>JARBWK010000002.1:49758180-49823743 GCA_030556195.1 Anolis apletophallus | reverse complement strand
TCAGCCCTAAGCTGAAGTCAGCATTGTTGAAATCAGCAAATTAGACTCATAGCTAAATTTATATTGTGTCTGCATGACCACAGTGTGATTCCTCCATCAACCCTATCACTTCCTACATGTATAACTGTGTTTTGGGAAATATTTAAGATATATTTTATTGACTTTCTGCTTTGCATGCATTTTAGAATCTAGTATAAATAGAGGGCTGAGAAAAATTGCATTAATCCTCTTGTTAGGATGTTTTTACTTCTCAGTAGTTCTCAATTTTGGGTTCCCTGATATGGCTGGATGACAACATTCATCATGCTGACCAAATTGGTATGGCATTACGGTAATAGCAGTCCAGTGATAGCTGTGGGCCCAAGTTAGGCAACTACTGTTTTACAGCATATCTTCTCCTATATCAGATCCCCATTCTTTCTATATTAAATTATTTTTAATACATACAAATACAAAATAAATGTATAGATCTGAGTTAAAGTAGCAATGTAATGCAAATCACCAACAGCTTAAATGTGTGTAAAGTTATCCATCATGTAGCAATTTTTGATTGTAACATAGTCATTCAGCTTCTTTGGATTACTAAATAAATCAACCCCCATGTTGAGACATGACCAGATCCAGATGAATAAAACTGAATTTTTATGGCTGCAGCCATGCCAGCCAAAACACGACCAGGAGCGTCTATTGACACCAGGCTCCTCGACATGGAAAATGGAACAAGAGCACCTCCCCATGGCCAGAGTTGAGCATTTCCTCCAGTCACCAGAAATGGAACCGTTTCCTTTATATGTCAGTATTCATTGTACAAAAAGGCACTGAATGCTTGCATCTCTCTCTCGCTCTCTCTCGCTCTCTCTCGCTCTCTCTTGCTCTCTCTCGCCTCTCTCGCTCGCTCTCGCCCTCGCGCTCGCTCTCGCTCTCTCGCGCTCTCTCGCTCTCTCTCTCTCTCGCTCTCTCTCTCTCTCCCCCCCCCCCACTCTGAGCTCCATGGGGAGATAGAGCAGAATATAAATAAAGTTTAGTATATATCATATTTTTAGCTCCATCATCATTTTAACCATCAGTATTAGTTTTGGGTCAGCTTTGTGAATGAATTCGAAAATGTACATGTTAATTTCTTTATAGCTTCAAGTTGAGTATCCCTTATCTGAAATACTTAGGGCTCAAAGTGTTTTGGATTTCAGATTTTTTAATACCTGTATTTGCCTGTAAGTATATAATGACATATTTAGAGATGGGACCCAAGTCTAAAATAACATTCATTTGTGTTTCATATACACCTTGAACACATAGCCTAAATGTAATTTTATACACAACGTTTTTCAGAATTTTGTGCATGAAACAAAGTTTGTGTACATTGGACCCTCAAAAAGAAAAGGTATCACAATCTAGCCCCCTGCCCTTCCCAAATTTGGACAATGATGGATTTTGGAGTATTTTGGATATTGGAATTCTGAATAATACGTAGATACTCAACCTGCATTTTATTTTCAAATTAGAAGAAACAGTTGAGAACTGTGCTACTTCATAGAACAGCCCTGTATGTTTAAGTTAGTTGTTGTTGTGGGTTCTATAAATTTTTTATAAGTGATGGTTGAAGGCATGTATGTGTGTAGTGCTGTAAAAATATGGGGGTATGAATGATATATCTACCCAGAGTATAACTCCCAATATTTTGCAGCACTGGAAAAATAAATGTTGGAAATGTAAGGAACAAGATGGAACTTTCTACCACATGTGGTAATCTTGCAAAAAAAAACAACCCCCAAACAAACAAGCTAAAACAAAAACCAAACAAATATATCACTAGGAAGGAAGGACTTAATTATATATGATTGTCTTCAACCCAAAGGATGGGAAGTCAATAGAACAGGATGAGTGGGGGGAAGAAAAAGCATAATTAGGAACAAACATTGTAAACATTCAAAAATGCATATGTTTATGTATACATATGTATATGTATAGGTTTTATTATTTCTTTTGTTAAATGTGCTGATTTAAAATTTAAAATATGTTTTAAAGGAATTCTCAGCCACAGAGCTCTTGGGCTTCAATGAGAAACCGCAGGATTACATTGTATACAATCATGATAACTACAGTGTAATCATCTTAATATATAAAAATGTTGTTGTCGCCGTTAGTACCTTAAAAACAGAAAAACTACTGGGCCAATACCCACCAAATTTGGCAACAAAATGGCTCATCATGCAAGGTATGACCAACAACAATAAAAAACAAAAAAAGAACTAAAACAACTTACAAATCCTAAAAAATGAGAACATGCCACAGCGCATGCGTGGGGGTGCGCACATGCATCCAAGAGAGCTCCTCCTGAGGCGGCAACGGCCGGAGGGCCTCCCAGGTAGGCCTCTGAATGAAGTCTAGGTAGGCCCTGGGCCTTTATCCTCAAGACAGCCCTTGAGCAGAGTGGAGACGGGCTGGGGAAAGGGGCGAGGCACAAGGCCTCCTAAAACAACGGCCCCTCATTGGGAACCCTATCTGGGTCAACTTGAGCCCTCCCTCTCACCCTCCAGGTGTTTTGGACTACAACTCCCACTACTCAAGTGCCTTCCCCGCTTTGGCCCCGCCCCCTCCCCCTCACCACACTCCTCCCTCCTTCACTCTTGCCTTCCTTCCTTCTCATTGTCAAACAAGGGAGGGGGATGTGGTGGAGGGGCAATTACAGGTCCCACCCCTGCTCCGTCCCCGCCCCTACTCCACCCCCCTGGCCCCGCCCACCACGGCCCCACCCCCACTCCAGCTCCGCCCCAACTCTGCCCCCACCTCTTTCCTGCTCTGCCCCCTCCTCCTTCTTCCCTGTAGCCTTCCTTCCTTCCTTCCTTCCTGATAGGAAGACACCATCAGTGCTCCTGACAGATGCCCATCCAGTCAGAAAGGAGCCCCAAAGGCTATCCAGTCCAACCTCATTTGGCAGTGAAGGAAGACACAATCAAAGCCCTCCTGACAGATGGCCAGAACGTATAGAGTAGCCATTAAAACATAAACATAATACTATGAAAAACCATCATATACATATAGAAACCAGTTCAAAAACTATTCCATCATGCAAAATTAAACTACCAATGGCCAGAATTTCAAACTGGGCCTAGACAGTTATGAAAGGACTGGGCCAGGGCTAGTGCAATGAAGTAACACAGGGCTGAGGGAGTGGGTAAAGTGCAGAGCTGGGTCCTGACTGGCTAGGGTGGGGTCTGGGGATACTCACTTCCAAGACCTACTGGACAGCTATAAAAGGTCTGGGCCAGAGCTAGTGCCACAAAGTGGCACAGGATCAGGGAAGTGGGTAAAGTGCAGAGCTGGGTCCTAACTGATGACCAGGGTAGGGCCTGGGGCTAATCATGCACTGTGTTCTGCCAGGTGCTTGCTTAAGAGCATTGATTTTTTCCAATCCCAGGAAGAGAGTAAACTCAGGAGGCTTGTCTAACCCTGCCGGGTAGAATCAGGTGAACTGACAAATGCGGGGGCGGGGGGAGGGATGTCAGATCGGGTGTATAACTGATGGACTGCATTCACCTGATAGATCATATCTGTACAGGTGCATTCTAGGTGATGAAACCTGATACCAAAGAAAAAATGGAGGATCTGAGAGTGCAGAAGGGAGGCCCTTGGTCGGCCCCTCTTTCTTTTTCCTTCCATTTTCCCCAGCATCATTGTCTTCTCTAAGCTTTCCTGTCTTCTCATTATGTGGCCAAAGTATTTAATCTTTGCCTCTACTATCCTTCCGTCCAATGAGCAATCAGGTTTTATTTCCTGAAGTATGGGCTGGTTGGATCAAGGCACTCTCAGAACTTTCCTCCAACATCACAGTTCAAAAGCATCTATCTTCCTTCGCTCAGCCTTCCCTATGGTCCAGCTCTCACATCCATAGGTTACTACCACTGCTTTTACTATGCGGATCTTCATTGCCAGTGTGATGTCTCTACTCTTCACTATTTTATTGAGATTGGTCATTGCTCTCATCCCAAGAAGTAAACGTCTTCTGATTTCCTGGCTGCAATCTGTGCCTGCAGTAATCTTTGCACCTAGAAATACAATGTCTGTCACTGACTCCAAGTTTTCTCCCTCTATTTGCCAGTTATCAATAATTCTTGTTGCCATGTTGTTGTCCGTTCGTTCAGTTGCTTCCAACTCTTCGTGACCTTGTTGCCATAATCTTGGATTTTTTAAATGTTTAGCTGCAACCCAGATTTTGCACTTTTTTCTTTCACCTTGATTACAAGACTCCTCATTTCCTCCTTGCTTTTGGCCATCAAAGTGGTGTCATCTGCATGTCTAAGGTTGTTAATGTTTCTTCCAGAAATTTTAACCCCTGCCTTGCATTCATCAAGCCCCCCACACTGCATGAAGTGTTCTGCATACAAGTTGAATAGGTTGGGTGAGAGTATACAACCCTGCCGTACGCCTTTCCCAATCCTGAACCAGTCTGTTGTTCCATGGTCAGTTCTTACTGTTGCTATGTACTTGGTCATTATACAGATTCCTCAGGAGAGAGACAAGGTGATTTGGTATGCCCATACCACCAAGAACTTGCTACAATCTATTATGAGCGACACCGTCAAAAGCTTTAGAATAGTCAATAAAACAGAAATATATGTTTTTCTGAAACTCCCTGCCTTTCTCCATTATCCAGCGGATATTGGCAATTTGTCTCTTGTTTCTCTGCCTTTTCTAAACTAAGCTTGTACATTTGGCAACTCTTTCTTCATGTATTGCTGGAGTCTTCCTTGCAGGATCTTGAGCATAGTAATAACAATTTTTATAAACTTGCAAAAGGAAAGTTTGCCTTGGGGGTGTGTGTGTGTGTGTGTGTATATATATGTGTGTGTGTGTGTGTATAGATAGATAGATAGATAGATAGATAGATAGAGAGAGAGAGAGAGAGAGAGAGATACTTGGTTGGTGGAATACATAGGTACAGAATCTGTGGATGTGGAGAGATACTTGACACTCTCCTAGTTTGTTAGCTGGCAGCTCTTTCTGACCCTCTAGTCGTCTGTCAAATAGAGAAAGATAAAATGTCTCACTGTTTAGAAAAGTACATGCAAAAAGAATGGATGCAGATTCTTAATTGCACCAGTTCAGACCACTCAATAGTTCTAATTAAAGACCGCGAAAAGTAGACAAACTGTCATCTCAAACAATTAAATTATGGCATTATGACTGTATTGTATCTCCTCCTCCCTTTTGTTCAAATGCTGTTTCTTATGTGCAAGGGGGTAATTGGGGGAGGATTAAGTAGGGCTATTGTGAACTCTGAAGGGGAAATATCCAAAAGAGAAACCATATTGTTTGGTCACAATTTAAAATGGCAAAGGCCCTTTTGCTGCCCCCTGCCCCGTAACCCTGCTATTCTTTCCTCGCCTGATCTTAACACCTGCAAGCCAAGTGCAAATGCCTCTCTGCTTAGAAGACATTTGGACACCACCAGCCAATCTTTGTGAAAGAGAAGGGGGGAACTTTCCACTCTCCACGGCTTTGTTTCTGGGGGCTGCTGGCTCAACTTTTCTGTGTACCATAAATAACTCCACAATTACATTAAATGGTTGCATATTTGTTGACACTGGAGTGAGCAGGGAAGGAGTTATAGGTTTGTCTCCCCCCATGCTCCCTTCTCTTTCAGTGCAATTTTATATTGCTTTCCTCAGATGTTCCTTAATCCCCAAACTACCTTTCCCACAGCTTTTAGATTCACACATCTTTTGGAAATAGCTTTGTAAGTGTGGGGTTCAAGAAAGGGAGGGGAGCATTAAAATTCCTTTGATGGCACTCCCGCTCCCTGCACATCTGTTCTGTTAAGTTTCCTTGGCAGTATCTATCAATCATAAGATAAAGGTTAATATGTACCACAATAGGATATTCTAGAAAACCAGCTAGAAGCAATTTCTATTTGTAGTGAATGGTTTTGCTGTTTTTATTGTTAGGGGCAGGGGGTCAAAGACAGAGGGCAATTTTGACAGAGTTTTTAAAATGGAAGCAAAGCTAAAGGCATATAGCTTGATGTGTTCCCTTTAAAAGGCTATTTATCCACGTTGTTTATTTCAGTGATTGACTTAGGCCAAGAAAAAAAAGTTAAGATGGAAAACTTTCAAAACCTCAAGCGTGATTATACCTGTCGTTTTGGTTGACCACTTGTAAGCACAAGTTCCAACCATAACATTTGGTTTTAGATATGCTTTTGTACACAAACAGCTGGAGCAACTTCATCCAACTCCCTGTTTGTTTAATACAGGGCTTGCCAGTGTTAGTCTGTGGGAACCCTTTCAAGATCCAGCCTAAGTCCACAACCTCTCAAACCTTCTCAGCATGCATTAGATGGAACTGTGTTTTTCTGCACCTGCGGCAGAAGATAATCTTTCTGAGCTGCAAAATCTGCCTTCTCTTGTCATATAAGTATTTATTCATTTATTTATTTACGATATTTCTATCTCACCTTTCTCAAACCCTAAGGTGACTTACGGTGGCTTACAACCCGGTAGCCATTCGATGCCATAACAATCTACAATATACAGTTAAAACATTTAAAACAAATTTGTAAAATCCTTACAATAAAACCATTAAAACATAAAAAACCAATGCCTCTCCATGATTTTGAGGGCAGAGCGGAAGATTTTTCCCATGAGAATCAGTTAAATAAAAAATAAAAATTAATACTAAATTTTATTTCTGCCCCACCACCACCTCCCCGAAGGGACTCAGGGTGGCTAACAAAATACAGTGAAGTGCCACATATAGACAATACATACATTAAAATGATAAAACCATAGAATCACAGTCACATACGTAATTACAATGTAAAACATTACAATTCATAAAATGCAGTCGTGTTGGCTTTCTTGTCCATCCAATATCTGACATTGACCTGGAGATATCCAGCGGATGTCCTTCACCTACAGAAGACATAGACTTCCCCCACTGCAACCATATTCCCTATATCTGATTCATGGAGTCCTTCAACCATTTAGAGGAGATATAAACGCAGAGCATAAGCATATAGAGAGAAGGTTTTGCAGAGATTTAGAAAACATTAAAATATTATTGTGATCCTGTTTTTTTAAAAACAAGAGACATTAATTTTATTAGTGCTAAAGTCGGCTTTCTGTATCAATTCAACTATCAAAGTCTTTAATATATTTTTAATCATCAAAGCACACTTTGATTTTTGCATTTTTACAGGATCTTATTTTAGTTCACCACTGTATGTAATAGGACTTGAGCATCCACAGCTTTTGGTGTCCACTCCAGCAGATAACATGGCTCCACAGTATTAACACTGATGAGAAAGCAGAAAAATATAGATAACTTTATCACTGAACTATGTCAGATTCCAAAATGAATTGTTTCTGTAGAGTAGAATCATGGAATAATAGAGTTGGAAGAGACCCCATGAGCTATCTAGTCCAACCCACTGCCATACAAGAAAAGCACAATCAAAGCACTCCCGACAGATAGCCACCCAGCCTCTGTAAAAGAACTACTAGATCTTTTGGTGAAGTTGGTACTGATATCAGGACCTAACGAAGGATAAAACATGTTTTATATTCATGCATACAACCCCCACCTTTCCAATGATTGGTAAGTTCTGTAGCTGGAATTTATTTTAAAAAATTGCATCACTTACTGGGAATTTCTCCTCTGTTCTTTCATCAACAGAAAAGGAATTACATGCGTGACTACCTGAGTTTATATACAACGGATATTATGAATGTACTCCCTGACACTGTCCTGCTTATGCAGGATGTATAACTTGAGTAAGTAGACTTGAATTCATGGGTGGGAAATTCTATTAAGCCCAGGAGTCAACTTTTGCCACTCATACTTTTTTCTTTTATGGCAGTTTTCATGGACTCCAGAGTGACCTAGGGTACATCTTCACTGTAGAATGAATGCAGTTTGATACCACTTATAATTGTCATGGCCCAATGCTATGGAGTCCTGGGAGTTGCAATCTTGTGAAGCAGCAGCAGTCTTGGCTGAGAAAACCAAAGATCTTGTAAAACTTTCAACTTGCAGGATTCCATAGCATTGATCCATGGCAGTTAGTGTTGTCAAACTGCATTCATTCTACAATGTAGATGTACCCAGGAGCAAAAACTATACCTTTCTCTAGTTGATAGACTTATACAACACTGCTCCTTAAACTGTGGGCCCTGAACCCAAATGGGATCCTCTTACAGTAGCTTAATGTTGGGGTAACAAAAATTGGGCAACAGTAAAAAGTTTCTGAATGCTACCCATTTACACAAATCTGTCAACAACAATATGCAGTGTTTACAGTGGACTCTGCAGAAAATGTTTCAGCTGTGCTTCACCAAAATTAAAATCAGCCTATTTGGCAAGCCTTGCAAATACTTACTTAATATTTCCAGTAAATGTTTGAATTTTATACTTGTTTTATATACATTTATACCTGGAGTTGTGTAAAAATGTATCAGGTGGAACTGAGTAACCAATGGAAAAAGAATCCCTATTATAGAAGAACATACACATTCTACTTCTAGGCAACATGAGGACAAATTTGGCTGGAGAGGAGAGACCAAACTCCATGTTCTTTAAAACTGAACAGAATGCAGACTAATTTTCTGGTGTCCTTACTATACATATTGATTGTCTTAAAAAATTCTTTCCCGAGCCTTCACAAATGCTATCACAGATCTGTCTGCACTAAGTCTGTAAGAAGGATTGTCAAGTGGAAACTGAATCCTTAACCAATATTTGCAAAAGTAGTGAAGAAATTTGACATCATGAGCTCAAGAAGCAAACTCTTATATTAACTTCCATGTTTGTTTATTTAGTAGCTCAAAGCCCCACATCTCAAATGCACACTTCAAAATGGCTCATTCACAGTGTGCAACAAGAAACAGACGCGCACGCGCGCGCGCACACACACGTAAGCACTAACCAAACAAAAATAATCAACCTCATTTGAACAGAAAACATGGTTACTCAGAGCTTCAAAAATAAATAAATAAATAAATATTATTCAAACAATCAGTTCCAGGAGAAGTAACTCTTCCAACATAGCTTAGTTTCCAGAATCTCACAGTTTAGCATGCCCATTGGCTTTCATTGAGGATAGTCCTCCATTTCAAATTATTTTCTATATGATTGAAGGGCCTTGCAGTTCACCTTTGGTTGAAGAATAAAAAAATCTCAAAAGGATTACAGGAGCCAACGACTCAATAGGCACAGAGGCCATCTGGTCCCAGTCTAATCCTTTGTGTATATGTTTAAATGATGGACATTATTTCCAAATGTACATCTATAAATGCAATTCAGTGTGTCCTTTGGGTGACTCTTTTGAATGATGCATTTGCTTTTGTAGTGGTAGGGTGTGTCAATGTGAAAATCACCACTAAAGCAAGAACTACAACTTAATATTCTTCCTAAAAGGACAGTTAATGTTAGATGGCACCATCAATACTAGATGTAGAATAGCTGCAAGGCTATTAAATGCTATTCAAGCTGCCCAATTGCAACATTCACACTCGCCTCTAACAGACAAGAGTTCTTTCTTCCATCCTGGACATTCCACATATATGTAAACGTCACTTGCCTAGTTTCCAACAGACCTCACAATCTCTGAGGATGCCTTCCATAGATGTGGTCAAAACATCAGGATAGAATGCTTCTGGAACATGGCCATACAGCCTGGAAAACTCACAGCAAACCAGTGATTCCAGCCATGAAAACCTTCAACAACACTTTGGGCTATGGTTTTAGGGTTGCCAGACTTAAAACAGAAGAGGACTTCTGCAGTGGTTGTGTAGATTGTAGAAGAAGTATTCCAATAGGTGTTGCTTGTCACATAATCCATATATGTTGAAATTCCTTTTTTGAGTGTTAAAGGCACAGAAGTGGAAGTGTTTGAGTGTTAAAGGCACAGAAGCCCTCTTAAGATGTGACCCTTAAGAAACGAGTTGCCTCAGATGGTATGCGCTTAGCCACCCTTACAATGCAGCTGGTTTTAAATAAAAAAGGAAGTACGGGATAGTGTGGCTAGGCCAGGCTCCAAGGCTGATAATCCATTCCAGGATAGTGGTGGTGGGTGCTCGCTGGAGTTGATGGGATGGGGAGAATAAGGTCAGAAATGAAATGAAATGGAAACTAGGAAGCATTTTCAGTGGTTTTCATGTCAGTTGTGAATTGAAAATTCTGAATACAGCTTGATGAAAGCATTGCCCTTAATCACATTCTGAATTATTTGTCTGCTGGTGGCAAGTCATACATTCAGTGGATCAATATCAAGGGAAACCTTGTCTTTGTCTGTACTTCATCAGTGTTCAGTTCTGGTAGATAGTTTTGTCTGTAGTCAGATTCAATCTTACCTTCATAAAACAGCCTGCTGCAAGAAAATCAAAGATAGCAATCAGCATCTTGTTATGAGCTTTTCAATTTCTTCCAAGGTGCCAAGCCCTTTGTTTGTAACTCTAAAGCAGCCTCTCAACCTGATAATTATATCTTTTGACCTAGTTACATCTTTTTTTAAACTACATATCCATGCATTGAGTATGTAGTAAAATGCATCTGGTGGGGAAGGATGACCAAACGACCAGTCCAAAAATTCTGGAGGTCTGCAGTTGCTCATGCTGGTTTTTTTCTTGTTGCATAGTTCCAGAAATTTGGTACCACTTCAACTGTTACAACTCCATTTTATGGAATCCTAGGATTTATAGTTTCATGTGGTAAATAAAGCAATTGCCATTTTTTATCATATCAGAAGTGAACCAAAGATACAGTTGTAATGTATTTAAAAAACTCAAAGTTTAAAAACTTGGCATTCTATTAAATGTCCTTTGACCAGTAGCTGGCCACTTGGAGTGCCTCTGGTTTTGCTATAAGCAGGTCCTCCGATATGCATGTGGCAGGGCTCAGACTGCATTGTAATAGGTGGTCTGTGGTTTGTGTTGAAGAACAACAGTTCTCTTGTATGTTTAACAGCGGAATAGAAAAATAATAATAAGGAACAGCTGTTTTTCTCCCTAGAGATCAGTCTCTGCTGATCTTCTCCTCACTCTGCAACCTTTTAAGAGAGAAAAAGTGGCATACTATAATACCACCACCAACAACTTACTTACTTACTTACTTAGGTGATTTCTCGTTGTCTGAGTAAGATTGTCCTCCAAGATCGGTGTACTGGCAGTGGATCCATAAGTGACAGTGGAGCCCTATTCTTGATCTGCATCTTCTCCCGCAGTGAGGGCATTGGTTTCCAGGTTGAAGGCGGGCCCAGTTGGGGTAGGCTTGATGCACATTTCTCTCTTTTGCCCTTCATTTGTGCCTCTTCAAATTCTACAGCACTGCTGGTCACAGCTGACCTCCAGCTAGAGTGTTCAAGTGCCAGGGCTTCCCAGTTCTTGATGTTTATGCCACAGTTTTTAAGGTTGGCTTTGATCTATCTTTAAATCTCTTTTCCTGCCCACCAACATTCCATTTTATTTTATTTATTTATTTATTTAAAACTTTTGTACCCCGACCTTCTCACCTCTATCAAGGGACTCAGACCGGCATAACAACAAAGATTCAATGCTATACAATTTAAAAACAACTAGAACAACATATTAAAATACATAAAAATTCAGCATAAAACCACATTGCCATTAAAACAATTCCACTCAATCTGTAAAGGTGGTCATACATTCAGATAATAACCAATCTCAGCCTATTCTGGGAAGGCTTGGTTCCATATCCAAATCTTCACCAGCCTCCTAAAGGACAACAGAGAGGGGGCAGATCTAGCTTCACTTGGTAGAGAGTTCCACAGCCGAGGGGTTTTCCGTTCTTAAGTTCGGAGTAGAGCAACTGCTTTGGGAGATGGTGGTCGGGCTTCCAGACAACATGGCCAGTCCAGTAGAGTTGATGGCGGAGGACCATTGCTTCAGTGCTGGTGGTCTTTGCTTCTTCCAGCACGCTGACATTTGTCCATTTGTCTTCCCAAGAGATTTGCAGGATTTTTCAGAGGCAGCGCTGATGGAGTTGTTCCAGGACATCTGTAGACAGTCCATGTCTCGCAGGCGTATAGCAGGGTTGGGAGGACAATCTGTATACCTTAATAAAGCGGAATGTTTGTATGTATGTATGTGTGCGGAGGGCGGAAGGGCGGATATGTGGCAGCTATTTGCATAAAGTCCTTTGATTGGCCAGCCTCGCCACTCCAAAATTCTAAGGCACCAGACAGAGGGCATTGATAGCCACTGATTAGCCAGCATCCCAGAATCCAGGCCTCTACATTCAAACAACAGGATTTCTTCCCACTGAGGGGAAAAATGCACCATCAACAGTCCCTCCCCACTTGGCTCTGCAAAAACAAAATGGATTCCTGTTTTCTCCTCCCCCTCAGCTTTTAGAAAATGGCTGCCTGCCATTTGGCCTTTTAAAGTTACCAATTACCAGCAGAGCAGGCCAGAACATTACAGGCCCCAAAAGAGAGTTTAGGGCAGGATGGGCCACGAATGATGGGATTTGCACTACCTTCACCCAATTCACTTCCCAGAAAACACTGTAGCCCCTACAAATCACAGACCAGGCCCTAAATTTACAGTAAGGCTTCATTAACTTGATTTTCGTGACTACGCCTCAGTTAATAGGACATTGTGTATGGCCAGGCCCCAAAAGAGAGTTTAGGGCAGGATGGGCCACGAATGATGGGATTTGCATCCCAAATCACTTCCCAGAAAACACTGTAGCCCCTACAAATCACAAACCAGGCCCAAAATTTACAGTAAGGCTTCATTAACTTGATTTTCCTGACTAGGCATCAGTTAATGGGACATTGTGTATGGCCAGGCCCCAAAAGAGAGTTTAGGACAGAATGGGCCACGAATGATGGGATTTGCAGTACCTTTACCCAATTAACTTCCCAGAAAACACTGTAGCTCCTACAAATCACAAACGAGCCCCAAAATTTACAGTACGGCTTCATTAACTTGATTTCCCTGACTAGGCCTCAGTTAATGGGACATTGTGTATGGCCTGAATTAACAGTAACCAACCTTGGCACACTGAGCCCCTATGACCCATGATTCATTCTACTGCAGTTTGGAGTAGGGAGGAGCATGGATGATGGGACTTGAAGTACCATCACAGGTTATGAGATTTGTAGTACTTTCAAACTCTTCATTCCCCACAGACCAAGGCGGCCCCGAACCACAAGACCAAACTTGGCACACAGTACCCCCATGACCCACACTCCATCCTACTGCAGTTTAGAGGAGGATGGACCATGAAGGATGGGATTTCAAGTACCTCCATTCACTTCCCAAGCCCGCTGCGACCCTCATCCAGTGCATAATCATGAACACACTTGCCACAAAAAGCCCCCATGACCCAATGGACGTCCTGATGCAGTTTGGAGGGCGGACCATGGATGATGGGACTTGAAGTACCTCCACTCACTTCCCAAGACTGCTGCAACCCTCATTCAATGACTGATCAAGACCAAACTTGGCACACAAAGCCCTCATGACCCACTCTACATCCTGGTGCTGTTTGGAGGGGGATGGGCCATGGATGACGGGACTTAAAGTACCTTCACTCACCTTCTGAGACTACTGCGACCCTCATCCAATGAATGATCAACACCAAACGTGGCACTAAGAGCCCCCATGACCCACTCTACATCCTGGTGCTGTTGGGAGGAGGATGGACCATAGCCAATGGGACTTGCAGTACCTTCACTAACTTCCTGAGACCACTGCAAGACACATACACATCTAATAGGAACCAACCTTGGCACACAATGCCTTCCTCAAATAACCCGGGCACCGCCGGGTCCTCAGCTAGTAGCTTTATAAACAAGCATCTTGGTATCCCCATGGATGTCCCGGTCCTCAAACACTCTCTGCTTCATTCGGAAAAATGCTGCACTCGCAGAGCTCAGGAGGTGTTGTATTTCAGTTGTCAGTGTTGCGAGAATTCTTACGAGGATTTTCCCAGCGGAGGTTAGAAGGGAGATTCCTCAATAGTTTCCGCAGTCTGTTCTTTCCTCTTTTTTGAAGAGGGTGATGATGGTGGCATCCTTGAAATCTTCTGGGATTTTCTCAGTCACCCACACTTTTTCTATGAGCTGGTGGAGTTGTGTCAGCTCAGGTCCACCCTCTTTAAAGATTTCAGCAGGGATCCCATCAGGTCTGCTGGCTTTGTTATTTTTTTTTTTGTTAGCTGATGGCATTGCTGACTTCTTCCAAACCAGGCAGTGCTGCAAGCTCATCCCTGGTTTGTTGTTGTGAGATTTGTGAGAGAACCTCTTCAGCCACATTGGAGCTGCGATTCAGGAGGCTTTGGTAGTGTTCTTTCCAATTGATTTTTTTGTTCTTCAGAAGTCTGGTTCCATCTGATGTCCATAGATGCTGTAAGCCATGGTTTCTTGGTCCATAGATGACCTTTGTGGCTTTGAAAAATCTCTGAGCATCATGGGTATCTGCCAGGTGTTGGATTTCTTCAGCCTTCTTTGTCCACCCGATGTTCTTGAGTTCTCTTGTCCTTCTTTGGATCTCCGCTTTTGCACTGGCATAGATCTTTTTCTTAGCATCAGAGTTGACGTCTTTTTGCCATGTTTGGAAGGCTTTCCTTTTCTTGTCAATTAGCTGTTCGAACTTGTTGTCATTTTTGTCAAACCAATCATGATGTTTCTTGGTTTGATATCCAATAGTTTCTTTGCAGGCTGTAATGATGGAGGTCTTCAGTTTGTTCCAGCGTTCCTCAACATTTTCGGGGTGTTCTATGGGTAGATGGTCCTTGAGCGCTGTTTGGAGAAAGGCTTGTTTGGAGGGCTCCTGAAGGGTTTGGGTGTTCATTTTGTGCCTTGTCTTTCTTCCTTGGAGTCTGCGCTTGGGGGCGATCTTGATGGCCATTGTGGATCGGATTAGTCTGTGGTCTGTCCAGCAGTCACCAGCACCTGTCATGGCTATTGTGAGAAACACGTCACGGCGGTCTCTGGCACATGTGATTATGTGGTCTAAATACCAATGCTTTGACCGGTGGTGCTTCCATGATGTCTTGAACTTGTTTTTCTGGTGGAAGAGCGTGTTTGTGATGACAAGGTTGTGTTCTGCACATTTGGTGGGAAGCAGGATGCCATTCGAGTTGCTGTTTCCAACCCCATCTTTTCCTATGGTCCCTGGCCACAGGTCGAAGTCTCATCCGACTCTTCCATTAAAGTCCCCCAGGAGCATGATTTTGTCTTTCTTAGGTATCTTCGATAGGACGGTGTCCAGCTGACATTAAAAAAATGTCTTGATGTCTTCATCAGCATCTAGTGTGGTGCAAAGGCAGGAGCGGCCTTACCTCTCCCGGGGGGGGTACGCAAACCTTATTTTGGCGCCCCCCCCGTGGCTCCTGGACGCCCTCACAAGTGCGTCCCGCGCGGTGGTGCACATGCGCGGTGGCATCCCGCAGTGGTGCGCACACGCGGTGGCGTCCTGTGCAGCGCCCCTCCCAGGTCCCGTCACCCTACGCGGCCGCGTAGTCAGCGGAATGGGAGGGGCCAGCCCTGTGCATAGGCACTTATGATGGTTGCCTGTTGGTTTTTGGCAAGGTTGATTCGGAGGGTTGAGAGTAGTTCGTTGATGCCAGTGGGTGCTTCGGTCAGATGCTCCACCAAATCATTTTCTTTTTTGGCCGCAGGGTGGTGACCCCACTGGATGCAGCAGTCCAGTCAGGGATAAGAGAGGCAGACTATGTTTAGGGCCTCTTCCCCATGTGGGGTGAACAGAGTGGATCCTAAAAAGGGCTGCTCAGTCATGGATACAACTGTCGAACTACCCAACTGCCTCGGACCTTGAGGTAGAATGACTGAGTCCATATCCACTGCCCAGGTGCCAGTCTGTGACAGAGGCTTCCAGATTTCACAGTCCTTCCCCCGTCGCCACTCACTGATCACCATGGGACTTTTGTTGTTTTGTTTTTATTTTTCTTGGAAGATGTCTGTGCATGAGTTTTTTTAATGTGTGGAGGTCAGTGCACAACTGACCAACACACAGTTTTCACAGAGGTTCCACTGGTGCCATAGTTAACACGACGACCGTGGCTTTTCAATCTGTTGCAGCCTTCTTCCGCTTTCACAGCCATGTTATCCTCCGCCTGCTCCGCTGTTGAAGTCTTTGAGTCTTCAGCACTGAAACTCTCTGACCTGGAGTGGGGTGGAGGCTCCTTTTTCTAGGCTTTTAAACAGAGGCTGGGTGGCTATTTTTTGGGTGCTTTGAATGTGATTTTCCTGCTTCTTGTTAGGGGGGTTGGACTGGATGTCCCACGACGTCTCTTCCAATTCTATGATCAGGACTGACCAAAGGCATTTTGCAGCCTAAATGGGAGAACCAAATTTTCCTATAGCTGTCTAGTTAAGATGATTGGTAAACAAGGCTAACCACATCTTTAAGGTTCTGAGGCAGAAAGTACCACAAATATTTTTCCTCATCTCTGCCAGTAAAGGCACAATAATAATAATATACTAAATGAGTAACAATTTGCTGTCCTTTCAAGCTGCCTGAGGTAACCATCTCTCTGCCTGTTAGTCAAATGTTGGGTAAGTTATACGTGTTTATCTTGACTTTCTTTGGTTATTCTGTTATGGCATTGAAAACTGTAATCAGTCCAAAACTAAAGAAATTAAGTTCTCCCTAACATGAAGTCTGAGCTCTGAGGAAGTATTTGCCCATTATCATACATTTCTATTACAGAAGACTTTCCAGAACAAATTCAGCAATCCTAATTCCAGCTATAGAATGAAGCCACCAATGGGTAAGAATGTTTCCTATTAAATATCTGTCACACCACTGTTAAAGGCACAGGAAGCTGTGAAAGTATTATCATCCAAAGAAGGTAGAGCCACTAGTTGATATCTGGCAAACAGAGAGTTAAGTTCCAATTGTGCACCGAGCCAGCAGAGCTGGAGAGTGCAGCACCAATCAGAATCTTAATTAAAAGAGTAGAGAAGAGAAATACTATAATAGCCATGAGGAACAGAAAAGTTAAAGCCTTAATTTCTTAATGTTGGGGTCTGTTGTGGTATAGTATATTTTGTTTTTAAAATGCTTTTCATGATTAGCCTATAAAAAGCCCCAAGAATGTGGATTTTGGTGAAGGAACTAGTGGCTCAAGGCCCTTTAAACAACTTACAGCTTTTATTAGTTTCTGTGTAGATTTAAAAGAAAAACCAGTAAATTAAAACCAATTCCATAGAAAGAGGCCTTTACCTTCTGACTTTTTGGTGCTGGTACTGCACTTCTGGGAGCACATGTAACAAATGCACAGAGGATGATTATGGTCAAAAATCTTTTCTGATCCTTGGATGTTGGCTGATGAAGTGACAACAGTAACAGTGTACATGCTTAAGGGAAAAGTCGAAAAGACACACTCCCAAAATAACTGGACAGATCTTAACTACACTTTTCTCTTATGTACCCAAGTTCCAGTCATTAATATGGCATTCCTATTTTGATTCATTGATAAGCATACGTGATTTTAGTGCAACTCACTACCCTAGATTACTAGTATATTTTTAATAAACTTCTTTAAATTCCAGTAATGGATCATTCACATGATGAAATTTCAAACACAGAAGTTTGCCCAAACTGTTACTTTCAAATGCCTTACAAAATCTTGGAAAATAATCTTGTAAATATCTTGCAGCTACAGTCGCAATCAGTTATGCTACTTAATTTCCAAGGAATTCCATCCATTGTTGTGTTTACCAACAATGGATAGTATCAATAGGTAGAAAACAGAGGCTGCTGATTTCCACAAAGTCTTGCAAAGAATGGATGGCATAAGAAACAAATTTTCTCAGGTAGTTTCTAAATGAGTCTCTACAGAATGACCTCAAAATTTGCCCTTGTCTTATACATGAGGTTGACTTATATACAAGTATATATGGTAATTTATATTGAGGACATAGGGTGGTAATATCCTAGATTGGATATTATATCTTCCCTTCCACCCTGTTTTTGAATTATCGTGATATATTATGTCCTGTCCTCATCTTATGCAAAGTTTTAAGTGTGGCAGCCTGATCTATACTATACAGCAGGGGTCAGGAACTTTTTTGACTCAAAGAGCCATAAAAGCAAAATATCTGGAAATTTATTTCAGTGAGAGCCATATAATATATATAATATATTTTAAGACTGAATTCAACTAAATGTGGGTATATATGTACATACTATGAGAAAAGGATTCCCCTGGCAGAATGACGGGACACTTCAGACCTGGCTCTGCAAAAGGCATGCTCAGGACTCTGGGAAGGAGGAGAAGAGGGAAGGAAGGGGGAAGAAAGAAAGAAAGACAGAGGAACTAAAGGAAGGAGGTGGGAGAGGAAGAAAGAAAAGAAGAACGAACTATGGAAAAGGAAGAAAAGAAAAGCAGGAGAGAGGAAAAAGAAAATAAAATGGGAAGGGAGGAAAGGAAAAGGTGGGGAAAAGAAAGGAAAGGGAGTGAGGAAAAAGTAAAATAATGAAGAAAAAGTAAAAAGGAAAGGAAGAAGGAAAGGAAGACTTGGGGAAAAAGAATAGTAGAGGAAGGAAGGAAGAGGAAGGAAGGAAGGAAGAGGGAGAATGGAGGAAAGAAGGAAGGGGAGAGAGGGAGGGAAAAGGAAGGAGAAGGAAAGGGTGAAGGGGAGAAAAAAGGAAGGAAGAGGAAGGAAGGAAGAGGGAGAATGGAAGAAAGAAGGAAGGGAAGAGAGGGAGGGAAAAGGAAGGAGAGAAAGAGAAGGAAAGAGTGAAGGGGAGAAAAGAAGGAAGAGGAAGGAATGAAGAGGGAGGGAGGAAAGAAGGTAGGGAGCGAAGGAGGAAAAAGAATGAAAGAAAAAGAGAGGGAAAAAGAAAGGAAGAGGAAAAAAAGGAAGGAAGGAAGGAAGAGGGATGAGGGCGTGGGGCCAAGGCGGACCTTGGTGTGGGCGAGGCAGTCCCTCCGGGCTGCTCTGGAGAGCCAGATGCAATCATGAAAAGAGCCACATCTGGCTCCCGAGCCATAGGTTCCTGACCCCTGCTATACAGCCTAACTATAGCTCATTCAACATGACAATTGGCTCATTCAACATGACAATTGCACCCAAGACTGCCCACAATGCATTCATTATGTATGGGAAAGTTAAAGGATAACCTAATATGTTTCAGAAATGCTATAAATAGGAAGTCTCAAGGTATCTTACTTTTTAAAATGGTGATAACAGCTGTGACAAGATGCAAAGGGAAATCTTCAACCCCTGTCTTTTCATATTGCTGTGGTTCCAGTTCAATTGGCTTACTATCAACACATCTATAAAAAAAAACCCTGATGAATTGTTTATGTGTCATATCTAGTTTACCTCTAGATTTGCTCCATATTTCCCATGTTCATGCACAAGAGCAAAACACATGTGTTTATTACCAGTGGTAAATTATGATGTACAGGTATTTGGCACAACAATATGCACAGCTATGAACCCCAAGGAGAATCCAAATTGTAGGCACCCGATGTAGATCCAGTCCTGGCAGTTTTTGTCTTCACCAGTGAGTTTTTAAAAAAATACTAATGCCTGGCAAAGGCCAAAACACCCTCAGATGCTTTATATTGCAACAGGCTTGGCTTATAACAATACAGTGGGCCTTTGTTAACCCCTGGGGTTTGGTCTGATGACTTAATCTCTTGCCACCACCTTGCCCCTTGGATATCAAAATCCATGGGTGATTTAGTCACATTATAGACAGTAGCATGGTAATATAATGTCCCTGATATAAAATGACAAAATATGATGTGCCAGTTGTATATTGTGGGAGAGAAATTCCCTTTCCTTTTTAGACTTGCTGTGAAGATTGCAACCAAAATCACAGGAAACAGGAAAGTGTGGATGGAGGTGGTAAATGACATTTTTCCTACTTGTTTGAAAATAAATTGCTCTGGGTACTGGTTCTGCTATATCAGTTAGCAAACATGACAAGAGACAGGTGAATTGCATGTTATGACTGTTATCTGGAAAGTAAGGTTACAAAAACAACAACAGTAGGTGAATCCTTATAATAGCTGAATTCTTATAATAGAAGCTAAAATATGCTATATGAAGTGATGCATAGAAAGTCATATATTATAACAGCAATATTAAATATAATTGTAATCATTACCCGACCAGTGTGAATTCCATTTCAAAGTCCCAAAATCGGAGCATATGTCCCAAACACTATTAGTCAGAAAAAATGGTGCGAATGCACCTGATATTGTTATGAATCCAATAGATGTAAAATCTACAGTTGGTTGTATCATCGATATCAAAGTTCCAAAACTGGAGTAAATCTATCCCAGGGCTCTTTGTTGTGATAAATTCACAGGATATAAATCGGTCAGAGTAGTAAATCCTCAAGAGTGGAGGTATAGCGATCACGAAGCCGCCAGGATAATGCGGAATATTAGGGAACAACTCCAGCGAGTGCCAAGGCCGCGGAGATCACAAGTCGGAGTCTCCAAATTCAAAGTTAGTCACAAAAAGCCGACGGCATGCTTATGCTAGATCCACGGCCAAAACCTGTTTCACTTTTTGGCTTTTTCAAGGCTCTATATCATTTAATTAAGCGTCCATTGTGTCTATAAAAACCAGAATAATTAAGGCAGCATATATTCTAAAGTCACCCAAATAGCCCATATTGTAATAGAAAACATATATTACATACCATTTAGATTCCAAATCAACAGCATAACCAGGCCAAATCTGGTGAGGTGACTCAAAGGTAACTGGTTCAAAACTCACACATCTTTTTATAACTACATTCAAATTAGCATAAAGACTAATAGGGTTGTTAAGCCCACGTGGCCACTCGGTATCCAACAATAAAATCCATTTATTTTTTAATTGTTTCAGTTTATGAAGAGGACGTAATATCAAGACAGCATGTGACAAAATGAGTACAAAATATATTGTGAGACCATGAAGAAACTCTACAGAGTCTTCCAAAACAAACGTTGTGGGATGCTGATGGCGGGAGTCTGTCTCTTTCATGAAAACGCATGTCTGCACATCGCTCATGCAGCACAAGAGTTGTTGACTTCATTTGGTTGGGATGTTTTAAGCCACCCTTCTCACAACCCCGATCTTGCATCCAGTTGCTATCATCTGTTCACTAAGTTGAAGAAACACCTTGGTGGAAAACACTTTTCCTACGTATGAACCACCAAGATGTTTAAGATCATCTGGAGAGGCCCTGCTCTTGGTCCCGCCCTCTTCACAAGCGCGACTGGCAGGGACGAGAGACAGAGCCTTTTCAGTGGTGGCTCCTTGGCTTTGGAATGCCCTCCCTAGAGACATCAGAGGGGCCCCCTCCCTCCTGACGTTTCGCAAGAAAGTCAAGACCTGGCTGTTTGAGCAGGCATTTGCTGATGAAATAAAAAGGTTTAATTAGATATATGGAATGACGATGATGTGATGGAAACTGATTTCAACATGACGCTGAGACTGCAATTGTATGTTTTTAATTGTTAATTTGTTATATGGTTATTTTTTTTGTTTGTTTGCTTGTGTTGTATTGAGGGCAGAGACTGCCTTGTGTAAACCATCCCGAGTCGCCTTCGGGCTGAGAGGGGCGGTATAGAAACGTGACAAATAAGGTGAAAGTTGAAGTGACAAACTGACTGAAAAAGGCGGAGGGAAACTTCTGTGACACAGGCATTAAAAACTCATCTCAAGGACAACAAAATGTATTGAACTAAATTATGATTATGTGGAAAATTATGTAATGTCTATACTACAGTCGGTGTAAGTTTTATTAAAATATATTCATTCTTAGTATTTTTTAAAAAATCTTGTAAAATTACTTTTTGGATAACCCTCATATTTTCAACATTGAAAGGGATCACCAAAAAAGCATCCAGCTTTTTATAAATGTGTGTACATCTTTCACATGGTAATGAGAACCCCTCTGTCAAGTTATCCTTAATGTTTGTAACACTTTCCTTAGCTTTTATCAATTAAGAGTACTTGCTTTTCTTGAACAGCTCTATGAAGCCCCAGGAGCACAGCTCTTAATTATCACTTCACTGTCTTTGTGCTATATATCACTTCTAAGTGTTTGCCAGTAAAAAGTAATAAAATGAGAAGTTATGATTTATCTGCTTAATTCAGATCAGGATGTGAAATTCACTATTGTGTCATACTGATTCTTTTGTCTCACTCATTATACATCACAATGCAACATTGATTACAAACCATTTCTCAAATTCCTCGTTGGTTAATTAATAAAAGGCAAAGAAACCTTAAAAATCTCAATTTGGCAGCCCTGTGATTATTTATTTCTATGGTGTCAGGAAGAGAAAGTTTTCTTTTTCCTGTCAAGGACTTTTCCCTTCAGGATTCACTACAAGGTCTACCCAATTATTAGGTGAGTGGTGCAGCCACTTCAGGCAGTAGGTTTTGGGGTGTCGTGAAACATCAACCAATGCTTTTTCATGCATTGCTGCCACCTTTCTTACTGCCAGGAATATTGTGGCTATTTGTGCTTCATGTACCACATGGCTAGCTTGAGTACATATAGAATACACCTGGAATACTGTGTCCAGTTCTGGGCACCACAATTTAAGGGAGATGCTGACAAGCTGGAATGTATCTAGCAGAGGGTGACTAAAATGATCAAGGGTCTGGAAAACAAGCCCTATGAGGAGCAGCTTAAAGAGCTGTACATGTTTAGCCTGAAGAAGAGAAGGCCTAGAGGAGACATGATGGCCATGTATAAATATGTACGTGGAAATCATAGGGAGGAGGGAACAAGCTTGTTTTCTGCTGCCCTGGACACGGAACAATGGCTTCAAACTACAGGAAAGGAGAGTCCACCTGAACATTAGAAAGAAGTTCATGACTGTGAGAGCTGTTCAGCAGTGGAACTCTCTTGCCCCAGAGTGTGGTGGAGTCTTCTTCTTTGGAGGCTTTTTAATGGGCTGGATGGCCATCTGTCAGGGGTGCTTTGAATGTGATTTTTCTGCTCCTTGGCAGGGGGTTTGACTGGATGGCCCATGAGGTCTTTCCAACTCTATGATTCTATATGTACCTTCATTTTTGAGATGCCATTTAAGAAGCATATTAAGAAGCAGCAACGTCTAGAAATGTCAAAAGTGCAAGGAGGAAAATAAACAAATCAAAATATGCAAATAACCCCACATTACTTGCAGACTTAGAATAGTTATGATGAAAATTAATTGGGGGAGGGGGGATGTAGGATTATGGCTAAATGTTAAGAAAACAAAAATAAAGATCATTGTAACTGGTTGGGAAACTGTGCTCAAAGAGTTTTACCAGAGGCTGTGCTTCATTCTGTCCCAAGAGTGTCACTTTTTAATATTTAAAAAAATTATTTCTATTTTTTGTCATGCCAGGAGCGACTTGAGAAACTGTAAGTCGCTTCTGGTGTGAGAGAATTGGCCGTCTGCAAGGACGTTGCCCAAGGAACCCCTGGATGTTTTGACATGTTACCACCCTTGTGGAAGGCTTCTCTCATGTCCCCGCATGAGGAGCTGGAGCTGATAGAGGGAGCTCATCCGTGCTCTCCCCATATTTGAACCTGCAACCTGTCAGTCTTCAGTTCTGTCAGCATAGGGGTGGAGGGAGTCCGTGTCAGATTTTCAGATTACACAAAGGTGGGAGGGATGGCAAACACATTGGAAGACAGGAAACCGAATTCAAAAGGAACTTCAATAAATTAGAAAACCATGCTGAAATAAAATCAAACTCAACAGAGACAAATGAAAAATCTACATTTAAAGCATAAAAAGCAAATACATACTGTAGCTATAGGATGGCAGAATAATTGGTTTAGCGGTACTACATGTAAAAAGGGCCTTGGGATTATTGTTGGTCTTAAATTGAACATGAACTACTTGTGTGATGTTGCATCAAAGAAGTCAATGCTATGCTAGCATGTATTAATAGAACCATAATTTCCAAGTCAAGGGTAGTAATAGTCCCAGTATATTCTGCACTGGACAGGCCTTATTGAGAGTTCTGTGTTCAGGTCTGAGAAACTCATTTAAATGGAACACAGGAAAGATGGAGTGGGTTTGGAGAAGAACCATAAAGATATTAAAAAGTATGGAAAAATCCAAACATACAAGAAGAACTTGAAGGAACCAGGCATGCTCAGCTCGGTGAACAGAAGATTGAGGTTGACAAAAGGGCTGGATGACCCTTGTGGAGAAGAGCAAACCACAACCACCTATTACAATGCCATCTGAGCCCTGCCACATGCACAATGGAGGACCTTCTCACATCGACATCAGAGGCACTCCAAGCTTCTGGTCAAATGACATTTAGTTTAATACCAAGTTTTTAACTTACTTTGTGTTTTTAAATACATTATAACTGAACCCTTAAAACCCTTTGTTTCTGACACAATAAATGAATAGGCAAGCTTGTGGTCTGAGGTCTGAAGTAGTCTGCAGCCTGCTATCTGCAGTCTGTAGTGATTATGTGGTCCACAGCCTCTTGTATAAATTATCAAGAACCATACAGTAAAGGAAGCTGCATATAAGAACATACATACAAACAGTCACAAAAGTCATTATTGACACTGAAATACAACACCGCCTGAGCTCTGTGAATGTAGCATTTTTCCAAATAAAGTACAGAGTGTTTGAGTACCGAGGCATCCATACGGATACCAAAGTGCTTGTTTATAAAGCGATTGTCCTCCCAACCCTGAGATATGCCTGCAAAATGTGGACCAGTCTCCAGGGCAGCAGAAAACAAGCTTGCTCCCTCCTCCCTATTACTTCCTTTCACATACTTATACATGGTTTTTATGTCTTCTCTCAGCTTTCCTTTCTTCAGGCTAAACATGCCCAGCTCTTTAAGCTGCTCCTCATAGGGCTTGTTCTCCAGACCCTTTATCATTTTAGTCGCCCTCCTCTGGACACATTCCTGCTTGTTAATGTCTCTCTTCAATTGCGGTGCCCAGAATTGGACACAGTATTCCAGGTGTGGTCTGACCAGGGCAGAATAATGGGGTAGCATGACTTCCCTGGATCTAGACCAGGCCTGGGCAAACTTCGGCCCTCCAGGTGTTTTGGACGCCAACTCCCACAATTCCTAACAGCCTACTGGCTGTTAGGAATTGTGGGAGTTGGAGTCCAAAACACCTGGAGAGCTGAAGTTTGCCCAGGCCTGGTCTAGACACTAGACTCCTATTGATGATACTCCCATTGGCTTTATTTTTGCCGCTGCATCACATTGTTGACTCATGTTTAACTTGTCCAGGAGGACTCCAAGATTGTTTTCACAAGTACTGTTGAAAGATGGCAAGTTTTAAATATTTGTTTTGTCTTTCATTGATTTCTTTTGCATTATAGATAAGATATGCTCAGTGTATATAGGAATCAGTTCACCCCCCCCAAAAAAACTATAGTTCTGCCCCCACAGTCTGAGGAACTGTGAATTGGCCGGTCACTTAAAAAGTTTGAAAACTCCTGGCATTTGAGGAGAATGAATTGTCAAAAGCTGCCATGGCTTCAAACTGTAGCTCAGTGTTTCCCAACCAGTGTGCCGGGGCACACTAGTATGCTGTGAGTGATCATCAGGTATGTCATGAGTAATTGGAACTTCCAGGAAGGGGGGAGTCTAGTGTGTTGATGTATAAAAACCCTAAGAAACCTATCTCAATAAAGGCACAAAATTACAACACCCCCCCCCCACCCGTTGTCTACTTGGTCTCTCCCTCTCCGTGCATTGGGAAGGCCCGTCTCCCTTTCCCCAAGTAGAGACCTCCTCTTGCCTCCTGGGCAGGGCCGTAGCCAGGATTTTGGTTCGGGGGGGCTGATTTGGTGTGGGGGGCTGAGACTGGGTGAAAGAGGGTCTACCCTAGCAAACCTTTTGTATTGTTATCCCAATAGCCCCATTAATGTGGGATATAATGAGCATGGTGATCAGATCATGATAAGAATAAACATAACAGTTTAAATAATGTACCAGTAAGGCCTTCTCGCGGACAACCCTGAGAATTTGGGGGGGGGGGCTGAAGCCCCCTTAGCCCCCCCTGGCTACATGCCTGCTCCTGGGGGTTCTGTGTGGGGAAGTTTGGCCCAGTTCTATCATTGGTGGGGTTCAGAATGCTCTTTGATTGTAGGGGAACTATAAATCCCACCAACTACAACTCCCAAATGTCAGGGTCTATTTCCCCTGAACTCCATCTGCGTTCATATTTGGGCATATTGAGTATTCATGCCAAGTTTGGTCCTGATCCAACATTGTTTCAGTCCACAGTGCTCTCTGGATATAGGTGAACTACAACTCCAAAACTCAAGGTCAATACCCACTAAACTCTTATAGCATTTTCTCTTGGTTCTGGGAGTTCTGTGTGGGAAGTTTGTGTCTTTCTGCCAGTCCTGCCAGGATATCTATGTTGAGTTCATCGAAACAGGCCCAGGTTTCACACTGAGTGTATCAATACATTTTAAAAACATATTAATTGTATGTATTAATGTGTTAGAGCAGTGTTTCTCAACCTGGGGGTCAGGACCCATGGAGGGGTCACGAGGGGGTGTCAGAGGGGTCGCCAAAGTTCATCACAAAACACAGCATTTTCTGTCACCGTGGTGTGTGTGTGTGGGACGTTTGGCCCAATTCTATCTTTGGTGGAGTTCAAAAGGCTCTTTGATTGTAGGTGAACTATAAATCCCAGCAACTACAACTCCCAAATGTCAAGTATAGTTTCCCCAAACTCCACCAGTTTTCACATTTGGGCATATTGATATTCATGCCAAGTTTAGTCCAGATCCATCATTGTTTTGAGTTGACAGTGCTCTCGGGATGTAGGTGAACTACAACTCCAAAACTCAAGGTCAATGCCCACCAAACTCTTCCAGTATTTTCTGTTGGTCATGGGAATTCTGTGTCCCAAGTTTGGTTCAATTCCTCCATTGGTGGGGTTCAGAATGCTCCTTGATTGTAGGTGAACTATAAATCCCAGCAACTACAACTCCCAAATTACAATCTTTCCCTCCAATCCCACTAGTATTCAAATTTATTGGGTATATGTGCCAAATTTGGTCCACTGAATGAAAATACCTCCTGCAGATCAGATATTTACATTATGCTTCATAACAATAGCAAAATCACAGTTGTGAAGTCGCATTGAAATAATTATATGATTGGGGGTCACTACAGCATGAGGAACTGTATTAAGGGGTCACAGCATTAGGAAGGTTGAGAACCACTGTGTTAGAGTGTCATTTTGTCTCATTTTAGTTGGTGGTGTGCCCCAGGATTTTTCAAATGTAAAGATTGTGTCGCGGCTCAAAAAAGGTTGGGAAGCACTGCTAGCTTATCGCAGCTTCAGGGGGAGGAGGTCAGCCGGTGAGGAGGCTCAGAGGGCGCGCGCCCCCTTCTCTGCCCGGCTCCCTCGCGCGCCTGCCCGCCTGTCCATCAAACCCCTTGGCCCCGCCCCTCCTCTCCCCCCCCCCCCCCGGGCGCTGCCGGCTTTATAAGCGGGGGATCCTTCCCTTCAATGGCTCAGAGTCGGGAGCAATTAACCTGTTGCAGCTGGAGAGGGCAGCGGGCGCCCGGGTTTGGGAGGCGCGCGAGAGAAAGGAGAGCTGCCTCGCGCGAGGGTCTCTCTCTCGCCGCCTTTTATTACTTCAGTATTCTATTATACTGAGAGTGGGAGCTCCACTCCTGGCCCTGCCTCCCAGAGACAAGCAGAGAGCCCCGTTTGCGGCATCCTCCCGGGAGCATGGCTTCTCGCTTGCCCTTCCTTCTGCTGCTGGCGGCGCTGCCACAGGTTCATCCCCACAGAGCGACGGGACCCCGGGTGAGTCGAGGCGGGGGCTCGTGTTTTCCAAGGGAAGGGTTGCCTCAGGGGGACAAGGATGCTTGCGGCTTCCAAAAGCCTTGTGCTTGCCCTTAAGCCCGGCTTCTATGGGGGGGGGGACGCGCGTGCGTGTCCCCCAGGATCAAAGCCCGGCCCCAGCGAAGGACCATCTGGCCCTTGTGAAGTTGGCGTGGGGCGCGAGCAAGGACCACGTCGCCGCTGGAGGTCTTTCTTTCCCCCTTTTTATGTTCCGAAGGGGGAATGAAATGAACCCGTTGGTTTTGGGAAACGCAATCCCACTCCCACCCCCGTTACGACCCCGACGCCTTGAGCCCAGGCTCGTAAGGATTGGGTTTAAAGCCCCGCCACGATTCCTGGTGGGAGAGGAGCTGGGCTTTTTATGGCAGGTGATTAGGTTTCAAAGAAGCCTCGCTGGACCTTAGGCGGGCAGGAAGAAGGCCCTCCTCTCTCCAACTTTAGGGCTGAGCACTGTTTCGTCGGAGAGAAGTCTCATTAAACTTTGTGGGGCTTCCCAGGGCCCTAGCCAGAAAAACAATGAAACGATGAAGAGTAATTCCATAACGTGCTTCCCTGTAGTAACCTAGGGATGTGAGAGCTGAGCGAAGGAAGAGAGGCGCTTTTGAACTGTGGTGTTGGAGGAAAGTTCGGATGGAGAGTGCCTTGCACCGCGAGAAGGTCCAACCAGTCCATCCTCCAGGAAATAAAGCCCAACTGTTCACTGCAGGAAAGGATATTAGAGGCAAAGATGAAGTACTTTGGCCACATCATGAGAAGACAGGAAAGTTTAGGGAAGACAATGATGCTGGGGAAAATGGAAGGAAAAGGAAGAGGGGCCGGCCAAGGGCAAGATGGATGGTATCCATGAAATGACTGGCTTGACCCTGAAGGAGCTGGGGGAGGTGACGGCCGACAGGGAGCTCTAGCGTGGGCTGGTCCACAGTGCCGGCCTTTGGCATTCCGCCATGTAAGTGGCCGCGTAGGGCGACGGGTCCTGGGAGGGGCGGTGATGCAGGCCACCCTCCGCCGCGCCGTCACTGCGCTAGTGCGCAGGCGTGCGTGACTCACTCGCGCAGCTGCGCGCCGGACGTCACCACGCATGCGCAGGTGTGCGTGACGTCGCAGCTGCGCGCACCACGCATGCGCAGGTGTGCGTGACGCCGCCACCGTGTGCATGCGCATGGCGGCGTGCGTCATGCACACCTGCGCATGCACGGTGACGTCACCATGTGGGCTGCCGCGTCCCGCAGCCATGGGGGGGGGGCGCAGAAATGAGGCTCGCCTACCCCCCAGGAGAGGTGAGACCGCCCCTGCTGGTCCATGAGGTCACGAAGAGTAAGAAGTGACTGAACAAATGAACAACAATTCCATAGCATAAAATAATTCAAATAGTATAGCTCATTCTATATTTTTATATAGACTAGTGTCCCTCAACCTTCCTAATGCCATGCAGGCCCAGATTAACACTTTTTTGCGCCCTAGGCCACAGTTTGGAATTAGGCCCCCTTTAAGCCAACCTCCTGCCACCTCCAAGGTTCCCATTCCCACCAGCTGGAAAGCTCCGCTGTGCTCTGAAGGTCTCCTCAGGAGTCGGGAGGCTTGGAGAGAGCGCAGCAGGTGCAAACTCGCTCCAAAGGCACATGCGAGAGAGAGAGAGAGCACGCGAGAGAGAGAGAGCAAGAGAGAGAGCGCGAGATGGAGGGGATGGATGGAGCAGAGACTTTGCCGGGAGAAGGAGCGAGGAGGGGCATGAGAAAGGGGGAAAGAGGGGCGCAGACCAGTTTTAGGGTTTTTTTGGTCTGTGATCTGCGCCCCCCCTCAGCTTGTGCCCCTAGGCCATGGCCTCGTTGGCCTTATGGGTAATCCGGGCATGATGCCATGTTTGAGGGGCTTCAGCCCCCTCGAAATACTTAGGGTGGTCCACGAGAAGGCCTTACTTGTACATTATTTAAACTGTTATGTGTATTCATATCATGATCTGACTTGCCCCCCCCATCAAACTCAGCCCCCCTCCCAATGAATCAAAATCCTGGTTATGGGCCTGCCCCCAACCATTATTTTTGTTGCTACTTCATAACTGTAATTTTGCTACTCTTATGAACTTAATGTTTTGAACATATTGCCTGCTATGAACCATTGTGAAGTCTAAGATCGACAGGAGGGGCCCTGCTCTCGGTCCCACCATCCTTGCAAATGCGACTGGTGGAGACGAGAGATGGGGCCTTCTCAGTGTGGCCCCTTGCCTGTGGAACTCTTTATCCAGTTACATTAGATTGACCCCTTCCTCTTGTCCTTTAGAATGAAACTCAAAACCTGGTTATGGGACCAAGCATTCGAACAGTAGAGGCAGCAATTTAGAATGAGGCCCAATTTGTGTGAATGACAATGGACTGACCCGGACTATGATTTCAAACCTGTGTGATTTAAACAATATTTTAGTAATTTTAAAGCATCAATGAATTGTTTTGATTGCTTTTATCATTTATTACTTTTGTTGGCATTGAATGAATGCCTGTTGTGAAGCCACCCTGAGTCCCCCTCCAGGGATGAGAAGGACGGGATACAAATATGCAAAATATCATGAATCATGAAGAGTAAATCCATAGCATAAAATAATTCAAATAGTATGGCTCATTATTTTATATAGACCAGTGTTTCTCAACCTTCCTAATACCACAACCTCTTAATACAGTTCCTTATATTTGTGGTAACCTGCAACCATAAAATTATTTTTGTTGCTCCTTCATGACTGTCATTTTGCTTCTATTATGAATTGTAATTTAAGTATCTGATATGCAGGATTCATTTTCATTCACTGGACCAAATTTGGCACAAATACCCGATACACCCTAATTTGAATACTGGTGGGGTTGGGGGAGGGATTGACTTTGTCATTTGGGAGTTGTAGTTGCTGGGATTTATAGTTAACCTACAATCAAAGAGCATTTTAGACCCCACCAATGGAATTCAACCAAACTTGGCACACAGAACTTCTGTAACCAACAGAAAATATTGGAAAGGTTTGGTGGCCACTGACGTTGAGTTTTGGTGTTGTAGTTCACCTACATCCAGAGAGTACTGTGGACTCAAACAATGATGGATCTGGACCAAACAAAGTTGCGGGGATTTATAGTTTGCCTACAATCAAAGAGTATTCTGAAACCCACCAATGATAGAATTGGACAGAGCAATGTGCACTCAACTGATGGATCTAGACCAAACTTGGCACAAATACCCAATATGACCAACTTTGAATATTGGCAGGGTTTGGGGGGGATGCTCTTTCTCATCTGCATATATGCATCATGCTGTCATGTGCCAAGCACACCTGCTCTCCCCTCCCCACTTGGAGTCTCAGAAACAGTCCTCCCCTTGGCTGAAAGGTCCGCTGAGAGGCTGGCCAATCACAGTAGAGGAGGGCGTTTGGTGGGAGGATTCGACATCTGTTTCCAATAAGGAAGCAAATGACAGGTAGAGAGATCTTCAGTCTTTTCTGCAAAATGGGTTCCTAAGACCATCAGAAATGTGTGTTTTCTGATGGTCTTTGGTGACCCCTCATGATACCCCCCAGGGGTCCTGACACCCAGGTTGAGAAACACTGATATTGACTTAATTAAATCTGTTTTCTATTTTAGTTTAAAAGTTTCAAGACCTAACATCACTGAAAATGACTCTTAATTGGTAATTTATAGTTACAAAAGAATACCACGTCTGTTGAAAACACTTGAATACTGTGTTCATACACTTTGACAGAAATCAGGCTCCATTGCAATACAATACAACACAAAACTTTATTACGGTCACTGACCAACACAAAGAGGGGCACTAGTGCCCTGGGAAGGCTCCATTGATAAACTTTGGTGGACACTCAAGAGTGCAAGTCCAGCCAGTCTTTCTTGCCCCATTGTGTTTCTTATGTAATAATAATAATAATACAACTTTATTTATATTCTGCCCTATCTCCCTGGAGGGACTCAGGGTGGATTCCAAACATAAAAGACAAACATTCAATGCCTGAACACAACAACAATACACCCGTAGTAACAAAATTTGGCAACCCAACATATAAAAACAAATTATGACTTGATAACATATTTCAGAATGATGGATGCAGTTTCAGAGCAGTATATTGCATGATGGCAACTTGCTAAAATTATGCCAAAAGGTACAAATGTTTTAATTAGTGATCTAGGCACCTTCTACAATGCCATATAATCGAGATTATTAAAGCAGATAACCCTCATTATCTTCTTTGAACCCACCAGGTTTTCAGCTTTAAATTTGATTATATGAGTCTACACTGCCAGATAATCTGGGATAAACAGAAAACTTGGGATCAGATCCTGGGATATAGGGCCTGCTGGAAAGGGCCCTTAGTTTTACTAACCATTTTGAGCCAGAATCAAATCTAAAACAATAACTGCCAATGGTGAAGACCTTACTGCGGTGTCACCATCTTGCAAATGACTGAGGCTAAGGGCTGTTTGTGCACTGGGAAAGGCATCTAGTAGTAATAATTTGTCCTACCCTTCTAAGTGGTATGAGTTTTATTCATGGGCATTTTGTGGTTGCAGATCTACAACGATTTCAAATCAGGGTCATCTTTTTGAAACACTCTAAATCTAATGGCCCATCCAAGTTTGGAAACTGGGGAGCAATTCTCTTCTTGCGCCAGCTCCACTGGCTACCAGACTGCTTCCAAGCACAATTCAAAGTGCTGGCTTTAGCCCATAAAGCCCTAAACTGTTCCTGCCCAGTTTACCAGTCTGAACGTATCTCCCTCTATGAATAATCTCAGAGGTTAAGATCATCTGAGGAGGCCCTACTCTCGATCCCACCCTCCTCACAGGTGTGATTGTTGGGGACGGGAGACAGGGCCTTCTCGGTGGTGGCTCTTGGCTATGGAACTTCCTCCCCAGGGAAATTAGATCAGCCCCCTCCCTCCTAAGCTTCAGGAAGCATTTGCACAATGATTCCCAGTGCAACAATGATCTCTCAGTGCAATAACGAATAATGCAAGTGACAGTCGGAATGACTCCTGGAATATGCTTTTGGATTGAGTGATTTTAAGTAATTGTTTTAAGTTGATATGTTTTAATTATGTGATTTTAAAGTATATGTTGTTTTATTTTTATATGTACTCAAGGCTTCAAATTGTGCCTTTGTTGTGAGCCGCCCTGAGTTTCCCTTCGGGGTGAGAAGGGCGGGATACAAATATGATAAATACATAAATAAATAAATGTGACGGGAAAGGGGTGGAAGCATCTGTTTGTGAACATCCCAGGTAGAATCCTGAAACAATCCTTTCCATTTTTAAGAATATGGTGTGATTAGCATAAAATGTACCCTTCAATCTAGCTGTACTTTCTAGGCCGTTTTCTGAGCAGATGTGTGGCAACAACAGCTCAAAATGTCATTGGTTGGATCCAGTGTATGTCAAATATCTTTGGGATCCATGGATTTCAAACACATCTGAAAATTGGCCTCCCCGCTATATCCAGGATGATTCCCTGGCTATCCTGATAAAATCAGTGGTTCTCAACCTGTGGGTCCCCAGGTGTTTTGGCCTACAACTTCCAGAAATCCCACCTAGTTTACCAGCTGTTAGGATTTCTGGGAGCTGAAGGGCAAAACGTCTGGGGATCCACAGGTTGAGAACCACTGTGATAGATTATAATGCTAGCATCTCCAGTTGCATTTTATCCAAAAGTTATTGTAGCCTGCTGCAATACAGATGCTTCATGAGAAGGGGCTTGGCCGACTTACTAGCTGAGCAGGTTGCGGGGCGGCGGTTGTCCTTGCCACCATCTTGGGGGGAAGGAAGGGGCTTCTTTCCCCCCAGAAGCCCCTGGGTGGTGGGAAGGTTTCCTGCCACCAATGCCGGCCGGCCAATGACAGGGCTAGCCCCGCCCTATGTCATCAGCTGGCCGTCCCTCTCTTCCGGGACTTCCCTGCCATCACTTGGGGCCGATTCGGTTTTTCCTCCCACCCACCCTACTTCTTTCATTGCTTGTTTGTTGTTCCATGTTTATATTTATATCCATCATTGTACTTGTTATGGTTATGTGGTTATTATTGTTCTCTGTCCCAACTTCGTGTTTGGGGTGTGGCATGGGCCCTGGATCAGGCTGGCTTATCGCCCCTTGGTTGTAAGGGGAGATAATGCCCTGGCCCCTGGGGTGCCGAGTTTCCGTGGACAGGTATTGGGCTGGTGGCACCCAGGCTCCCAAGTGCCTTCGGACAATTGTGGGCTGTCTGACCCCTGATCCAGGACCCATGCGTGGCCGCCAATCCTTGTTCCTGTTTTCAATAAATGAGTTGTGGCCATTTTCATCCAACCACATGTGTTTGTGTTATTGGTTCATGGCACGAGGTGTATCACCCTTGCCTACGCAACAGATATACAAATAGTTCAGAATTTGGATACTAAAGGTAATACTTTGAATCTTGAATGTCTGTAAGTATTTATATCTGTAAGGGTCAAGTTTTGTGGTTCCTGAGTATTTTAGTTAGGAAGAGTTGAACTGGAAAAAAGTAGAACCCATGGGTGCCAGCCCATATAAACTGCACAGGCTTGTCTTTCAAACCAGATAAATATAGACCATTTGTCACATAGGTGATCCTTTCCTCATCTTTTGGGTGGATCACGACATCTTCTCTAATGGCCTTCATTCATATCTATTTGGAGCATGAGTTGACCAGTGTAACATTGTACGACCATGATCGTCTCACACATTATATGTCATACAAAATTTTCCAAACTTGGATGAACCATTAGATTTAGTACACATATAAAATCGATCTCAAAAATTGGTCTGAGACTATTTTTATATGTGTGCTAAACTTAATGGTCCATCCAAGTTTGGAAAATTTTGTATGACATATAATGTGAGAGACAATCATGGTTGTACAATGGTACACTGGTCAACTCATGCTCAAAATAGATATGAATGGAGGCCATTAGAGAAGATGTCGTGATCCACCCAAAAGATGAGGAAAGGATCACCTATGTGACAAACAGTTGTGACAGGAAAAAGGTAGAAGTACCCAGTTGTATTGCACTGGTGGTGAACATCACAGATTGCTGGGTGAATATTAAGACAACCCTTTCAATTTTCAAGAATGTGGTGTGATGATAGAAAAGTGCATTCTTCACAGTAGCTGTCTATTCTAGCCCTTTCACTGGGCAAATGTGTAGCAATAGCAACTCAAAATGTGGCATCCAGTGCATGCCACAAATCCTTGGGATTCTTGGATTCCAAAGGGAGCTGAATACTGATATTTCCCGAGTTCATGCAATGAGAGCTTTTACCAAAAAACTTTACTATATACCCAGAATATTTCTCTTGCCACCTTGATAAATTCTGATGATGTTAACTCCATCTGGGTATTTAAAGTAATGCATTAGATCTTGAATATCTGTAAGTATTTCTAGTGTTTCTAGCATTTAAACTTAAGAACGATGAAGAATAGAGAGATGGAAGAATGAGGTTGGTTCCAATATTGTAGATACACCAGCTGGTGAGGAACATGTATAACCTAAAGCCAAATTTTAAGGATTTTAATTAGGAACCCATGAACTGGAGAGAAGTTGAACCCATGAATGTCAGCACATATAAACTGCACAGACTTGTCTATCAAACCAAATCCATGTAGAGCATTTGTATATGTGTACTAAATATGGGGCACTAAATATGGGACTGTGGTGGCGCAGAGGGTTAAACCGCTAAGCTGCAGAACTTACAGATCACAAGGTCAGCAGTTCTAATCTACAGACAGGGTGAGCTCCCCTTGTTAGCCCCGCTTCTGTCAATGTAGCAGTTTGAAAACATGCAAATGTGAGTAGAACAATAGGTACCACTTTGGCAGGAAGGTAACGTTACTCCATACATTCATGCCGGCCACATGATCTTGGAGGTGTCTATGGACAACGCCAACTCTTTGGCTTAGAAATGGAGAAGAGCATCACCCCCAGAGTCAGACTCGACTCAATGTCAAGGGGAAATTTTTATCTTTACTAAATCTAATGGCCCATCTAAGTTTAGAGGAAAAGGGTAGAAGCTCCCAGTTGTACGGCATTGGTGGTGAACAGTCACTAGTAGATTCCTGGGTGAGTAATACGACAACCCTTCGAATTTTTAAGAATGCAGTGAGAGAAAAACACCCCCTTCAGTCTAGGTGTACTTTCTTGCCCTTTCTCTGAGCAGATGTGTAAGGACAGCAGCTCAAAATGTGGTGATTGGCTCCAATTCATGTCATAAATCCTTGGGATTCATGGATTCCAAAGGGAGCTGCAAACTTTTAAGAAAAACTCCAGTCAATTCCCATGATTCTTCTCTAGCAATTCTGCTAGGTGTGGTGATGGTAATGCATTAGATCTTGAATGTCTATAAGTATTCATATCTATAGGGCTAAAGTGTTGTGGTATCTGAGGATTTTAATTAGGAACAGTTGGGCTGGAAAGAAGTGGAACACACCGGTGCCAGCCCATATAAACTGCACAGGCTTGTCTATCAAACCAAATCCATGTAGACCATTTTTATATACTTGACTTTACAAGCCTCTCTAATTGCTCCCTGCACTGTATCTTTTTGGGGAATAGAAACTATTTCAAGAGCTTGCTCACATGTCCAATGAAAAGCAGCTGCTGATTTGTCACCTTCTTGCTACACTGATTCAATAAATGTTATATTCAGATGGTATTTAAATTAAAGGCTCTTTTCCCTATTGGCTTACAGTGAAGCTTATGTCCCCTATCTTTGTTAAAGAAGATCTATGTCCATTAAAACTCTTTTACTTGCTTACGCTTCAGTGTAAAACTGTGGATTTAATGGATGTTTAACTCGTAAATCCCATCTCCTCCTGCTTCCCAAGTGATTTGTTTGAAAGGTATGGGGCTTTTATTTTGCCTACTGGTTTGTTAGCATGTTGAAACTCAAAGGGGGTTATCCTATTTGATACACTTTCCCCCTGATGATTTGACTTTGCCAATAAAGCTGTCACTAGTATACAGATGCAATGCTTTATGCTGCTATCTGCATAACAAAACACTGTTTGAATAATTCATTTGTGGGCCTTTTATGCGGTAGCTCATTCACACTGCTCACAGTTTTCTCTCTGATCCTGTTATAAGGTCTGTAAGAAGAAAGACTGAAAATATCTGGTTTGCTAAATTAGATCCTCTTCAGGAATTGCATCCTACTTTTTTTAAAAAAAAAAACAATGCGGAGGGAGTCCCACATGAAGCCAGTGCTGGAATGCAGAATAGAAACAGCTATGATTTGGGCAAATGAGTCCATAAAAGTACCACTCTTTAATTTCACGTGTGTTATTGTAAATACAGCAGTGACGCTGCCTTACCTCTGGGTCTCACAATGTTATAATATTTCTTTGTACATGGATATTGAAGTTTTGGCTGAATTAATCACCTAACACAGTGGTTCTCAACCTTTCTAATGCCGTGACCACTTAATACAGTTCCTCATGTTGTGGTGACACCCAACCATAACATTATTTTTGTTGCTACTTTGTAACTGTAATTTTGCTGCTGCTCTGAATCATAATGTAACTATCTGATATGCAGGATGTATTTTCATTCACTGGACCAAATTTGGCACAAATACCAAACACATCCAAATTTGAATATTGGTGGGGTTGGGGGGGTTGATTTTTCCATTTGGGAGTTGTAGTTGTTGGGATTTATAGTTCAACTACAACCAAAGAGTATTCTGAACCCCAACCATTGGTGGAATTGAACCAATCTTGGCACACAGAACTCCCATGACCAACAGAAGATACTGAAAGGGCTTGATGGGCATTGACCTTGAGTTTTGGAGTTGTAGCTCACCTACATCCAGAGAGCACTGTGGACTAAAACAATGATGGATCTGGACCCAACTTGGCACGAATACTCAATATGCCCAAATGTGAACACTGGTGGAGTTTGGGGAAAATAAGACTTTGACATTTGGGAGTTGTAGTTCCTGAGATTTATAGTTAATCTACAATCAAAGAGCATTCTGAACCCCACCAACAATAGAATTGGGCTAAACTTTCCACACAGATGGTCTCTAGTGACCCCTCCCCCAGGGGTACCGACCCCCAGGTTGAGAAACACTGGCCTAACAGCTGGGGTAATATAAGAATGTATATTTAAAATCCAGGATGATGTTTGAATAAGAGGATTCCTTAGAAGAGCAATTGTCTCATATCTCTTGTTAACCTATCTTTCCCTTGAAATATGCTCTTTTGTCATCTTGCATATGGTGGCAAAACCCAGTTCTCCCAAAAGCAGTTGGATCCTTTCTGGATTTTCCTCTTGTCTCTATATTGTTTCTTTTAGTAGTTAGGACATTACCTGCTAAGATATATTGTTTAGGAGCATGTTGCCTTTTATAGGAATGCTGCCTTTAAAATATGTATTTATTTATTAATCAAGCAATATAGTTCAAGTTGTTGAACAGGATAGCCAGTCCGAGCCTTTTAGAACCATAAAACCTTTGCAAAATACAATGAATGAGGCTGGATGTTTGCATGATAAAAGCCTTCTTTGGAGGTGCCCCATGTTAAAAAAGACATGTACACTATTGACAGAACTGTTTTGCAAATAGATAGCAGTCTAAGTTCACAAAAGACAAATATTTGTATAAATCTCCCATTTCTCCAGTTTTAACTTTTACAAATTTATTATTTATTTATTTCTTTACATCATTTTTACCCCGCTCTTCTCTACCCCCGAAGGGGGCCTCAGAGCGGCATAACAAAAAGGCAACAATTCGATGCCAGCACAATAAATACAATAAAAACATAAACATTAAGCATAAAACCATTAACATTAACACATAATATATATACATTCCAGTTAAAACCATGTTTCGTCCCAGCCACAAGTATTGAGCCATCGCCATCAACTTGCCATTTCAGTTCCACTTCACAGTGCTGCGTTATGCTAATGTGCAAAAGCCTGGTCCCACAGCCACGTCTTCACCTTTTTCCTAAATGCCAGGAGGGATGGGGTCAATCGTATGTTGCTCGGAAGCGCATTCCACAGACGGGGAGCCACCACCGAGAAGGCCCTATCTCTCGTCGCCACCAACCGTGTTTGAGAAGTTGGTGGGAGCGAAAGCAAAAACATTTGATAGTATTTTCCATGATTTTGAAATAGTGTCATTAAGAGAAGTAAGCCATTTTAAGGTCAAGCTAGAAAGTGGAATCTACTCAGTGATGGTAAATCTATGCTTCTAAATTGGATATGGCTATCACACAGAAAACCGAGATGTTCAATTATCTATGTGTTGTTTAAGTCTTTCATGGCCGGAACCACTGGGTTGCTGTGAGTTTTCTGGGCTGAATTGTCATGTTCCAGAAGCATTCTCTCCTGACATTTCACCCACATCTATGGCAACCATCCTCAGAGGTTGAGGTATCTCAACCTCTGAGGATGGCTACCATAGATGTGGGTGAAACGTCAGGAGAGAATGCTTCCGGAACATGGCCATACAGCCCAAAAAACTCACAGCAACCCTGTTCTAGTATCTATTTCAAGGGTTAACAGTTCTTTGAGAGAAGAATTTAGGGAACTTGTGCCTGTGTATCAGTCAGGAAAGCAAAATGGTGTAATTAATCATACTTGAATTCAGTTATTTCTCCCTGCTCCACTTACCTATTGTACCAGATTGTTCATTCACATTTTGGAGAGTTTTTCTATGCTTTCCATCAAGACATCCTTGTCGTTCGTATTTTCCCACAGTATGGTCAAAGCTTTTAAAGGTAATCTGAGCATAAGATGGAAGTATAAGATAGGCCGCAGCATGGGATGGATGAGTAGGTTGGCACAGTTTATCTGGAGCTCTTTTGTGTGACTGTTTCTGGTGGTGGAAAACTGGGGGGAAAGCAGCTTCCCTGGCCCTTTATTGGAACTGACTACATACTCTATATACCAAAGACTGACATGGTCCAGCTGACAGCATTTGGATTCAAAATATCCTGGGCTAGAAAGGATTCTGAAACCATCCCATCCAGCCAGCAAGGGACAAAGTATTTTATTTAATGGAAGTAGTTATTGATTATATTGCTGTATCATCTTTCTGAAACCAATTAGATCAAGTCAGTAATTGGACAAAAGTGTACTTCAACAGAAATAAGAAACATAAGACCCAAAAGAAATCTTATAAAAGACTTCTCTCTGTTACAGATGAGAATTGCTAGATATGGATTCCTTTAGAAGAGGGTATAGAAAACAACAGTACCACCTGCCTTTGGGGTTTTTTTCACATGTCACTGTAGGAAATGTCAAGATGAAGATCTGCACTGCAGTATTTACTGTTATAATACTGGTTTCAACTTCCAAGTTGAAGGCACCCGATGTTTGCGATCCTTTTCTCGACGACCAGCAAGCCTCTCTCCTTTATTCTGTTACTTCCATTAGTTAGTTAAAAAAAAACAAAGTTGCACTTCCAAAGCAATCATATTTTTCTTTAATAGAGTCCTTATATGTGGAAAGTAGAGGGAGTGCACGTGATGCTAATCTTCTGTAATGCAAGACTCATTCCCCTTTTCTGATCTGGGAAAAGACAGGTCATTCTTATATCACTTTCAGAAGTGGTACTTATCAGAGTTGCTGATTTGTATTTACCATATTAACAATTACTTTTTATCCTTTTTTTGGCCAAAAAAGGACGTGCACCTAAGTCACCTCATTTGCCCTACTTTTGATTATGGCACCTCCTTTCGGATATGGTGCTTCATGCGGTTGAGTCCTAAAGTACTGGGTTGAAGAAAGCTGGTATTGTCACTCTCTTCAACCCAAGTGAAGCACCATAGCTGGAAGGAAGAGCTCCAGAAAGATCTCTTGAAATTGAGTGAATGGGCAACAAAGTGGCAAATGCATTTTAACCTAAACAAGTGTAAAGTCATGCACATCGGGGCAAAGAACCCCAAATACACTTATCAACTGATGGGATCAAAGCTTTCTGAGACAAACCAGGAAAGGGATCTTGGGGTTTTGGTGGACAGCTCAATGAAGATGTCAACCCAGTGCGCTGCAGCAGTGAAACAAGCAAATTCTATGCTTGGCATGATCAGGAAGGGAATCGAAAATAGGTCGGCAAATGTTGTATTGCCTCTCTACAAATCTATGGTGAGGCCACATCTGGAGTACTGTGTACAATTCTGGTCACCGCACCTCAAGAAGGATATAACGGAACTGGAAAAGGTACAAAGAAGGGCAACAAAAATGATCCAAGGGATGGAGCAGCTCCCTTATGAAATCAGGTTGCAACGCCTTGGTCTTTTCAGCCTTGAAAGATGGAGTTTAAGAGGTGACTTGATCGAAGTGTATAAAATCATGCATAGGATAGAAAAGGTGAATAAAGAAAAAATATTTTCTCTGTCACACAACACTAGGACTAGAGGGCACTCCCTAAAGCTACAAGGTAGGAAAGTTAGGACTAATAAAGGAAATATTTCTTCACCCAGAGGGTCATTGGGTTATGGAACTCACTTCCAAAGGAGGTTGTGACAGCTGTCAGCCTGGACAGCTTCAAGGCAGGATTAGACAGATTCATGGATACCAAGGGAATCAGGAGTTACTGAAATGGACATCCAAGTGCCACCTCTGTGTTGATGGAGGCAGGCAGGATTTTCCCGGTACTGGTTGTGGGGGTCGGGAGCAGGTGAGGGTTTTGCCCTCCTTTCTGCTAGAGATCCCTGTGTACAACTAGTGGGCCACTGTGTGACACAGAATGCTGGACTAGATGGGCTGAGGCCCGATTCAGCATGGCTCTTCTTATGTTCTTATGAAGGGGATGGTTCAGTGAGGCGCCATAGGTAACTGGAGGCAGGGGCACAGGTGAAGCTGCTGTTTGCAAGACACATTGAAAGGGAAGCCTGGAATCATTTCCCCAGCTGTACTTTCTGTATACAGTGTAGCAGATCATCTACCTGCAGTACATTGGGGCCATGATTCAAGACTGCAACTATTATGCAATGAAAGCAAAATGCCATTTTGGGGGTTGGGAGAAGCAAAAAAGGGTGTGTGATTATTATGCAATGGAGACTATTACAAAGTGAAAATTCACTATGTCTGCACTGACATGCCATCCTGCTGAGCTTTGATTTCTGGAAGTTTTAATGCTTTTCTTTTAAAACAAGTATGGTTTGAGCATGTATTTTGAATTACTGGTCCTGAACAAGTACAGAAAATTACCAGTTGTTGCCGAATGCCATTACTTTTTGGAACCCCTGTAGGAATAATGGCCTATGATTGTTAAGTAGCAAGCTGTGACTATGTAACCTGTTTATTTTAATTGTGTAAGTCACCCAGAGCACCTTTGGTGGAGGGCGACTCATAAGAAATAAAGTTGATTGATTATTATTTGAGAACACAGAAATGCTGGACCACTCTAACAACTTCCATGTCAGACTACACAGAGAAGCCATTCAAATAAGAAAGGATGTGGACAATTTCAACAGAAAGCAAGAAAAAATGAAAATGAACAAAATCTGGTTACCAGTATTTTAAAAACTCTAAAATCATACCAGTAAATAAAGACAGGGGAGCTCCAGACAATAAACAATCAAGGACAGCTAATCACCTCTCAACAAAGGATGCCCCCAGGCAGTAAGAAGGCACACCTTGAAAACCCTTAGGCCATTAAATGCTAATTAAGGTGGCCAATTGAAACATTCACACCTACCTCCAACAGACAAGAGTTCTTTCTCCCACCCTGGACATTCCACAGATATATAAACCCAATTTTCCTAGTTTCCAACAGACCTAACAACCTCTGAGGATACCTGCCATAGATGCAGGTGAAATGTCAGGAGAGAATGCTTCTGAAACATGGTCATACAGCCCGAAAAACCCATGGAAGCATTTGACAACACAAAGCATAACAGGTTTTCTGCATCTAGTTCCTAACATTGTAACAAGAATTTAGAGAAGGCTTAGCTGAACAATATTCAAGAAGTCAGTGCTGTAAGGTTGAAGGCTATGCCTAACTACACAAGGCAAAGAACATGGTCTTTGTAAATAAATTATTTTTATTTTGTTTTTACCCTCCTGTTGCGAAGAGTAACAAATTTTATTTCTTACCCATTTCTTCTCAAGGCTTGAGGTGGGATATTATATAGTTAAAAATAAGACCATTAAAGCGCATATATTAAATGTTATAGACAAAAGATTAAAACACATTATGTATGTGTGAAATTTACATTTAGACAAAAAGACATCTTCCAAAAGTAGCACAAACAGATTGTGACACATCAGTGTTTATTCCATTGTTTAAGTAACTTATTTCACATTTCTTACATTAACTTTTTTTTAAAAAAATAAGCAAACAAAAATGTGTTGCACTACAGGGATTATCTTTTTACAAGGACCAGTTTTTCTGGATACAGTTTTTGGTACTATAGCTGCTCCCCTCAAATCCTTCCTGATGAAAGCAGAAGTAATATCTCCTAAACTTGTAGCAAAGTTTCTCATTATGTGAGAGAGGTGCTACCTGGATCATGGTAGCTACAAATTACATGTTAAGCATTTTTAGTGAGATCTTAAGTGTTTCGAAAGGCACATCAATTGTGTTTATCGCATTCCAGGCCACCTGAGTTCCCAAAGTGAAGCAACTTGGAGATAGCATTTAAAATGGATAAAAATTACTATTATACTGTCTTCACAAACACTGTTAAGATATGGGGATTAAAAACCATTCCAGTGCCTCCTGGAAACCCACTATGAACAGAGCCTTGGGAGGAATTTCTACACCTAGAGCGCAGTTCCAGGGAGAAAAAAAACACTGTTACATGTACTCGCCAAAGTAGTCTCTCAAAATGATGTGACATAACAATTTTAGCTAAGAATTGCAAATTTCAAGCATACTCCTATATGATGAGGTGGTCTTTCAGATACCCATGTAGGGCAGTACTTCTCAACCTGTAGATCCCCAGGTGTTTTGGCCTACAATTCCCAGAAATGCCAGATAGTTTACCAGCTATTAGGATTTCTGGGAGTTGAAGGCCAAAACATCTGGGGACCCACAGGTTGAGAACCACTGATGGTTTTGCAGAACAAACAGACCTTGAATTTAGCTTGGAAGCAGTGTAGGTGGCATAAGATTGGTGATAATGTATTTTTATACAAGTATAGTAAATATTTTCTCTTAACAATATGAAGAGCAGAAACCTTGGATAACCTTTGAACTGTGCACATCTGCAAATTTTATTTCTGCAGGAGTAAGCACCTTCTCCCTGTGCAGTGATGTATGCCTAGGGATATGTCTGCTCTCACTTCCCTTCAAGGCTTTCAATATTGCCTCAACTTGTGTGTTTGCTGTCAAAATAGCATGTGCCAAAATGTGCTCTGGAGACCTACATCTGAATTTTCTGTTCCATGAAATTAATGCTAACTCCAGTTAAGCAAAAGTTTACATATAGTGTCAACAAAAGCAAAGGATAAATGCCGTAGCAGAACACACACATTCGCTATACTGAAATGAGTCTTTCCATGCATGCTAGTTTGTGAACATGGCATTTCCTTGCTTAGGGGAACTATTCCCAAACTTAGTCTGAATGTTTATATATGAAAAGGAGTTGCATGTATTCTATTTTAGCATATATAATATATAAATCAGCATGGATAGGTGTGCTCAGAATGTGAGTGTTTAAAAAAAAAATGTTTTGAACTTAACCTTTCTAACAAGTTTCTGGATCCCAGTTGTGATGGAAATGTTTTGCTTGGGCATATTGAATAAACAAATGCATTTTTTCCTGCTCATGGACCACAGGCCTACCTAAACAAGAAAAAAATCCTGACAGAAAGCCAACGAGAAGGTTTTAGGTATAACAAGCAACAGATGAGAATAGCAGGAGAAATGCATTGTTTTGCAGCTTGTTTCAGGAAATGCATTAAAAATTAGACAGCAGTTAATAAGATATATCTATCATATAAATGAGGCTGTCTTTTAAGATACATATTCTTTGTTATTAAAATGAAGCAGTGGACTGCAAAACTTCTGTAAGACACAATTAAAGGGTCATCTACCATCTGGCCTTTAAATAATCCACATAGGATCCCAATTTTTTGTTCTTAACATTTTCACTCCAGCATCCTAAAACTCAACATCTTCACAGTGGCTTCTTGTCTTGGCCTACTAACAGCCTTATCACATTGGGACTGTAACACGGGCAGCCAGGCTCTTTTGATGCAAGCAGAATTCTGGGAAATGTAGTTTGGGAAGGTGAAGACTTCTGTAGCAGGATAGTCCAAAGGTCCCACTCTAGACTACATTTCCCAGAAGAATGGGGGTGTTCATGTTAAAGCCCCAGTGTGAAAGCGGGGTTGGTACTGTTCTATTATCTGGGCAGAGGCCATCAGGGCAAGGCAGAGAGAGAAGGATTGTCCAATTTATGGAGGTGGAGGGTGGGTTGAAGGAGGAAAACAATTTCTCCCCGTTTTCCTGTTATCCTCCCCCCTCCCAATGTCCCCATCGTGGAAACAACTCTTGTTTAGGATATGGAAAGGGGAGGGGGAACTCTTATCTCCCCCATAAATTGGACAGTCCTTCTCTCTATTGTGCCCCTTGGTGGCCTCAGCCCCGATAATGAAACAGTACCAGAGGGTTAGTGAAAATGCTACAGTGACCAATGGATTTCCCAGTCAGGATCAAGACCCTAAGCAGTGCAACACCACCATGTTTCTTTCTGTACGCTACCTACTTGAATCCCAGCTTTAGAAAAGAAGTGGGTTATAAATGAAGTAACAGACCATTTTTCTTTACCAATATGGCACAGAATTCCTACATCTAGGCTGGGGTGGGAATTAACAAACACAGCTGGAAGCAAAGGAGTAGCACATATCAAATGACATATAATACAATTCTAGAAATCAATTACATACAAACACACAATGCCCGAATACGCACATGAGTGGGGCAATCCTAATGTCCCACAAACCAATGACAATATCGCAAGACAGGAAGTGTGGGAAGACAGTCCTGGGAGGGGATGGAGATGACGGGAAGGAAAGTCTTTGAGGAAGAATAAATCAAGTCCGTCCCCCTGGCAATGGAAAAATACTCATCCAGGTTCACCACATGAGTCTCAGTCCTGTGCGTGGGGCACCAATGGCCAGCTTGTGGAGCAGATGGACGCCTGAGCCGCGACGGTGTAGTAGCGCGCCCAATCTGTTTCACCCCAACGGGGCTTCTCAAGCGGCGAAGGTATCAATGCAGGGCAATGTAACGCAGGATAGAATACATTCTGAAACATTAAAGTCATAATCACATATATATAAGCCACCAAATTCCCACAGTGGAAGCAATGCAGTAAGGCAAACCCTACATACCAGCAATGGTTTAGATCCAACATGATAGATCCCGCGGACCCGAAGGTGAGCTAGGCCACGAAGGCAAAGCCTGAATACAGAAATCCTAATGAGTCTCACGTGAGGAGGGCGGATATGGGGAGGGGGTCATTGAGCCCCAGGGGGAACTCGCTCTGAAGATGGACTATCCACCAGGTTTCCCGCTTGAGGAGGAAATTGTGAACATTGCAGTGGGGGGGGGTAACCTGACTTTCTCTAGGCCAGTGAATTTAAAGGAGTCGGGGCTATGTTTTTTCTCCTTGAAATGCCTGTAAAGGATGCTGTTGTCCATGCCCGTTCGTACACGTGAGCGATGCTCAGACATCCTCAAGCGCAGATGGTGTGAAGAAAATCCGACATAAGCCATTCCACAGTCACAAAAAAGGCAGTGCACGCATGCCTCCGATTTGCAATCGGTGTAGTCCCTTAGTACATAGGTTTTCCCAGTGCGGAGGCTAACAACCTCCTTACCTCTAAACACCTGCCTGCATGATGTGCAATTCTTACCGCAGGGTCTACACCCTGGAGTTACTATGCCCCTGGAGGGTGGAATGGACTAACAGGTCCCTAAAGTTCTGTGTACGTTTATAAGCCACCATGGGAGGGAGTTTGAAGGCCGGGATGTCAGGTAAAATACCCCAGTGTTTCCTAACTATGGAGGCTATCTCCTGGCTATGAGTAGTGTAAGTGAGAGGCCACACCACCCAATAATATTGGGGGACATGAGGATTAACCTTAATAAGGAATTTAGCCAGCTTCTCCTCAATGTACCCCATGTGAACCGCATCAATAACAACAGGTTACCCCCCACTGCAATGTTCACAATTTCCTCCTCAAGCGGGAAACCTGGTGGATAGTCCATCTTCAGAGCGAGTTCCCCCTGGGGCTCAATGACCCCCTCCCCATATCCGCCCTCCTCACGTGAGACTCATTAGGATTTCTGTATTCAGGCTTTGCCTCGTGGCCTAGCTCACCTTCCTTAGGTCCGCGGGATCTATCATGTTGGATCTAAACCATTGCTGGTATGTAGGGTTTGCCTTACTGCATTGCTTCCACTGTGGGAATTTGGTGGCTTATATATATGTGATTATGACTTTAATGTTTCAGAATGTATTCTATCCTGCGTTACATTGCCCTGCATTGATACCTTCGCCGCTTGAGAAAGCCCCGTTGGGGGTGAAACGGATTGGGCGCGCTACTACACCGTCGCGGCTCAGGCGTCCATCTGCTCCACAAGCTGGCCATTGGTGCCCCACGCACAGGACTGAGACTCATGTGGTGAACCTGGATGAGTATTTTTCCATTGCCAGGGGGACGGACTTGATTTATTCTTCCTCAAAGACTTTCCTTCCCGTCATCTCCATCCCCTCCCAGGACTGTCTTCCCACACTTCCTGTCTTGCGATATTGTCATTGGCTTGTGGGACATTAGGATTGCCCCACTCATGTGCGTATTCGGGCATTGTGTGTTTGTATGTAATTGATTTCTAGAATTGTATTATATGTCATTTGATATGTGCTACTCCTTTGCTTCCAGCTGTGTTTGTTGATACAATTTCCACTAAGTACTTCGTGTTTACATATGGGGTGGGAATTATGCAGTCCTCCAGATATTGGTGGACTGCGCTGCTAGGGATCCTAGCCATTAGTAATGATTACTGTTAGCTGCAGTTCAGAAACATCTGAAAGATGCACACTTCCGAACCTAATTCTATCTAGACCCTTCATGTAGACATAGCCATCCTTTCCCCTATGTTTCTGTCTAGAAGTCCTTTTTTACCACCCATTCTCCATTTCCTACTTTTAGGCCACTACTTATTACCTCCCCTTCCCCTTCCTTCCCCTTCCTTCCCTTCCTTCCCCCTCTCCCCTTCCTTCAGCAGACACCTGATCTCTTGTTCGTTTGCCCTAGCTCCCCTCTCGCTGCCTTGCTATTTAATCAAAAGTTTGTAAACAACAATTTTGAAAATGGAACTCCTAAAATTCATTTTAGGAAGTGCTTGTAGATATGGATCATGCATTTTGAAAAACATCAAGCTGTAAAATTGAATTAGCAATTTAGTATAAAAAGAGGAAAATGACTTTGGCTTCTAAGTTTTCAGAATTCCTTTGGGAGTTCTTTTGCAACGGGCAATTTCTGATGAAACACCTTTGAATGTAAGTGCTAGCTTTTGTAAAAGGGTGATTTTTAATTTTTAATTTTATATGGTGTCTTTACCACTTACTAGTTCTGCAGCTTGATATTTCAAAATTGCCATGGCCAGCTGGAACTATCTGCTATTAATAGTGATTTCTTTAATTCAACAAAGTGTTGCTGTTTGGAAGAAGTGAATCAAAGTCTACTTCAGTGGCACTCAATGCAAAATTCTAAATGAGTCATAGCAGCTGTTCAAGTTTATATCATCATCTTAGGCACTTTGATTCTAAACATGAATTTTATTTTGAAATACATACATTTCAGACTGCATTAAAACAGGTAACATCACTAGCATTCACTGATGGCATCAGTTTTCCCCCACAGTCTTAATTTACTGTTAAGGATTCAAAGCTTAGTTGATTTAAAAAAGAATTTAGTTGCAGTTGTAGTTAGGCTTAAAAGTAGTTCATGACTGCTTAATAAGATTTCATAACTATAAAAGTCACACAACTGCACAAAAAACCTAATTAGAGATGCACATAGAAAAAGTTAAACATAACTTTTACACATTTGTTGTCCAACTGTAGTCCAACACTCAAACCAATACAGCATGCTGTACTCTTGCTACTGGAAATAAATTAATTACAAATAACTAGCTATTTCTAACTACTTATCACAAAGCTCTGTAAGGTCTGATGTGTTTGGGTTCTCATGTATCCAGTTGAATTGTATTATTTCAAGTAGACAAATAGTACAAATGGATTTTTGCAGAGATGTGCCATTCTCGATCTTTCATTCTTTAAATGATACGGCTCCTCTTTGGAGGAAGCATAATATAAGGTAGCATGATAAATTCAAATATTTTAATGTGTATTCATCTAGTCAGCAAAAGGTTTAGATTGACCATTTGTACTGAGAGGCTTGGTGATGACTATCAAAGTCAACTGAGAAGAATGTTGGGAATCCAAATTCAATAACATTTGGAGGGCCAATGTGTTCTTACTTGAGTCCAGGACTGTGAGACATTTTTCTTGGAAGATTTGTGGAATTGGTAAACTTAGGATACCAAAAAGGGGGGGGGGGGGATTTCCCCCCCAAAGCCCTCCAAGATTCATAAGAGATATGTGTGAATACATGTGTTTGTATTAATTTGGTTTTTACCATCCCTTTTTTAGACTTTTGTGCTACAGTTATTTAAACCCCCCACTGATATAAGGTTTCAGGGAATTAGGCACATGATGGATTCATATTGGATGGGAGACTGTCTATATTTTTATTTTGGATTTTGTGATGTTGCAGTTTGCTAAGATTTCTTTAGACTCGAATGTTGTTCTCAAAGGAAGAAAGTGAATAAAAAGGTAAATTCTGTAGCAATTGAAAATCTGTTTGCACTTTAAGGAGAGGGCAAACTGTGGATGTTGATGTGTATACAGTCATACCTGTTTTGTCATTCTCGCATCGTTTAAAATCCTTGCCAACTTTAAAACTACAAATTTCTAAGTGCAGAATTGGACTCCTTTGCTGTGCTATTTGGCTTGAAAAGCTGGGGTTGTAAAGGACATAGACTTTCCTCGCTTCTTCCCAGAAGGACTGCGGTGACCACAAGAGTCAAACTCAATTTTTGTCTCATCCACAAAGCAATAAATATTCCGTTGGTGGTCCCCTGTACAAAATGTAAAACATGTGCCGCACTGTTACCTTTGTGCAAGCTTGAATAGGCGGTGATTAGCATGAGTGCAGTTCAATGAGCAAACTACGTAGCATTTCAAAATATTTCCTTTACTAGCAGAGAATATATGGCCTCCTAAATCATGCTTTGGCTGAAGACAGATTTTATGCATTCTTGGCCCATCATTCTTTGCCATCCTAAACTTAGGGACCCCCCCCCCCCGCCTCCAAGCCATACTATTTACCCTCTTTTGAATATTGGGATTCTAACCCCCAGGGTATGCAGTGAGTACCACAAACAGATAAAATACAATTCCCCTGAAAGAGAGGGAAAATTCTCTTATACCTTTCCTCTGTAAAAAGCTGTTTGATGCTGCCCCAAAGCCGTAGTCTATCAAGCACATTAAAATTAGAGAGGAAAAGAGGGGCTGCAAAGGTCATTTTTCTTTCCCACCAGTGGAAGTAATATGCTGTGTAAATACCACTTTTGGCTAAATCAAGAGATATAAGCAATGAATAATGCTGCTAATAATAGGAGATGGTCTTTGTGCTGGCACTCCAGTTGTGGAATATGTTCCTCTTTAGAGACTTGATTGGTGCTGATATTGGCTTCATTTTGGCACCAAGTTAATCATGGCTTTTATATTGTTTGTTATATAGTTTTATAAATGAAACTATTTAATGTTTTAGAATATAACTTTTTTTAATCGATTTTATTGTAGGCCATCCTGAGATCCTTGAAGGTATGGGTAGGGATGTAAATATTTTGGATGGATGGGTGAATAAACTGCATGGAAATGGATACCCCCAAAACCAAAGCAGTTCCACAGAGAAACTTGCTTTTAATTGTTATGTGCTTCCAGGCCATCTCAAACTCATGCCCATAGTGTCATAGGGCTTTCATGTCATAAGTATGGTAATTCAGAAGAAGTTTGTCATTTACAGTTTTAATGATGAATTTTAAACTTGAGTTTCTATGGCTGTGTGGGTTCAGACCCTGTTCTTCCAAAGACCTACTTTAATATTCTTGCTTTAATGGGAGACAGTTTATATTCTATTGTACTAAATGAGAATTAGGTTTTAAAAAATAAATTAAGAAGGATTGATTATATGCAACATAAAGGATGGTTAATTGTAATGGTAGTTTAGGTATAGTCCCTCAAATATTGCTGTACTACAACTCATATCAAATCAAGCTCTCATAGCTGATAGTAAGGATTACTGGAAGTCACATTGGGAACACCCACAACCAGAGAAACTGTGACCTTACATTGATATTAATTCCCATTTTATGCTCCTGAAGTAGCAGAAGAAATGAAGGAAATGGGAGAAACTAATTCCACACACAACTCTACTGTACATAACAATAAAAAAGATGATACAGTAAATGTGAACTACAATAACAGCTTGGATAGAGATGTAAAGATCTGCCTCTTATCTTGCAGTCATATTGCCTCATGTTTTTTCTTTGGTAGAGGTGAGTTGCACAGATTAAATGTATAGCATTCATAATCTACACTGGGCCTATCTATTGGTGTACCTGAAATTTATGTTTCTGCTATTGACTCAGAGTGGAAATAAAGTACTTGCAACATATTACTTGCAGTGCGTGTGTGCGGTGTGTGTGTTGAAATTTTAGCAGTTTGATATTTTTAAAATTTTACATTACTGGTTACATCATTCTTATTAATAGCATTTACCCATTATTTTCAAAAGCTGAGGGAAGAGGGATCAATATTAAATGAATTATTAGTAATGTTTCTATTTTTTCTCTCTGTATATGTGTTTTTTCTTTTTTATATAAAAGAAGGCAAAGGCTTTCTAATTTAATAGATACTATTAAGTTATTTTAATTACTAAGTAAAATCTCGTGTGTTTCTGAAAGAGGTGTTCTAGGTTCTACGTTGGCTTCACATTTTAAGTTTCATGCAGAAATCAGAAATGTTTACTTTAGTAAATAGCAGCTTTGCATAGGTAGGTAGTTCCTGTGTATCTCAGGCTGTAGGACATGCTTAGTATTTCCAAGACAAGGATCTTTTAAATGTCATAACATTACACAAACAGAGCCCTATGGCTCACAACCACCTTCTTACATGTTTATTTTAGATGTTTACATAATATTTTTGAGGTAAGAACAGCAGTAGCTGGATTTTGTAAAAATGGTTGGACAAACTTTCCTGAAACTAACTGCTCAGACTGTCTGCTCGGGACAAAACCATTAATCTCACTACAATATAAGACCAATTTAAAAGTCTCAGGAAAAGAAAGCAGAGCCAGCAGTGGACAGGCAGAGCTCTTTGGGGAGAAAATTCAAAGGCGGTACAGAAGATGCGCTACAACCAGAGGTTAGAAAGGGGCTTTTCCAAAATAGTTGCCAATGTTGTCCATGGTGGTTAGGTAGTTAGCCCCAATAATTAAGTGAAACTTATTTTGTCTCCAGTAGTTGGATAGCCCCAGTAGCAAACATTTCAGAGAGTTCCCATTTCTTAAAAGGAACATATCCTGTTTATCAAAAGTTACTAAAATAGATACATTTTTGGTTATTTCAAATAACACCTTACTGCAGCAACATTGGAAAAATTGAGTCAATATAAGCAATCCCCAAGTTAGGAACAAGATAGGTACGTAAGTCGGAACAGATATATTTTAAAGTGTAACACCAGCTACTGTAGATAGCTAGATAGTAGGCATGAGAAAAAAGTTATGAAAATGAAATGATTCGGAAGAAATTCGTAAGAAATGCTACCTTTGAGTATTTCCGCATCTGGAACGCCAACCAGGAAGTGGACTTTCTTTATAGAACTTCGGGGGCCAGGATTTTCTTAAGTGTCGTTATTAGGTCGTAAGGGGGGGGGGCACCCTCCTTCTCTCTCACCACCCTCCCGCCTCCCTTGCCAATAAGTATTATGGCAAGGCAATCCCTAAACTCGCTCCTTCTTTCGGTTGGAAGCCTGGAAAAAATGTAAACAGAGGTTTACTCAAGTAAATCTGCAAAGGAGGGCACTTTGGATGAAGTGCCCTCCTTGCAGATTTTACTTCTGAGTAAACCTTCTGTTTACATTTTTCCAGGCTTCCTGCTGCCTGCCAGGGATCTAAAGCATCAAAGTATTGGGGTGAGAAACCAACCTAATGTATAATAGAATGAATGCTACTGTAAATTGCCTAATATTATAAGTAATCAACTGGTCATATACCTACATTCCATGCACATGCAATAATACAGCAGTAATAACAATGGGTATAAGAAGAGGTAAAATTCAAAACCGGTATTCTGACTGTGGTCCCTCCTCAAACTGCAAAAGGCTCTTCTCCTGAGCCCGGGAAAAGCCAAAACCCCGGGCACAGCGTTTGCTGCCTGGGTGCACACACAAACATATTCTTTGGGGGGGGTTTTGCTGCATAATCTTCACTAGGAGCCCGGGAGTCTGCAGCAAAGCCCCCCCCCCCAAAGAATATGTATGTGTGTGCACCCAGGCAGCAAACGCTGTGCCCAGGGTTTTGCCTTTTCCCGGCTCAGAGAAGAGCCTTTGCAGTTTGAGGAGGGACCACAGTCAGAATACTGGGTTTGAATTTTACCTCTTCTTATACCCATTGTTATTACTGCTATATTATTGCATGTGCATGGAATGTAGGTATATGACCAGTTGGATTACTTATAATATTAGGCACTTACAGTAGCATTCATTCTATTATACATTAGGTTGGTTTCTCACCCCAATACTCTTTGATGCTTTAGATCCTGGCAGGGTAGGAGGAGTGGACGGCTCTCCCTGCCCCTTCTGCCTGCCAGGATCTAAAGCCTTGAAGAGGCTTCATGACGGGCCAACTTCAACCCTCCAGGTGTTTTGGACTTCAACTCCCACCATTCCTCACAGCCTCAGGCCTCTTCCTTTTCCTCTCAGCCTGGGCAAACTTGGGCCCTCGCTCCTCAGGATCGGGGTGAGAGAGGCAGCGAGGAGCGGGGGGGGGGGCCTCCTCCTCCTTTTTTTTGCTGCTTCCAAGAATAGAATACCCTCTCCCTCACTCCCTCATTTGCTCCCTCATTCCTATTTGGAGAGTCCCATCTAGAATTCAGTGTGATTTATTCAAGTTTGGCCTACAACTCCCAGAAATCCCAGCCAATTTACCAGCTGTTAGGATTTCTGGGAGTTGTAGGCCAAAACCATCTGGAATGTGCATGCGCTGGCATACGAACTACTAACAAATTTCGTTAGTAATTAAGTTACATTTTAGAAATTTTTGGAAATTTTTTGTAAGTCTTTCTATTACTAATAAAAAAATCCCCCATTTGATTTTAGAATCACGATTTTTTGGTTCGAAACCATGCCTACTAGATAGTGTGATGGCACGCCGGGATGAAAGGAAAACTATATGTCTGGCTACTCCCGGTGACTATCAGTATACGCTATGATGTACTTTAGTTCTTTTAAAATAAAGACTCTTGAGACAGGAATAAAGTTAATCAAATAAGTTTACTGGAACAAAAGGCAAAGTTAACTTCAGTCAGAGTTCTTTAAAGGCAAATCAAAACAAAGTATTACAAACATGCAGTTTGTAGATTGAATTTGGTTACACTGGAAATAAACACTTGACTATACTCATAGAATATGAGGCAAACTGGACTAAATTGGCTTCAGTAAGGTACTTGGCTATTAAAGTAAAATACTGAGCTAAAATGGTGAAGTACAAGCTATAATGACTATTTGGTAAATACACTTGACAAATAATAATAATAATCTTTATTTCTACCTCGCCACCATCTCCCCGATGGGGACTAGGACGGCTTATATGAGGCCATGCCCAATAGTGCATTACAATAAAATAAAACCAAAAGCATAAAAATGAAACATAATAAATAAGGCATAAAATACAATAAACAATGCACGATAGTACAACAGAAAATCAAACACAATCATAAAGGGCGGGCCGGATGTGTAAGAATACAACGATAAAAACTCTGGATGAGATAGACATAAAATACTATCGTGATATGAATACTCATTGTGATAATATGCATTCTATGAATGATAATGACATACATGCCATGTATATTTGAATGATTACTATGAATGTTGATATGTTTAAATGTATTTAATTGCACCTTGCACTATATCTTTGATATGATCTATAGACCAATTTTATATATATACTGTATATAAAAGTGATTTTCACACTAAATTGAATATTTTCCTTAGCTTCTACTCTGTGTTTTCAATAGACATAAAATAGAAATATTTTAAAGGGGTGAAACTCATAGGCAACGGAGCAGTGGAGACTGGCCGTCATGTAGGCAGAGACAGTGCAGTATGGGGGCAAGCATTATGTGGTAAATACAGCTATGGTGACTTTGAGGTTTATACTGCTATAAAGATCTATGAGGTTTGTATAGTTGGTAAATACAGCTATGAAGAGGTATGTACACACTATATTGATAGGTACAAGGCTGTAGTCTACGAGGTATGAACAGAACTATATGGTATTACAGGGCCATGGTGACTATGAGCTACAAAGATGGTATGAACTCTAAGCTATAGTGATGGTAAGGTATGTACAAGCTATGATCTTTAAGTGGTCTATACAAGGCTCTGGTGGTAAGCACTCTCTATGCTGATGGTATATACAGAACTATAGAAACTATAAGGTATGTATAAAGCTATAAGGTAAGTACAGAACTATGAGGTATATACAAAGCTATAAGGTATATACGTGCTATAGAATGCCTGTTTTAGATTGCCAGGCCAAGAAAACCCAGACCATTTCTGGCCTTCTTTCTCTAAAGCTCTGCCTCAGAAAGTTGAGGGAAACAACCTTTTTAAACAAGCTCTGAGGCAGCAGGGCTAAACCATCAGAGCCAGGCCTCTATAAAGGGGATTTTATGCCCCACTCCTAAAACTCAGCACAAATGGAACAGTCCACACCAAAGAGAGCAAACAAGGAAATGAACAGAGGAGGTAAAAGCTAGGCCTAAAGACATCACAGATAGATAGATAGATGGCTTGTTTGATCAAGAAAAAAAATGGTTCAAAACTCATTTTGGATGTAGAGGGGCACTGGCGATTCAATTCTCAAATGATTTCTGACATTTTCCAAAAAAATGGCTCAAAATTTCTGAAATTTTGGAAATTTTAGAATCACTTTATTAATGGCAGACACGCATGCACAGTAGGAAAAAACAGATGGCCGCGTAGCTGCCTCCTCCTGTCAGGTAATTCAGATGATCAAAGTAGATGTAAAGGTTTCCCAAGGGCAATGGCAGGTGAGAAGATCCCTGAACACACTGCATAATTAATGCACTAGTAGAGACACCCTGCAGAGGCCATCAGAGCCCAGGATCTATGAAAATCGCAGTCTGCAAGCCTCTTTCCTTTCATTACACTTATTTTCACTTTGTTTCTAGTACATCTCCAGCAATTTATGTTTTGACTAGCTGTACCCGGCACGCGTTGCTGTGCCCTATTTGGGAGATGCGAGAAAGTCTGAGTATGTAAGGGTTGGAATTGATGTTACTTACGGTCTTGGTGGGGTCATGGCTGTGTCGTTGTGGGTTGTTCTGGTGGGTGGGATGTTGAAGTCCTGTGGAGTTGTCGGTGTGTGGTGTTGCTGGCGTTCTGCAGAGCTTGTGGATATACGTTTTTTGTCTTTCCGTCTGCTGTGTTGATGTAGAGGTTGATGCTTGTGTGGGTGGGGTAATTTTCCATACCACCACACAACGCCACAGCAACACGTGGCCGGGTACAGCTAGTATATATATAAAAAGATAACTGTCGTATTTAGGCTGAAGTAAACAAAAAAAACCACTGAACAAAAACACACCAAATTTGGCAACAAAACTCCTCACAATCCAAGGTGTGACCATCACTGAAAAAACTCCACAAAAAACAACAAAGAGAAAACACACCTCTCACCCTCCGTGAATGAGCACACAGCCAGCGAGGCCACTCTACTTCCCCTTCCCCTTTACCTTCACAGTCCTTGGGTGAGGCAGGAGAAGGAGAAGGGACCTAATGGCCAAGGGTGAGCGGCATCAAAAGGAAGAGGAAGAGGGCTCCTAGGCAGCAGCAGTTGCAAAGGCAAGGGATCAAAAGGCAGAAGCGGAGGAGAGAGAGAGAGAGAGAGAGAGAGAGAGAGAGAGAGAGAGAGAGAGAGAAAAGAGGGAGGGAGGCCACACTGTGCACACACACACACTGAGGAGGAGAAGGAGGGAGGAGGAGGGGGGAGAAGAAAAAAAGAGGGAGGGAGGCTCTGACTGTCTCCCACACACACACACCCACAGCACAAGGGAAGGAGGGGGTGTCATGATGGGGAAAATAGGGGTTGCAATCCAACTGGACACACGAAAATGACATTGCTTGGAAAGGAGCTCCAAAAAACCATAAAGCCCAACCTCATTTGGCAGTAATGGAAGACACCATCAAAGCCCTCATAACAGATGGCCAACCAGTTGGAAAGGAGCCTTAAAGGCCATGCAGTCCAACCCACTCCTTCCTCCCTTTCTCTACTTCCCTTCCTTCTCCTTCCTTTCCCTCTTTCCCTCCCTCCCCCTCCCTCCCTTTCTTCCCTCCCTCCCTGTCTTCCCTTCCTTTTTCTCCTCCATTCACGAGCATCCTCCTCCTTTATTAAATCTACAGTGTAGATGCACCCAAAGTCACCCCCTCCCACACTGCTATGTCAAATCCTGATTATCTACTTAGAGCTGGATTATATGGCAGTGTAGACACACACACACACACACACATGTTTCTTCTCATTTCTTCTCACACAGAGTTTGCCCTTGCGGGGAGGGTAAAATAGAAACTGTAATACATGTACTTTTTATTTGCACAATTTACAGGGATGATAGACTAAGGTTAATATCCCCTCTACTCACCAAATGGCCAGGAAGAACCTAAATTGGTACTGTACTTATTTACTGTCTGATCTTGACAAAGGGTAACGGAACAGGTGGCCAAATTTCTCTTTGCAGCGGCAAAAAGCCGCAAGTGCTTCATTAATAACCTGTAAACACTAAGAGTGTAACAAAGAGTACTCAGAACACTTACTATTAATTGGCAATCAGTTCCTGTTTTAAATGATAAAGACAGTCATCCAACCGATAGCGAACTGTGACACTTGTTCTTATTAATCATAACCCAAATGCGATGTTATTAATTTCTTAAATGTTGTATTCTATTGTTCTACTTTCACCTGGCTTAGCCGATGGTTTGTTGACCGAAATAAAGGCGACTGACTGACTGACTGACACACACACATGGATGGATGTTTGATCACTGGTTGGTATACACACACACACACACATACACACACACATTTTATATATTACTCCTATATTTATATTGCTATATAATATATATTATATATTCAGGGGCGGACCAAGCTGTTCCCGGGGGGGTACGCGATTTTTTTCACGCCCCCCCAGTGCGCATGCGCCAATCTGCACGCGCACTGGCTCCAGAGCACGCCTCCCGCTTTGGCGGCCAGTGCGTATGCGCCAATCTGCACACGCGCGCACTGGCTCCAAAGCTGGAGCCAGTACGCATGCGCAAAAGCTCGCATGCGGAAGCGCAGCCGGAGCGCCCTGGGTGCCTAAAAAGGCATGGCGCGTGGCGGCGGCAGCTGTGGGGCCGGCTGCGGAGGCCTGGCCAGCACAGCGGGGGCAGTGCGGCACGGGCGGTCCCTGCGCGGCGGCGGCCCTCCCAGGTGACGCCGCCCCTCCCTGGTGACGTCGCCCTATGCGCCTGCGTAGTTTGTCTAATGGACGAACCGGCCCTGTATATATTATTGTTATATATATTACTATATAATATAATGTTACTATTATATATTACTATATTAAATAGACTATTAACATGCAAAGACAGGTTTGGGTTTCTTCCCACAGGCAGAGGCAAGGTCTAAGGCAGGTATGGGCAAACCCAGGCCCAATGCCCAGCTTCAGCCTGAATCGGCTCTTAATGCGGAGGAGGAGGATTGGGGGGGGGGGGGGGGCATTTTACGAGGTTCCTCGGGTATGTTTAAACACTGTTTAACCCAGTTTGGATGCGGATTTCCTTCTCTCCCGTGTCAGTCGTGGGTGAGAGCCGCATCCAAACTGGGTTAAACATGGCTCTCGCCCCAGGACTGTTACAGGAGGGAAAGGAAATGAAGGGAATCCATCTACACTGGTTTGAAAAGCTGAATCATTTCTGACTCACTTATGAGAAATGGCGGAAAAAGCTTTGAAATGGCAGGTATACTTCAGGGTTCCCAAATCGCTTCGAATTACTTCAAAAAGGAATTTGATCTGAATTTATTCCGAATTAAGAAGATTCCAAATGAACCTACCCGGGCCTAATAGATAGATGTGCAAACAAGCTTTGGATAGCATAGGGAAGGGTTAGCACCCCTGTGGTGTTTGTTTTGCTGTCTGTGCCCCTGTTCAGAAGATTTAACCTCATTTTTCTGTCTCTGTGCTAATTGGATTTTGGAAAATTGGCTGTTGTGGAAGCAAAGATTGGTGAGAGAGCTTCAGTGGAGACACCTTTTCCCCATGATAACTCTTTCAAGAGTGAATGTCCCTTCCTAGAACTGAAGGAAGTAATATGTGAATGCTGAAACAGTAGACAATTACAGTTTCAACAGTAGACAATGCTGAAACAGTAGACAATTACAGTTTCAACAGTAGACAATTACGGCAGTAAAGCAACAGAACTGGAATAAGTATACTTTGATAACACTTTAATCGTCTCCTTTTGGATCAAGAATCTCAACCTTTGAAAAGAGCACAGAATTACCTTATATGAGAGCACAGATGGCTTTAAAATCTGTATGACTTATACTTTGGAAGTTGCTGTAAGTCCTTTACACTATTTGCGGTGAATCCACTCGAAAAAGAAATCCAATGGGACCGTCCCGAGTCGCCTTCGGGCTAAGAGGGGCGGTATAGAAACGTGACAAATAAATAATTTGTTTTTCTCTTTTCCTGACTTACTTTTCCCTTTATGAATGATATTGATTTCCATCTGTTTTCTGCAGGGAGGCTTTTTGAAGCTCTAGTTGCTGTTTCATTTAAACTGGCACAAACTGTTCAATTGTATGTTACGATGTGTACAAGAAGAAAGTGGCAATAGGTGACCACTATCCATATTTTCCTTTCTTTCCCAGACCAGATTTAAAAAGTGGTTCCAGCTGCTGAGCAGCTGCAAATGATCTGCTTTTTCTCTCAGACCTTTAAAGTTCTTTAATCAGTGTTTGTTGTTTTTGTCAGCAGTGGTGCTGAGGTGTGGAGAGACAGAGCAGATGCACTTGGGTCGCAAATGTAGCTTTATTCTGACCTCTCTTATCTCACCTCTACTGTCTTCTCCAGGTCAGAAGAGGCTAGAATTAGTCTGGGAAATGGCTGTAAAAGTGCACCTGTGTAAATGCACATTCAAATAGGAAGTGGGTTGGGTCAATTGCTTGACTGAAGTACTTCAGAAAGACTTCCTCTCCTCTATCAATCACACAAGGATTTGTGTGTTTAGAACATAAAATGGACAGCAGAGCAGTAAAATTTCCACACTACACATGTTGTTATCCGGAACTCAATGCTGTATTATAATGGTGTTGACACTGTATTACAGGGGTGACCTATTCTGGTATTTCCCCCCTAAAATACTTTACTCTTTTTGCTACACTCCCTTCTCTCCTTTTATGTGTAATTAAAAAAACAAACGCCAAACAGTGCATTTAGAGTTGCATTTAGAGTTGATGTAGGTATAGAACCTACCGTAATCATAAAACATTCCATCTTGCCCTTTATTTGGTCTGTTTCTATTGCTGATGTTGTGGCTTTATGCCTTCAAATCATTTCTAAGTTATGGCAGTCTTCATATCATAGATTTTCTTGGAAGAATTTTTTCAGAGTACATTTGCCCTGAACTTCCTTTAGAGACAGTGACTTGTTCATTGTCACCATGGATTTCCAGAGTCAAATGTCTCCCAGTGTCCCAGTCTAACAGTGACACTACTACAACATTGGGGATCCCCACAATATCTACTTCTAACCTAGAATTGTCCATCCTCGAATTTAAAAAAAACTGGGGTAAGTGTGGCCCTCCAGATTTTGTTGGTCTGCAGTTTCCTTCATACCTAGGTAACAAAGCCAATAAAAGCTCATCAGTGTTTTAGAGAATTTTGTAATAATAATAATAATCTGTCAGCTGCAAAAGGCCACCCTACTCATCTTGTTTTAAATTTTTATTTTTATTTTTATTTTATTTATTTTATTTTACTTTATTTTGTGTTTTATATTATTATTTTCACCCTCCCCTTCTTTTGTCTAAGTCTTGCTATGTTTAAAATAATGGTATAAAAATATTTATTTAAATAAGTAATTTTATTTTATTTAAATAAATAATGTTATTTATTATTTAATAAAGAATATAATATAATAATATAAAATGATATATGTTATATTAGATTATAATTTAATATAATACAATATATTATAATGTCAATATATTGTATTATGTTATAGTACCGTGTTCCCCGAAAGTAAGACAGCGTCTTACTTTCTTTTCCCCCCAAAAAGTCCCCCTACGTCTTACTTTCGGGGTACGTCTTATATAAACTAAGACGTACCCCATCGCCACGCCCACGCCGCCGCCGCCGCCGCCGCCATCACGCCGCCGCGGCACACCTCCGCGGCGCAGCTTTCTGGAGAAAGGAAAGGAGGGAGAAGGGAGCCGGGGGCGTGGCAAAGTGACGACGCGTCACTCTGACGCGTCGTCGCTCTAACCCGCCCCCAGGCTCCTCTCCCTCCCTTTGGAGAAAGGAAAGGAGGGAGAAGGGAGCCGGGGCGTGGCAAAGTGACGACGGCGTCACTCTGACGCATCGTCGCTCTGGCCAGCCCCAGGCTCCCTTCTCCCTCCCTTTGGAGAAAGGAAAGGAGGGAGAAGGGAGCCGGGGGCGTGGCAAAGTGACGACGTCACTCTGACGCATCGTCGCTCTGGCCCGCCCCAGGCTCCCTTCTCCCTCCCTTTGGAGAAAGGAAAGGAGGGAGAAGGGAGCCGGGGCGTGGCAAAGTGACGACGCGTTACTCTGACGCATCGCCGCTCTGGCCCGCCCCCCAGGCTCCCTTCTCCCTCCCTTTGAGAAAGGAAAGGAGGGAGAAGGGAGCCGGGGCGTGGCAAAGTGACGACGCGTCACTCTGACGCATCGTCGCTCTGGCCCGCCCCGGCTCCCTTCTCCCTCCCTTTGGAGAAAGGAAAGGAGGGAGAAGGGAGCCGGGGCAGGGCAAAGCGACGACGCGTCACTCTGACGCATAGCACGCTTTGCCATGCTTCTGGCTCTCTTCCCCCTCCCTTGGAGGCCTGGCAAAAAGGAGGTGTGCGGCGGCAGTTGCGGCGGCGGCGGCGGCGGCGTGGCGACCAGGTACGGCTTACATTCGGGGTACGGCTTACATTAGCTGACCCCCCTGACACCCCCGATACGTCTTACAATCGGGGGTGTCATACTTTCGGGAACACGGTATGATAATTGTAATGTAATATTAGTAATAATAGTATGATTACGGTATGGTGTGTTGTATATGCATTTGGTATTGGTGGTGTTGTAATGTAACACAGTTTAATACTGCCAATGATAATGTGATATTATATTATATATCGTGATATATAAGTTATATCGTGATATTATAATTTGTATATTTATATTACTTGCAATATTGCTAACAATATTGCGATATGTTATAGTGCAGTGGTTCCCAACCTGTGGGTCCCCAGATGTTTTGGCCTTCAACTCCCAGAAATCCTAACAGCTGGTAAACTGGCTGGGATTTCTGGGAGTTGTAGTCCAAAACACCTGGGGACCCACAGGTTGAGAACCACTGTTGTAGTGCAATATGATGTGTAGTGCTGATGTTGTGCTATGACAGTAATGTTATTTGTTGTTTTTTCAGTTTGCTGTAAGCCACTCCGGCAATATTGTTATATGTACATTGTAAGCCACTCTGGCAGTATTGTTGTTTGCTGTAAGCCGCTCTGAGTCCCCTTCGGGGTTGAGAAGGGCGGCATATAAAAATAGTAAATAAATAAATAAATAAAAAATAATACTCAGACCTGCACTAGTTATTTGCTGATACATCACACAGTCCTAGACACTTGGGAAGTGTCCAATGTGTGATCCAATGAAAAAGCCAGCATAGTGATCTTGTTTGCTGTGTACTAATCTTGTTATGTATCCAATAATAATTTTTATTTATTTATTTTAATAATGTTTATTGAGTTTTTTACATATACAGATTAAAAATAGAAATATAAGAAAAGAAAAAGAAAAGGAAAGGAGAGAAAAGAGAAAGGTTCACACATACCAGGGTATATCACAAATCCACCCCCAACCAGTCACCCTAAATAATCTACTACTGTAACTAAAAACAATGAGAAGAAACACCACCTTAGAGGTGTGGGGCGGGGAAAACTCTGTAGGTGGGATAAACAAAATGGGTAATCATAGGGTAAAAATGTATTTAGAACTTCCGATTTTATTTATCATGAACAAATGTCTATTATCTACTCTTTCTTTATTTCTGCTTTAGTCTTCTCTTCTTCTTTCTTCTCCCATTCCCAACGGAGGTGCATTCTGAATATCTAATTCAATATATTTGTGTGCTTCTGTGTTAAATAATCTTTCACAGGGTTCCAATCAGTTTCTATTTAACCATTTCTCGATTTCTTTTTTTGAACAGTTGGGCCAATTTATCCATATTTCTAATTTCTAATAATTTTGATAGCCAATCTTAAGTTTTAGGTTTCTCTTCTCAGCCTTTTGGCTAAGATCAAGTATAATTATTTATTTATTTATAACCTCCCCTATCTCCCTGAGTTTCCCTTCCTAAATAAATGACAGCTTTCATATTTACTTGTGTTACCAACAATATTATTTCCAATACTGAATTCCTAGATATTGCAACGCCAATCTAAACTACTAATGAAACATCATCATAGTAATTAGAAATACAGATTGAGTCTCCCTTATCCAGAAATCTGGAAACCCTAAACTTTTTGCTACCAGCTTGCCAAATTCCACCATTAGAGAAAGAGCGCTGGTTACATGCTCAGCACCTGCAATGGTGTCATGTGGTGGGGAGAGTGTTCTAGAAAAGAGCTACAAGGATGAGCACAGAGTGACTCCATTAGTTGCCATCTGTATTCAGCCTAGAGTGAATGAAAAAATTCCATAGTGGTGGGGTTAAGAAATTTCCCCTCCCTTCCCAGCTTCTTTGCTGAAAGGGTTGATAGTGTGCTGATGGCCATCCCTCATATTCTCTCTCTCTCTCTCTCTCTCTCTCTCTCTCTCTCTCTCTCTCTCTCTCTCTCTCTCTAGCGTGTATGTATGTGTGTGTGTGTGTATGTGTGTGTGTGTGTATATATATATACATACATATATATATACACACACACATACATACATACATACACACACAAGTATTCCAAAACCAGATAATTTTTTTTGAAAAAGATCTAGTCCCACAAATTTGAGATAAGGAGATTCAACATTTAATTTATATGCTGATAAATCAAGAAACTGCATTGGTCTACAGATTATAAGGCAGTCACACAATGGCTATCTTTTGGAGAATTGATGTTATGGAAAATGACCCTGTGGTTTAATTCTCAACATATCCAAATTTTCAAATGGGATATTTACATTGGTTTGTAGGGAATTTTATTTTATTTTTTAAAGGGGGAGGGGGGAGACCTCTACTTCTGGCCAATGTATACAGTGTGTTTATATAGGCAAGCTGCAGAGGCTCAGATCAAATATAGCAACAGAGAACAAAAACATAATCAAGGTCTAAGTCTAAGCGTGGGCCTCGTGTGTCTCCTGTCAGCTCATGTTTGCAGTCTTTTTCCAAAGGAGTTTGTTGACATATAGAATAATTTGATTTTAATTCTGTGGAGCATACTTTTAAAAATAAGTTGAATAGAATAAAGGATATTTAGTCTAATCTGCCAAGATGCATACTTTAGATATGTAAGTTTCAGACTGTTAAAAACCAGGCGAGCAAGCCTTGGAACCTTTGGCATTGGTTTTAGCTGCTATGCTTGGAGAAGCTTTAAAACAAAAAATTAGGCAACTCCTGCATCAAGTTGATTACAGCAATGGCTCAAGCTTCTCATGTGAGGCATCAATTTTCCAAATGCTGCTCTTTTGAGGCACTTTTAATGGTAGGTTACATACCTGTGACCATCTTTCTTCGAGTGAAGCTCTGTGAATCCACACTTATGAAGTTTGCGCGCCAGCGCGGGCTTCTAACGGAAACTTTTCCAGTTTGAAACTTTTTGGCGGTAGCTCCGCCCAGCCGGCCCGGAGGGCATAAAAGGCGCCTCCATGCGCGCACCCACCCCATTCCTACGCCACATTAGCAACTAGGAAAGGGTGGTTTGAGAGAGTGGGGACGGCCGGGCGGGTTCGTGTGGATTCACAGAGCTTCACTCGAAGAAAGATGGTCACAGGTATGTAACCTACCATTCTTCTTCGAGAGCTCTGTGAATGCACACTTATGAAGATTTACCGAGCTAAGGTAAAGGAGGTGGGACCAAACCAGCCAAATATGCACACAATGAACAGGTTTATTACAACCACAACACGAATA
>JARBWK010000002.1:48701982-49039482 GCA_030556195.1 Anolis apletophallus | reverse complement strand
CCTGGATCAATCTCCTAACATCTCATCCACGCCAGAGGGAATAACTATCTGGAGGAGTCAACACCAGCGGAGCCCTGGCCAATCAGGGCAGGGATCCAAACTGGCTCCTCTTTTGGTCAATCAGGGAAGGGAGCGGGAGGTTTAAATAATTGCCAAATGTATAAAGTCACATGTGTCTGCATTCATGTTATGCTTGTACTTTCGAAGGCATCCGCTTGTACATGCATTCTATCTAGGCAGATTAAATAAACATCTGTGGCTTGTCTTCACCCTGGTGAGTTGTTACTCTGTCCTGGTCTATTTCAGTTTAGCTTAATGCTCGCTAGACATAGATCCTCTTATCCACGGCCCTGGCTCCAAATTCAATTATACTCTAACTCACTTGTCATGCAGACAGTGGAATGTGAGGCTAAAATTTCAGTTACTGAAACAACATCTGCACATCTGTACAAATTCAGCTGCTGTGAATATGTGTTCTTCTACGTGAAAAGTGTGATTTTGTTTGAAATATTTATTTATTTAATTTATTTATTTATTTAATTTCACTTTTGTATTCCGCTCCTCCCAGCAGGCTCGGGGCGGATCACAGCAAAAATACATGGGCGGCATGTTGCAACATGTCAGCAAGCGACCCTACAATTGTTAAAACAATAAAAGAAACATCACATAAAACATAAGCCACATTTAAAATCAGTTACATTGTCAGAGCATGGATTGGGGGACATACATCGAGGTTTTTGGACCAGTACGCCTAATTAAAGGCCAGCTCGAAGAGGGCCGTCTTACACGCCCTCCGGAAGGGACCCAGTTCGGCAATTGCTCGGGCACTATCCGGGAGGGCGTTCCAGAGCACTGGTGCCGCCACAGAAAAGGACCTTTGTCTGGTCGTTGACAGGTGGCAGGAGCGGACTGATGGAATCAACAACAGATTTTGCTCATCTGAGCGCAGTGATCTCGGGGAACGTACGGGTAAGGCGGTCCTTCAGGTACGCAGGCCCTAGGCCGTGCAAGGCCTTAAAGGTTAAAACCAGCACCTTGAAGGCAATCCGGTACTCAATAGGAAGCCAGTGCAGCTGCCGAAGAATAGGTGTAATATGGTCTCTCGCCGGCACTCCTGCCAGCAAGCGGGCCGCGGCATTCTGCACTAGCTTGAGTTTCCGGATTGTCGACAAAGGAAGGCCAACGTAGAGGGCATTACAGTAGTCTAATCTCGAGATGACCGTCGCTTGGATCACTGTGGCCAGGTCCCCCCTGGACAAGTAGGGTGCCAGTCGCCTAGCCTGTCGGAGGTGATAAAATGACATCCTGCTGACCGCGGAGACCTGGGCCTCCATGGTCAGCGAGGAGTCCAACACAATTCCTAAGCTCTTAACTGACGGCGATGGATTAAGCCGCTCGCCGTCCAGGGTAGGCAACCGGCACCCACCCAGCCCAGGCCGACCAGGCCACAGGATCTCAGTCTTCGATGGATTCACCTTCAGCCGGCTGGCACGCAGCCAACCAGTCACGGCTTCGAGGCATAGATGGAAACAATCGGGTGCGGAGTCCGGCCTGCCGTCCATTCTCAGCAAAAGCTGGGTGTCATCAGCGTACTGATGACACTCCAGACCAAAGTCACGGGCCAGCTGGGCCAGGGGGCGCATATACACATTGAATAATAAGGGAGAGAGGATGGCCCCCTGAGGGACCCCACAATCAAGTGGGAGTCTCCCGGAGACCTCCCCGCCCCCCTCCACACGTTGTCCCCGGTCCCGGAGGAAGGAGGCCACCCATTTAAGGGCAGTCCCCCCGACCCCGGAAGCGGCTAAACGGTGGGTCAATAGTGCATGGTCTACGGTGTCAAATGCTGCCGTCAGATCTAACAAGACAAGCAGTGCTGATCCACCCTGGTCCAGCTGGCGGCGAAGTTGGTCTGTAATGGCGACAAGCACGGTCTCCGTCCCATGCCCAATACGGAAGCCGGACTAGAAGGGATCAAGTCCAGCTGTGTCGTCTAGGAACCGCTGCAGCTGATCCGCTGCTGCCCTCTCAATTACTTTGCCTAGGAAAGGCAAGTTGGAAACTGGCCTGTAATTGGAGGGAGCCGAAGGATCTAAATTCGGCTTTTTCAGCAGCGGTTTCACCATGGCCTCTTTTAATCCCCAATATGTAATCTGTTTCAGAAAATTTTTATTATATAATATTAGAAGAGTTTTCTTTGGGGTAAAATAGTGCACAAATCTCTAGTGCCTATATATACAAATAACATATTTCCTGTTGATGAATGCAAGATTTTACTATGGGACAAACCTTCTTTCTTTCTTTTTTTAATAGAAAAAACAGCATTTAAAAATGATGAAAATTTTGCATATATATGTTTCATATATTAATAACCTCAAAAGTTTCTGAGTTCCTTTCAAAAACATAATGTATTTTCAGTATTTTTGTGGGCTTTCTTTGAGAATTATGGTACATCTGCTGGATGAATACTTGAACCTAATCTTCTAAACTGCTGTCTCAATTCAGTCCTGTAATATGCACCCAGAAAAACAACTGGCATGAGGGCCAATAGTGTTCCTCTAATAACTCCTGGAATGACAACACTTCTATCTTGAAGAATGGGTCCACTGTCAATACTGCCACCATAACCTTTACCCATACAGTAAGGAGGACCCCAGCCATAATCACAGTGACAATGTTTTCGATTGTTGCATATGCCCCGATTGTGGCATTTTCTTATGTCACAGTCATAGTTCAAGGTGGAGAAGTTTTTGCATTGCCTGTCTACACACAACATGTTTGTACCACAGGGAGTGCCATCTTCTACTGCTCCAATATCAACCTGTTCTGCTTCATTGTGGTAGTCTGTACCCCAACAATGACTATTGCCAATGAATGTTTGAATTATGGTGCTGTCTTCCCCCAGAGTAGGTAATTTCTCCACATTATCACACTGAATCCGACCGCACAGGATGTGGCTAGCCTTGCATTTGTTGTAAGTTCTATACTTAATACCACAGTTGCCAAAGCGATCACCCCGTCCATTAATTAGTCTGAAACAGTTCTCTGAAGCAACAGTGGCTTTCTTGCCAAATATCATTTTGCATTGTTCATTGTGAGTAGCACATTTCCCATGATAACAGTATGCAGCATCATTGCAGCGGGCACCATCTTGTACATAAACATCTTCAGGACACCATTCTGAAGTCCCATTGCAGTACTCAGGAAGATCACACACACTATTTTTTTTCCGACAGAGAGTTCCCGCTGGACGATATCGACAGTTGGCACAGCATTGTCCAACACTACAAACAGCGCCAAAGTGAAACTTACAATTAGATTGACAACATGAATTATGCTTACATTGTTTTTCTGAACCACAGTCACATTGCTCTCCTTTTTCCACGATTTTGTTGCCACAGTATTTGAGTTTAAATACAGTATTTGGATCTGCAGCAGTTAATAAGCAATGAGAATTCCTTCGATTGAAATAATCCCTATAACTACAATCGCTAAACTTGTCAACTTCATCTGGAAATTGATCCATAATGCAGGTTTTTTGCTCGCAATTACAGTGTTCTCCATCATGGTCCATGCCAAGATGATGTCCTAATTCATGGGCAAATATAACAGAAAAAAAGGACACACTGAAGCTCATGTATATTTCTACAGCAGATGCCCATTGGGGACTACAGATAGCTCCTGAAAATGCTAAGCCAGCTGTCTGTCCATAAAATTTGTGTACAAATAAATGAGCAGCATCATTTGGTAGATGGTCATTTAGTGTGTGTTTTCTCCATTTGTTAAAACTATCTAGCAATACATTCATTTTACTGGAAATCATTATTGGATTCTTTTCAGACCAGATCTCCAGTCCAACTATGGATATAACAACACCAAGTGGTTTATAGAATGTATTCGTAGTATGGACAACCTCTAGAACCCGTATACCTGTTAAAGTTTCATTTTTGTTAAACTTGACATAACGCTGGTGCTCGACCACAATTGCAATATCTGCATACCTGGTGTGAGCCCACCACTTTCCTACAAAACCCCTGGCTGCCAAAATATCTTTACTTTGGATCATGGCCTCTTGACGACTTTGCTCATTTTTTGTGAGCCCACACATAATTCGGGGGTCATCCTCTTTTTCTTCCAACTGATACACCACATGCTGAAAGCCAGCAGATGCCTGGACAGGTTCAATTTCATAGGTCTCATTTTGTAAGTGCAACAAACCACTGAGTCCTCCTAAGCAAGTGCTGAGAGTGACCAAAGAATGAGGCTCATCCTGCATGAAACCATTGTAGAAACAGTCATTCCTGATAAATGGATAGTCCACTTGGAGTTTTCCTCCCTTACTATATGTGAAGATAGGAAAGAGGTCAGGGACAACATTCCTCTTCTGCCTGAGGTGCATGACATGACCTTTCCCTTCAACTTGCAGCAGGTAACTGATATCCTGGGAGGTTTGTTGTCCATCTCTGTGGGTCAGTTTCCTTGGGATAGTCACCTCATATGAAGCATACCTGAAACCCAGAGGCAGTTTATGACTTAGAGTCCCACTAAAAACACTCCACAAGACCACCACCATCAGCAGAACAAAATTAAAAATCATGATCTTTGCCAGGAGAAAGAGTCCTCTGGGTGATCGTTCTGTTTTCTTATTCTGGCTAGGATAGCTCGGGAAAGGACAGAAGCAAAATGGGGGCTACAAATGAGATAGAGAGGAAGGAGAGTTCATTCTGTAGTAACTGTCAGTAGGGTTGCCTTCGGAATGTGGGCGGGACTTAGTGAGTCTGGGCAAGACAGAAAGGATGGCAGAGAAAGGGAAAGGTAAAGTGGGAAGGAAAAGGAGGCAAGCTAAATCAGTGCCAGGATGAAAGCATCCAAGCGAGGGAGAGGGAGAGAAAAGTAGAGGCAATATCTGCTGGATGCAACCCCCTCGCACATTGCCATCTCTTTACTCATATGCTTTCAAATATTTATTTAATGATTGAATTGTGCTCTGGTAATTTCGTCAAGAAACAAGAAGGCAGGGTATAGGATGTCGTCAGATTTCAGTAATGCAGATCCTTCTAGTAAATGTGTTTATCTCTTTCCAGAGACATTAACACTAAACAGCATTAGTAACACAGAGAACGTGTTACATATAATGCATAAAGTAAGGTTCATGATAAACCAAACTACAACTTACCCAAAGGGCTGTCTGGATATTCTTCTGTCTAATTACCTCCCTGTAAAATCTGTTGATTTCTGATGCCAAAGACCACTAAAAGAATCAAGATTCCCATTTCAACCTCCAAACCTTCATCTGCCATAGTTATTGAGAAGTATCCAACCTGAGCTTAACCTGAAGATACAAGTGTAAACAGTTCTAGAGATATGATGTCAATCAGTGTCATCATATTTATCCTGTACAATGTAGAGAGATAAACTCCAACCTAGTGAGGTGAACTAGATTAAAATAACCAATATCTATGGTCATGTAAGAGCTATATTTGGAGCCTGGCGTCAACTATGAGCCTGAGCCAGATGCTATCCTGAAGATGTATTCTAGAGATGACAGTCCTGGTTCCCTTAAGAAATATCCCTCCCTAGATCAACAAGGCAGAAATGATCCAGAAGGAAACTGGGTGGAGAGGAAGCATTTATTTTCTAGAGAAGAAAACTGGCTTTTTGGATTACGTCTCCCTAGGAAATAATTTGTCCAGGACAATACAGACAGCCCTTAGCTGAGTTCAGACTCTAGATGGTTAAGGTCCAGGCTATTAGGCGGACCGCATTCCCTTGTATGAACCTGCTCGGGTCCTGAGATCTTCAAGAGAGGCCCTTCTTTCAGTCCCACCTCTACCTCAAGCTCAATTGATGGGAGTGAGGGAACAGGCCTTCTCGGTGGCTGCCCCTTGACTCTGGAATTCCCTGCCCAGGGAAGTCAGAATGACCACCTCCCTGCTGTCCTTCTGACAGCAGGCTAAAAGCTTATTCTGACAAGTTTTTAAAGAAGATTTTTAAGATTGTTAGGGGCTGCTATGATTTTATATGCTTTTAATTATGTTCAATGCTGTTTAAATACTTGTATATTTGTATATTTTAAGTTGTATTGCAATGGTTTTAGTTGTGAGCCACTTTGAGTCTCTGTATGGAGAGAAAAAGCAGGATATAATTAAACATAATATAATAATAATAATAGAAATGGGGATTTCAGATCTTGATAGAGTATGTTACTCAGTTTGAGATCTCTGAACCCCAGTTGTCCAGATCTCACCTGTTAAACTGGAATTTCTTCAAATAACCTGACATGCTTCATAGATTTATAGTTTGCGCTGTTTGGACCCTTCTGGGCAGTACCTATAATATCATGTGTTAACTAAGGGTGTATGATTAGTCAAAAACCCATCCCGTTTTCAGTCCTGTTTTTGCCTTTCCCTGTTCCATTTATCAGGACATTCCTAAAATCAGGAGGGGAAAATACCATTTTGTGACCTGTCAGGTAGAAGCTCTGTTTTTGCTCCAGGAAGATCTGACCCATTGGCAACAATGGGGGAAATGGCAATGTTCCTCTTTCTGTCATTTTTATGGCTATCAGGATGAAAATAGCCACACTTGAAGGACACATTTACATCTGCAAGCCCCCCAAGTTTCTGAATGCTTGGATCATCCACTGATTTTTAGGAAATGTTTAAAGTTTCTACAAATAAAAAACAAATGGGAGGAGGAGGGCTGCTAGACTGGTGCAGTAGTACACACACACACACAAATCAAAAGGTAGGGTTGGAGGGGGAATAGCAGAGACTGAGAGTCAAATACATGAACTAGAAGCAGAAAGGCTTTTCATTGTTGTGGGAGGAGGAACTTAGGCTACTGGTGTAGGACAGAGTACAGAAGTTGACAAATTGCCCAAATTCCCCAAATACGGTATATCAAAATGATATTGTGCACACCCCTAGTGTTAACGTCTTCAAACACGTCCATATACAAAAAGAGTGGGAAGGAAAGAAAGAGAAAGAGAGGCTGCCTTGGCTTACATTGTGAACAAGGGGAATATGCCTTGCTGTCCTGAACTGCCCTTCAAAAACAGCCTTTAGACAATATTGAAAGTAAAAGAAAAATGCTTTACTCCAGCAAACACAAAGGATAAGCAAAATGCAATTGTAAAGTGCAAAAGAAAAAAGAAAGTCTTAATCCAGACACAAAATCAAGGTTGTTTTTTTTACAAGATCCTCAAAATAAACAGCAGTCTTCCATCAGACAACAGATGATGAACAAAGTTCTCATCAGAAGACATGAAGCAGAATTCCAGCACTATCAGGGTTGCTGTTACCAGCTGGCTAAATCCTGCCTCTGATTTATAGCCCTGAATTCCCCACGCAGGAGGTACTAGGGCATCACCTAATTAGCTCAGCGTTTTTAGCAGCTATTCTGGCTGACCGGCGTCTGTGCTGTCTCTTTTTGTCTCTCTAGAAATGTGGGCACTTTCAAACCCTTATTGTCTGATTCTTCTTCTGCCTGCAATTCCTGAGCACTGCTCTGCTCCCCTTCCTCTTCCAAAGATGAAGAATCCCCAACACTTGCCTCAGTTTTTAGTGCTATCGGTGTACATACTGTACATACAATTGTTTTCTGATTGATAGTACTGTCCTAGAAACAGAGTTGGAAGACAGCACATGGACCATCTAGTCAGACCCTCTGCCATGCCGAAAAACTGACTGACTGACTGACTGACTTTAATTGCCATCCAGCCTTACTGCTGTTTTACACAAAATTCCACAATTAAAATAGAGTATTTAAAACTAGATTAAAATATTCAGTGGTTAAATGCAGGGGCCAGGCACAAAGTACCCCTGACAAATTGCCATCCAGCCTCTGTTTAAAAGCCTCCAAGGAAGTAGCTTCCACTACACTCCAAACCAGAGAGTTCCATTGTTCAACAACTCTTACAGTCAGGAAGTTCTTCCTAATGTTCACATGGAATCTCCTTTTCTGTAATTTGAACCCATTGCTCTGAGTCCTAGTTTCCAGGACGGCAGAAAACAAGTTTTCTAATTCTTCCTTATGATAGCCTTTCAAATGTTTGAACATGGTTATCATGTTTCCTCTCAAACTTCTCTTCTGCAGGCTAAACATCCCCAGCTCTTGAAACCACTCCTCATAAGCCATGGTCTCTAGACCTTTGATCATTTCAGTTGCTCTCCTCTGGGCACGATCTAGCTTGTCAATATCTCTTTTTAACTTGGGTTCCATCTCCAATATTGCTCACTATGAACATATGCAAAAAAACCACCCCAAATATAAATACATAACCAAATATAACATCCCAAACACTTCTGGTTCTAGATATTTCAGATCATGGATACTCGACCTGTATAATGGAATGTTGAATGAGTTAGAGTGGCCTCTTTGGCCATGAATCTTAAGTGAATGAGGTGGAGTCAGATGTGCAGCTTCAGACCTACACTATCAGCTATAGTTCTAAGTGTAAAAAGAAATTGGAAGAATAGGACATAAGACACGAGCAGTAGGTTAGTAAGGCAAAGCAAACTTGCAAACATAATCTGTTATAATCACAAACTTGGTATGTTAGTTTTTGGTTTAAAAATAAGCAAATAGAAGCTTAGAAAGACAGCTGGAAGAAAGAGGAGCTGGGACATGTAATTGAGGGGAAGTTGTTCAGGAGATGAATAAAATCTATTGAAATGTGGGCTTAGCCAACATCTGTTTCATGCAATGATTGCCCAACTTTAGACTGGTCCCTGTTACCAGTTGAATGGATCCATTTCCCTACAATGGCTGTTCCCCTCTCCTTGACGGTTGGCTTTACAATACTCAGGAGATAGAAATCTATGGATTTTAGTCTTTAATTTTTATGTTGGCCTTTTCTTATTATTCTATTAGAAATCTGGTGTGAATATTAATCTAGTATGAATATTTGATTACAGCCAAACTTCTATGGATGTTATTGGTAGCAACAAATTTTTATTGGTGGCACTGAGAAAAAACATTTAATTATTTTATATGAGAAATGTTGGCAAATCGGAATTTCTTTGCTCAGTCAAAAATTGTTTGAATGTCAAAAAAAATGACCTTGCTTGAAAATTTTCCATTATTGGTGAAAAACTACCATTGGTTTACAAAGAAATGGGGGTTTTTTCCTGCTGGTTATTTCACATCACAAAGTTAAATATACACTGATGGATGTCAACAGAGTTTAATCAGAAACAATGATTGAAAATAAAATGAAGTCGTCTTGGCGCTGATGATATTGAGAGAGACCTTGACTGCTGTTGCACTTATACCGGATCATAGGAGGCGATATGCACTATATACATGTTCATATTTGAAATTCCAATATTGAAGTTGTGCCTTTTACATTCTAACATTTGTACTTAGTATAACTTCCATTTGTTACACATATATTAGAGTATATGTTTGCAATTCTATATCAAAGCAGAAAACATTAAATTGTGGTTGATCATACAGAAAACCTGTTTATGGGGGGTTGGGGGAATCTGATAACTGGGAGTTTGGACCAAATGTTTGCAGGACACATTGGCTAAATGAATAGGTATCTATTAAGTATAGATTGTAAATAGTTTCAATATATAGCTGAGGATTTCTTCTCTCTTGATAAGACCAATGTGTCTAGAATAATATAGCTTTAAAATAATATTCAAATTTTGCACTCTCAAATGCATATTGAGCATTATTTCCTATGTATAGGTTCAAAACACTGGTCATTAGTTACTACTTTTATCTACTGTGCACTTTCTTCCTGATTTAACTCTGTTGGATGAAAGTGTGTCCTCAGCTTGCTAAACTGATCTATCAATTTATTCCTGAAATATACAGTCACACCAGTCCACACAACAGCAATAGTAGAAATATATACAATTCCTACAATAGTTAGTATTCTAGAAAAACTCATATTCTGTGGTGCAGGGGGTCCACTGTCAATGCTGCCACCACTGCCTTTATTTAGACAGTTGGGAGGGGCCCATCCATAATCACAGTGACAATGGCTGCGAGAGTTGCATACTCCCCTATTATGACATTTGGAGACATCACAGTCATATTTCAAGAGCGAGACATTCACACATTGACCTTCAATACACATCTTGTCAGTACCACATGGAGTGCCATCTTTCACTGCTCCAATATCGGCTGTCTCCTTTCCACGATGATGAACTGTACCCCAGCATTCACCATTGCTAGCATGCGACTGAATGATAGAATTCTGTTTCGCTAAAGAAGGCAAGATATCCACATCATGACACTGAATTCGTCCACATAGGATACTCTCAGCATTGCATTTGTTATAAATTCCATATCTGATTCCACAGTTACCAAAGCGATTGCCTTGAACATTAATTTTTCTGAAGCAACTTTCTGAAGCAACTCTTGCATTGTTGCCAAAGATGATTTTACATTGTTCATTATGAGTAGTGCAGTTTCCATGATAACAAAACGCGCCATTGCTGCATCGGGTACCATCTTGGATATAAACATCAGTAGGACACCACTGTGAAGTACCGTTGCAATACTCAGGAAGATCGCAAATGCCATTCTTCTCTCTGCAAATGGATTGAGCTGGAAGGTAATGGCACTTGGCACAGCATTGACCGAAAGCACAACTGGCACCTGAACGCAAAATGCAATTAGATTGACAGCATGGATCTAATTCACATTCAGCTTTTGAACCACAGTCACATTGCTCACCTTTGTCCATCACTTTGTTTCCACAGTATTTGGAGGTATAAACTTTATTAAGGTCTGGTGGAATTAACAGGCAATATGAATTCCTTAATTTCAAGTAATTTTTATAACTGCAATTGCTAAATTGATCAGTGAGTACTTGAACTGTAGCCATAATACAGGCATTTTGATCACAACGACAGTATTTTTTGTCATGTTTCATACCAAGAATGTGCCCTAATTCATGAGCAAATGTGTTTGAAAAATGAAACAAACTGGAAGTCGTATATGATTCTATAGCAGATCCCCAATGCTTATCACAAATTGTTCCTAAGTATGCCAATCCATGTATAGTTCCAAACCTCTTATATACAAATAAGTGACCAGCATCATTCTGTAGACGTTGAACAAGGGAATCTCTTCTCCAGCGTGTAAATGACAATAGTGTGTCATTAATGGTGTCAGCAATTTCTATGACATTTTTGATGGACCAGATCTCAAGGCCAGCTAGAGACAACTGAAGAGGAATTGGGTCATACAGTGAATTTGCTGTATGGATAACATCCAGAACATATAGAATAGTCAGGGTTTCATTTTTGTCAAACTTCACAAATCGTTCATGTTCCACCACAACTGCCAACTTCACATATCTGATATGTGTCCACCACCTTCCTCTCGGTTCAATTTCTGGTACTTTATTCTCTGTGACTTGCATCATGGCCTCTTGATGTTTTTGCTCCTCCTCAGTCAACCCACACATCATATGGATGGCGGCTTTCTCTTCCAATCGATACACCACATGTTGAAAGGTGACAGATGCTGGAACAGGTTCAATTTCATACGTTTTATATTTAAATCGTAAAATACCCCTGAGTCCTCCTGAGCAAGTGCTGAGTGTGACCAGAGAGGAAGGAATGCCCTGCACAACACCATGGTAGAAACAATCATCTCTGATGAATGGATAGTCCACATGAAGATCCCCATCCTCATTGTAAGTGAAGACAGGAAACTGTTTAGGAAACAAGCCCTGTATCTGTCTGAGAAAGAGAATGTGTCCATTCCCTTCAATTTGCAAAAGATAGGTGATATCTTTATTTTCTTGTTCTCTATTTCTCGGAGATAGTTTCCTTGGGATGGTCACCTCATAGGATTCATATCCAAAGCCTTGTGGTGGTATCTGCCCCGCAGTTTCTATGAGAAAATTCCTGAAAAGCATGATAATGAGACAAGAAAGAGTACTCGCCATTTTCCTGTAAAGGGGAATTAGTCCCATGAAGTATGTCATCTGAGATCTTATAGTAAAAGGAGAAATACGCAGCTGTCCCTAGGAAGCGAAAAGGAAAATATGAACGTGGTCACATAGGAATTAGAAGAGGGGAATTCTGTACATAGCAACAGCCAATGAGGTTTTCTTTGGAATGGAGGTGGAGCCTAGATGATCCAGAATGGAACAGAACAACAGTGGCCAGGTGAGAATAAAAAGGGCCTTCAGAAGTATCTAGCTGAAAGAGCTACAGCAAGAAGAGGTAATTTTGATGGGAAACTCTTATGGGGTTAGATACAGTGCTAATTTTAAAAGTATGTTCTTTATCACTTAACTATAAAAGAATTCCCTGCTAAGGGATGTTGGACATTGAGGACAGAGTAGGTGTCGAAGTCTGGTTTTCTTCTGGTGTAGAGCTAGTAGTTGATAGGTATGAGGCCTTCAAATGTATGCCTCTGTCATTCTCTATCCCAGAGTTAGGCACCTTCGGTAGGGACAATATTTTCCCCCATGCACTTGCAGTAGGATGCATCATATTTGGCCAACATAGTAACTTTAGTGTTGCACTTCTTGGTTTGTTTGGGTTCATATCTAGCCAGTCTGGAGGAGTGTGCATTGGAGTGTAAAAGGGTATGCTGTTGCTTCAAGAGTGTGACTTATCATTTCTGTGTCTTTTTCATATGTATGTGGAAACACACTGCAGTTTGTGGGATTTGGTGACTTTGAGATGTTGGATCAGCTTGAGGATTGCATATAAGAATTGGGGGCAGTTCCAAACAACAGAATAATCCGCATTGCCTTTGGTTTAAAAAACCTGGGACATGGCAGACTGAAGTCCGTACACCGGCTCCAAAATCCCACACTTTTCATGAGGAGTGTCTAGATGTTCCTTCTGGGAAGACAGGGAGACACCCAAGCAACCCCCCCCCCCCAAAGGCTTTTAAAAAATAAAATAATGTACGAGTCTGGCATTAGAATGCTGCCAGCCCTCTCCTGACGTGTAACAATGACGTGCCAAGAGAAGGGGGGCAGGAGCGATTCCCCCCTTCTCCTGACATGTCATTGCTACACATCAGGAGAGGGCTGCAGCACTTCAATGCCGGCCTCATAAGTTATTTTATTTTTCAAAGGCTTTTTTGGAAGGAGGGGTTTGGGGGAGAGGGTTGGTGCCCTTGCAGATTTCCAGCCTGAATCAGCCTTGAAAATGTGAGAGGGCTGTCTGTCTGCTCCATACAAAAGCAAATGCATGCAGCACAAAGCAGGAAAGTCCTTCTTTGTGCTGAAATAATTTGATAGCGGGTTACATCCTCACCTTCTTGAAAGGTGTGGGTCAAACTCACTATGGCTGCTGTCTGGACAGCCTCCTGAGAAATCACTTTTGTATGGACCATTGTCTGGATTCTCCTTGCATATATCCAGGAGGGAATGTGTATTGTGCCCTGTTTGGATGTGCCCTAGGACTGCACTTATACTTTGTGCATTTTTGCACATGGTGAGAACCTGAGTTATTTCAGATTCCTTTTCTCCCTTAAATATAGTGTTTCAATTAAGCTTTCAAAAACTTTTTGCAGTTGAAACCAATTACTTAATCTCTCCCTCTTTCCATGACAGCTACTGTCATCCACTGGTGCTGGTTGAATATGGGACTTCAAAGATGGAATCACAAGTTCACCATAAGCAGTGAAAGGGGTGCAAAATATTCCTAGTGGCCAAGCCAAAATATGGTACACTGGGGAATCTGTTTCCTTAGTGGGCATAAAATATTATGCTCTGCTGATTGGTTATTGAATGGGGTGGAGGGTGGGGGAGAAAGCTAAAGTTTTTAACCAGCATGCTGCTACATTGGAAAGCAAGTTCATTCAAAATCCTGGTTTGTACAGGCAACCATGTTCCTGCAAAACCCTCAGATATGCACATCTGAGTTTTTCTTTGGAATGGAGGTGGAGACTAGATGATCCAGAATGAAACAGAATAACAGTGGCCGAGTGAAAATAAAAAATGCTTCAGAAGTATCTAGCTGAAAGAGCTACAGCAAGAAGAGGTAGTTTTGATGGGAAGCTCTTATGGGATTAGGCACAGTGTGCTACATCCTATCTGTCTTCTTTTGGCTTTTAAAAAGGTCCCAATATGGCCTATGCTACCACAAGGCTTATGGTGATATTTTACCTCATTAGATAAAGGATATTTCAATATTAGAAAGACCTTTTCAAAACAAAAAAATAAAAAGCCTTTTCTGGGAGGCAAAACAGTCTGTGGCAGGTTCCAATGGTGATGATGATGATGATGCTGTACAAAAGCAAAACACAGGATGACCTAAAAACCTGACAATAAAAATTAAAACACAGTTAATGAAATTATTATATCTAAACCATTACATTTTAAAAATATATAATCATTTCATAGCATAACAAAGTTATACTTCAAACCTGTACATCCTACACAAAGACTGAACAAAAAAGACCTTTGCTCACTAACAAAATGAGAGCAGAGATGGGGTCAACCTGGCCACAGATGGAGCAGCCACTGAAAAGTATCTCGACGAGACAGGCTTGTGACCATGGTGTGACTGTGTCACAATGCTGGGTCTAGGCCCGGGCCCTTAATTACACAGAGACGGTAGTCAATTAACTATTTATTGAATAATAAAGAACAGGTGAAAAAGGTAGAATGTCCAAATGGTATTGAAAAGCAATTAGTGTCCAAAGGTCAAAAGGTAGAGTCAATCAAAAATGCAAAGAGTTCATCAAAACAAAATAAGCTTCAAGGCAAAGTATTCCGTGGCAAAAACAAGGCAAAGTCCATAGATTCACAAGGTACAAGGCAAACACTTGGCAAGGCAGCCAAACGATGGCTTTCAGGAACCAGGTCGCTACACTCCTTTCAGATCAGAAGTGGCCGACCAACTGAGGATCCGTTCCCACGGAACATATATTTAATTTCCTCCTTTGTGAGACCAGCGCCGCTCTAGGTTTCGCCTCCATTCCTTTCTATTGGCCTCGATGCTTCTCCTGCGGTCAAAGCTCCTGCCCTCCCGAGCCGCAGCTGTCTCACTATCTTCTTGAGAAACCTCCTCCCTTTCTGTTTCCATCAGCTCATCCCCCGCGGGTTCCCAGATTCGCTCCTGGGAACCGCGTCCACCTGGTTTCTCATACGAGTTATCTGAATCTGGGTCAGACTGACCTTCCTCGTCTTCGTAGGCCTAGGGCCAATCATCTTCCCATTGCAAGCTCTCTGTAGGAGATGCAGGCCCAGCGGCCCCATCATCCATTTCACCTGAATCTCCATCAATCGGGTCCAAAGCAATTGGGACCCCCGGGGCATTCCCTGACACCCCCCCCCCCGGCTGAGCTGGAGGCTGGGTTGCTACAGACTGAGAGGAAGATCTCCCATGAGGATCTTAAGACTGGCAGGGTCATACAGGGATATAGGGTGCTTTAAATGGTGTGGACTAGGCTTGATTGATAAAAACAATGGTTCAAAACTCATTTCGGATGTGGGGGACACTGGTGGTTTAATTCTAAATTCACTCCCGAATTTTTCCAAAAAAAGTCGGAACTTTCAGAAACTTTTGAATCACTTCATTAATGCCGGATGCAATTGTGCAATATGCAGAAAACAGCACTGGCACTGAGGAAACACCAGGGCCTTCTCCCCCGCCCTCATATTTACACCAATCTTGATTAAACTTGATATACTGCTACAACACATCCTCCCGTTAGTATACCAAGTTTCAACATGTTAGGACATGTGAGCAAAAAAGAAGGTTCTAGAAATGACTTTATTAATTTCACCTTCTCCCTCCTCCCAAACTTTTCCTTCTTTCTCTTTCTTCTCTGGCTCCAAACCCTTCCTCTCTCAAAATCTTCTCTTCTGTCTTGCTTTCCTCCATTTTCCAAAACTCATTTCCTCTAGCTCCAAAGCCTTTCTTCCACCCCACACCCAACAGCAAAAAGCAGCAGCAGCAACGGTCCAACTTCCTCTCTCCCTTCCCTGGCTGCCAATGAGCCTTCTAGCTATGTGCTTAGGTGTATACCAGGGCTGTTCAACTTCTACCGGCCCAGGGGCCTGATTTCCGGTCACTGATGACCTGGGGGGCCGAAGGGTCTGCCCCCGCCCCCGGCTCCACCCTTTCCCCGGCTCCGCCCCCACCCCGGCTCCAATTTACTTACAATTCCTAGTTGCATTATTAATTATAAAATAACTAAATAAAACAATGGAACAGAATGATTATGGATGCATGCATGAAACACAGAATGAGGCCAAAATATACCATTACTCATATTTATATTAATACAGGGCCTGGATGCATGCATGAAACACAGAATGAGGCCAAAATATACCATTACTCATATTTATATTAATACAGGGCCTGGATGCATGCATGAAACACAGAATGAGGCCAAAATATACCATTACTCATATTTATATTTATGCCCCAGGGCCTGCCATCCTCCCCATCCCCCTTATTTTCATGTAATATTAAATATATTTAATTCCATCCTCCCCTCTCCTTCTTTAAATTCAATATCAAATGCATTCAGTCCCATCCTCCCCTCTCCTTCTTTAAATTCAATATTAAATGCATTCAGTCCCATCCTCCCCTCTCCTTCTTTAAATTCAATATTAAATGCATTCAGTCCCATCCTCCCCTCTCCTTATTTAAATTCAATATTAAATGCATTCAGTCCCATCCTCCCCTCTCCTTATTTAAATTCAATAATAAATGCATTCAGTCCCATCCTCCCCTCTCCTTATTTAAATTCAATATTAAATGCATTCAGTCCCATCCTCCCCTCTCCTTATTTAAATTCAATAATAAATGCATTCAGTCCCATCCTCCCCTCTCCTTATTTAAATTCAATATTAAATGCATTCAGTCCCATCCCCCCTCTCCTTATTTAAATTCAATATTAAATGCATTCAGTCCCATCCTCCCCTCTCCTTATTTAAATTCAATATTAAATGCATTCAGTCCCATCCTCCCCTCTCCTTATTTAAATTCAATAATAAATGCATTCAGTCCCATCCTCCCCTCTCCTTATTTAAATTCAATATTAAATGCATTCAGTCCCATCCTCCCCTCTCCTTATTTAAATTCAATATTAAATACATTCAGTCCCATCCCCCCTCTCCTTATTTAAATTCAATATTAAATGCATTCAGTCCCATCCTCCCCTCTCCCCTTATTGTAATGTATCCCATCTCCCCTTATTTCATCTTTAAATATATTTAATTTTATATATTTAATACATGAGGGGAGATGGGGGGAGGGAATACTTGAGGAGCCCCCTGCTTCGGCCTACTTTTTCCAAATGCACTGGATGCAGGAGTACCCGGGACAACGAGAGAGGCGATGATCGACTGACTCGAAGAAGGTCCTAATCGCATCTGTGGGCCTCAGCGATCCAGTAGTACAGTAGCCAAAGAGTATCGTGAGAATACGCTATCCACATGGGATTTCGCTGCGTTGACAGCGAAATCCCGTGAGGATAGCGTATTCTCGCGATACTTGCGCCAAACCCCGAAGTAGGGGTTTCTTGTTGTTTTTTTATTAAATAAATTAGGGGGCCGTAGGGATGGGGCTGGGGGCTGTAGATGGCCCGCGGGCCGCCAGTTGGACAGCCCTGGTGTATACAATACTGGCTGCCGGACGCTGCAAACCCCTCCCTTCCCCAAAACATAACCCCTGATTGGCAAGGAGGCAAGCAACTTAGGCTTCGCCTCCCAACAAACTTAGTTGCATTAAAAACGCTTCATCATAGTTCCGACTCACTTCCGCATCCCTGAAATCAATCGCACAAGGTGAGTAGAAACTATAGGGGACTACAGCCTCGTTGAAACATGGTGGAAGTCCCTTTGGAAGGCAAAAACACCATTTTTTCCCCAAATTACGCCACATCCGTGCAAACCTATCAAATTCAATGTGTTAGGGCAAGTGTAGTCCAGATCCATCATTATTTGGGTCCACAGTGCTCTCTGGGTATAGGTGAACTACAACTTCCAAACTCAAGTTCAATTCTCAAGCAAACCCTTTCAGTACTTTCTGTTGGTAATGAGAGTTCAATATGCCAAGTTTGGTTCAATTCCATTGTTGCAAGAGTTCAGGATGCTCTTTGATTGTGTGTTAACTATAAATCCCAGAAACTGTAACTCCCAAATGTCAAGGTCTATTTTCCCCAAACTCCATCTGTGTTCACATTTGGGCATATTGAGTATTCATGCCAAGTTTGGTCCTGATCCAACATTGTTTCAGTCCACAGTGCTCTCTGGATATAGGTGAACTACAACTCCAAAACTCAAGGTCAATGCCCACTGAACTCTTATAGTATATTCTCTTAGTAATGGGAGTTCTGTGTGGGAAGTTTGATTCCATTCCATCATTGGTGGAGTTCAGAATGCTCTTTGATTGCAGGTGAACTATAACTCCCAGCAACTACAACTCCCAAATGACAAAAAATTTTGACAGATGGTCCCTCCTTGGGTTAGTATTAGTATGTTTTGTGCCAGGATATCTATGTTGTGTTCATCGAAATAGGCCCAGCTTTCACACTGAATGTATAAATACATTTAAAAACATATTAACTATATGTATTACTGTGTCAGAGTGTCATTTTGTGTCATTTTAGTTGGTGGTGTGCCCCAGGATTTTGTGAATGTAAAAAATGTGCCATGGCTCAAAAAAGGTTGAAAAACACTGTACTACACTACCAAGCCACAAGAAATACATGAGATACTGAGAAAGGAAATATGGATATTTTTTCTGGATATGTCTTGACAGCTAGAAGGTAAGCTGAAAAAGACTAACCTTGTCCTGGCCCACAAATCAGCTCATGCACAACTTTGTTGCTTATAAGGTGAAAAAACTTGGCAGGTAGATTGACCCAAGTTCCAAGTGTCTTCTTCCTTTCCCGTTCCTTTTCTTCTTCTCATCATCCTCAGAAAAAAACAATGCTCATATAAACCCACATGAACTTTAAGATCATGCACGATCTTAAAGAGACAGATTTTGGGAGCCAGAATGGTCTAGTTAGTTTGAACATAGGTTAATTCCTCTTCAGCTTTGGAAACCCATTGGTGACCCTAGGTAACTCACACTCTCACAGCCTTGGAAGGCAAATGCAAACCCACTCTGAAAATGTGTTGTCAAGAAAACCATAGAACAGAGTCACGTTACGGGAAGCAACTGAAAAGCATAACAACAATACAAATAAGAGTATGCATGTGTGGGATAAGAAAACTATTAGTATTTGCATAAATCAAATACAGAAATTTAAGACTGGGGTACATTGAACTTAAATGAGGAAGAGCACCAACAAAAGGCAAATCTCCTATGATTGCTTCTCTTACTCAAGCTGTCAGATTCTACCTCATAAAAAAAGAAGTAGAGGAGGACAAAGAGGTAGAGGAAGAGGGGAAGGGAAGAAGACGGGGAGGAAGGAAAAGCCAACTCTTCCATACAGACAAAGGTTTTGAGATTGCATTGCATGTATCTAAGGAAGTGCCACAACCTTGCACGACCCAAAATCCCAGGCTATAATAAATCAGTCAGTCTTGAAAGGGCAATATATATATTTTTAATGGAATAACACTTAGGCAGTTTTCTGCCTGTAAATGGATGGGTGGATGTGCTAAGGGTAGGATGTTAGCTTTTGGTCTTTTGCCTCTTTCTTCTTACACTATACTTGTACAGTTTTTTGTTTGTTTGTTTTTGTTTTACTTTTAAGACTTGTACAGTTGAAGATACAAGAAGACCCACCAAAGCACATCTGAACCTCAGTTCCCCCTGATCATCCTGTCACTTTGCTGGAAATAAAGAGTACTTTGTGGGGTAGAAAATTATAGCATCACCTTAGTAATTGTAGAAGCTTTGTTATCAATCTCAACACAGTTTCCAATGATATATTAACAATACAAGCAGTCCCCGAGTTACAAACAAGATTATGTAGGTTTGCTCCGAAGTTGAATTTATATGTAAGTCAGAACAGATACATTTTGAAGTGTAACTCCAGCTATATTTGTATATGTGTGTATGTGTTTGTATGTATGCATATGTTTGTGTATACACACACACACACACACACACACACCACCCTGTGGTGTTTATTTTGCTATATGTGCCCCAATTCAGAAGATTTCACCTCTCTATCCCTTAATAATTGGATTTTGGGGGGGGGGGAGGCTTTTTGTGGAAACAAAGATTGGTGATAAAGCTTTGGATGAGATACCTTTTCCCCATGATAACTCTTTCATGACTGAATTTCCCTTCCCAGGGATAGATTTCTCTTTTTTCCTGTTGTCTCACCTCTGTTCTTAACTATGAGTCATTTGTAAGTCAGGTGTATGTAACTCTGGGACTGCCTGTACTTATGAAAGGATAGTCTTTAAAGTTTTTCAGCTTTCTCAAGCCTGCATGTTATAAGCATACCTCTAGTTAATATTGGCAATTACAAGATAAATCAAAAGTCAAACAAGAACCGAGACAACTCACAATCTAATTAATGTAACACTTCATTTATTGATGGACTATAATTGAAAAAACATATCTGTTACAGAAAGATACACATAAGGTAAAATAGAGCACAAATGCATAAACAAAAATAGTCCCAGATCTTTAATAACATAGCTGCTAAATATTCTTTGGTACAATTTTTTAGAACAAACTTTATCAGTAATATTTAACACCATACTAAATATTATCATAATTTATCACAATAATTCTGATTTGCCAGGGAAGTCAAGTGCCTCACTTCTCCAATGCAGATCTCATTGTTACATTTTGGATATCGCAAAATAGTGGATGATTTTGGAAACAGCATCTAAACTTAATTGAAAGGATGAGAAGATACCAGTTTCCAACAGATCCTAAAATCATGTCTGCAAGAATGTGCATTGCACAAAACTGGAAGCAACAAACCTCTCTAGTCCTACAAAATAATTTAGGGAAATATGGGCTATTGTCCTTTTTAGAAAAAAAACAACTTTTTGCAAGTGTAAGCAAAAGAAGTTACCTTTGTATTAACTTTTGAAATGGTGATAGCAAGACTAGACATGGAAATTCTATTTAAAATAGATTGTTTAACAATTCTTATGCACTACCTTAAATGCATGGATTACCTTGAATACATCTCTATTTCAATAAACCAATAGTCATGTCTTTTCCTGGAAACTAAGTACTTTTTTTTGGGAAATGTTAGAAGTAATGTAAATCATTGTTTACCTACTTTATCGGGAAAGTTGGAGATTGCTTTTTAAAAAATATTCAATATATCCCTTATTTCCGTTTTATGATTTGTTTACTTCATTCATAGTTGATTTCTGTGATTTTTATGGACTTGCTTCCTTATTGTAGGGTGGATTTTTGGACTTAGACTTAAAGATAATAGCTCAGCTGATTCTTGAAATAGAGATGGAGGTCAGCTCATACAACAGCAGCAGAAAGGACAACACGGTTCCTGCAACAATTGCTACAAATTGCAACAAAGTTCCATATCAGAAAGGGCTACCACCAATTCTGCCTCCAGTGACTGCCTTCACTTACTCAGGAGTGGCCCGTCCACAATTGCAATGATACTCTTTGTGGGCACTGCATGCTCTTTGTGAGTTCAGATTTCCTGACAACCACCCTCACACATTGCCCATCAATGCACATGTCAGTGCCACAGGGAGTGCCACCGTTCACTAATCTAATATGATCTCCCTCTGTTCACTTCCCCACCACACTGCTCATTATTGCCAATGGGTGTTTGGATTATGGACACTGTTGTCCAGCAAAGTAGGCTCCTTCTAAACATACTAACAGAGGATTTAGCTACACAAGATATTCACAGCATGACTTATTTTAACACATTCCATGATTAAGGCCAGAGTAGTCCAAATGATTGTTGTGAGCACTTTGAAGCAACCCTCTAACTGAACGGTGGCTTTCTTTCCTATTATCATTCCATACTTCTCATTACTGCCACTCCCATGACAATGCTGTATATCAGCTTGTGTCTGCAGGGGATCATTCTGAAGCCCTACAGCATGGCTCATGAAGATCAGAGACCCTAGTTTTTTGTGTACACATGGACTGAACTAGAAGATACTGACATGATACAGCACTAGCCAAAACCACAGGTGGCACCTGAGCATAACATACCATTAGATTAACAAAATGGATCCAACTCACACTGAGATTTTGAACTAGCATCACATTGTTTTCCATTTTTCAGTAATTTGTTTTTGCAGTCCTTCAGTTTATATATTTTATCAAGATGTGATGGAATTAATAGTCAATAAGGTTTTTCTTGTATGAAAATGTCCCCTTAACCACAGCTGCTAAACCTGTCAGTGGTTGCTTAAACTGCAGCCACGATACAGACCTGTTATGATCAAGATCATATTTCATTTCAAGATCATGTCCAAGGTCATGCACAGTTTGGAAATAACATATGGTTCAAAACATGCATTATGCACTGTCAGCACATTCCTGCCTTTTTTCCCTTCTGTGTACATATTTGACACATTGATACTGGGCACTGCTGCAATCTATGGAAGCCTCTTATGCTGGGTAGAATCTTATCCTCTGCAATCTAAGCAGATGTATCATCCTCCTCTTGAATGATAGACAGCTGCACCAACCCAAGAAACAACACAGAAAATGAGAAATGTTATTCCTATAATAATTTGTGTTCTACTAAATTTGATGATACGCTTCTGTGAAGGAGCAGGTCCGCTATCAGTACTACCACCATATCCTTTGTATAGACAGTTCGGAGGGGACCAGCCATAATCACAATGGCAGTGTTTATAAGTGTTGCATACTCCCCGGTTGTTGCATTCTGTGACATTACAGTCATACATTAAGAGGGAGACACTCACACATTTCCCATCAATACACATCATGTTAGTGCCACAAGGAGTGCCATCCCTCACTGCTCCAATGTCAGCTGAGTCCATTCCAATGTGGTAGGCTATACCCCAACATTCACCATTGAGAGTAGATGACTGAATCATGGTATGGTGCTCCTTCAAAAAGGTTATCTCATCCACATTATCACACTGGATTCGGCCACACAGGATATTCCTAGTATCACATTTATTATAAGTTCCATATGTACGTCCGTGTCCGCAGTTACCAAAGCGATCACCTTGAGCATTAACGTCTCTGAAACAACTTTCTGAAGCAACTCTTGCTTTGTTGCCAAATATCATTTTACATTGTTCTTTATGAGTACTGCAGTTTCCATGATAACAAAATGTATTGTCATAGCACGGGGTTCCATCTTGTGCATAAATATCTTCAGGACACCACACTGAAGTTCCACTGCAGTACTCAGGCAGGTCACAAATGCTAGTTTTTTCTCGGCAAATGGATCCAGCTTGGAGATACTGGCAGTTGGCACAGCATTGTCCAAAAGCACAACTGGCACCAGAATGGAGAGTACAGTTAGACTGACAACATGGATCTGACTCACATTCAGCTTTTGAACCACAGTCACACTGCTCACCTTTTTCCACCACTTTGTTGCCACAATATTTTACGTTGTCATTTTTTTCAGAGTCTGGTGGACTTAACAAACAATAAGAATTTGGTAGTTTGAAATAATAATTATAACTGCAATTGCTAAATTGATCAGTAGGTGCCTGAACTGCAGACATAATACAGGCATCTCGATCACAATTACAGTATTTCTTATCATGTTTCATACCAAGAAGATGACCTAATTCATGAGCAAATGTATTAGAAAAATAAAATAAACTGGAAGTCATATATGATTCCACAGCAGATCCCCAATGCTTATCACAAATTGTTTCTAGATATGCCAATCCATGTATAGTTCCAAATCTCTTATATACAAATAAGTGACCAGCATCATTCTGTAGACGTTGAACAAGGGAGTCTCTTCTCCAGCGTGTAAATGTCAATAGTGTGTCATTAATGGTGTCAGCAATTTCTATGAGGTTCTTGATGGACCAGATCTCAAGGCCAGCTAGAGACAACCGAAGAGGAAGTGGATCATACAGAGAATTTGCAGTATGGATAACATTCAGAACATGCAGAGCAGTAAGTGTTTCATTTTTGTCAAACTTCACAAATCGTTCATGTTCCACCACAACTGCCAACTTCACATACCTAGTGAGTGTCCACCAGTTTTTGTTGAAATCACTTTCTGCTGTTCCATTCTTTGTGTTCTGCATCATAGCCTCTTGAAGTTTTTGCTCTTCCTCTGTCAGCCCACACATCATATGGATACCATCTTCTTCCTCTTCCAAGCGATAAACCACATGTTGAAAGGTGTCAGATGCTGGAACAGGTTCAATTTCATATGTTTCATTTTTTAATCGGAAGATACCCCTGAGTCCTCCTAAACAAGTGCTGAGTGTGACCTGAGAAGAAGGCTTGCCCTGTACAACACCATGATAGAAGCAGTTGTCTCTGATGAATGGATAGTCCACCTGGAGATCCCCATCCTCTTTGTAAGTGAAGACAGGAAAATGTTTAGGGACCAAGCCCCTTTTCTGCCTGAGATACAGAAAGTAGTTTTTCCCTTCAATATGCAAAAAGTAGGTACTAGTATCTCTGTGTTGGCGCTGTCCATATCTAGGAGTCAGCTTCCTTGGGATGGTTACTTCATAAGAGGCATATCTAAAGCCTCTTGGTGGTGTCTGCCCTGCAGTCTCTGTCAGAAAATTCCTCAAAAATATCATAAGCAGCCATAATAGGGCATTTGCTGTTTTACCAGTCAGAGGAAGAAGTCCCATGAAGTACATCCTCTGTCGTCTCATTGCAGAAATGGAAACCTTCTCCTGTTCTTGAAAGGCCCAAAGAAAGATGGCAATATCATTCTATGGGAATTGGAAGAAGAGGGGGAGGATTCCGTACATAGCAACAGCCAATAGGATTTTCTTTGGAATGGGGGTGGAGCTTGAATGATCAAGAATGGAGCAGAATAACAGTAGGTAGGAGAGAACAAAAAGATCCCCATGTCTAGCTGAAAGAGCTGAAGAAGAGGTCATTCTGTTGGGAACGTCTTCTAAAGATCTCACAATAATTTCGAGACACAGTCTAAGTAGCCAAGGTCTTAAAATGCCACATATGTTTCTACAAACCTTGGCCACAGTTATCAATGGCTAGTCCTTTTTAAACATAGCATTGGTGGGTTATTGCCCATCTGAAATAGGTGTGAATTCTCTTGTTATATGCAAATATCCCCTTCAGGCTTAGATCAACTAAGGCACAGCTTAGTTGTGGCTGGGCATCCCAGGCACAGCTTTTTTTTGACCAGTCATAAATCTGAAGATAAATCTCACAAGCTATTAAACCAAGTAACAGTCATTAGCCTTAATATCCACCTATGACATGCAAATATAACTCCTCCTGCAATCTACATAGGCATCCACTTGAGTCTCATATTATCTTAGAAAAAAATCTCCATCAAAATCAAACAAATTTGCCTCTTCTCAATTTTAGCAGAAAACATAATCTTCAACCCATTTTATTTATTTATTTACCATATTTATACTCCACCTTTCTCTACCCCAGCAGGGGGACGCAAGGCGTCTTACAATGGCACATACACAGTGCCTCAAAACAACAAATTCACCTAAAAATAGTTGAAAATTACAACATATTAGACATTATTAAAATACATTCAAAGTTAAAAACACACCATCCAGAATTCAATTCGGAATACTGCATTGCCCTAACTTTCAAAAGCCTGCTCCCAGAGCCAGGTTTTGACTCTCTTCCTGAAGGCTAGTAGGTAGGGGACTGATTTGTTGTTGCTAGAAAGGGAGTTCCACAACCGAGGGGCCATCACTGAGAAGGCCCTGTCTCTCGTCCCAGTCAGCCGTACTTGCAAGGCAGGCGGGACCGAGAGCAGGGCCTCCCCACATGATCTTAGTCTCCGAGCTGGTTCGTAGGGAAGATACAATAGGACAGGTAAACTGGGCCAGAATCTTTTAGGGCTTTATAGGCTAAAGCCAGCACTTTGAATTGTGCTCAGTAGCAGACTGGCAGCCAGTGGAGCTGATGCAACAGGGGAGTTGTATGCTCCCTGAGTGCCGCTCCAGTGAGCAACCTGGCTGCCGCTCGCTGGACCAATTGGAGCTTCTGAACAGTCTTCAAAGGCAACCTCACATAGAGTGTGTTGCAGTAATCTATATGGGATGTAATCAGAGTGTGGACCACCATGGCCAAGTCAGACTTCCCAAGGTATAGACATAGCTGGCACACAAGTTTCAATTGTGCAAATGTTCCCCTGGCCACCACCAAAACCTGGGGTTCCGGACTCAACAATGGATTCAGGAGAACTCCCAAGCTCCTAACCTGTGTCTTCAGGGGTAGTATAACCCTGTCCAAAACAGGCTGTAACCCCATACCCTGACTGGCCTTACGACTGACCAGGAGTACCTCCATCTTGTCTGGATTCAATTTCAATTTGTTCGCTCTCATCCAAACCGTTACAGCTGCCATGCACCAATTCAGGACCCGAACAGCCTCCTTAGTAGCAGATGGAAAGGAGTGGCGAAGTGGAATTTCATCTGCGTACAGATGACATCAAACTCCAAAACTCTGGATGATCTCTCCCAGTGGCTTCATGTAGATGTTAAACAACATGGGAGACAGTATTGAACCCTGCGGGACCCACAGGACAACGGCTGTGGGGCCGAGCAGGTGTTCCCCAATTACACCTCCTGGGAATGACCCTCAATGAGCTGCTGTGGCTACATTAGCCCCATCAAGGCCATAGCTTGATGGAAACTGGCTGCCACATACTCCAAGTCACAGAGTACACCTGAGTACACAGAATAAAAAGATGGGTCTAAGAGCATTCCCAAACTATGCACTCATTCCTTTAGTGGGAATGCAGCTCCATTCAGGGTAATCCACAGAGCCTCTGTCTTAATATGGATTCACTTTTATTTATTTTATTTATTGACTTTGCTTCTAGACCGCCTCTCTCAGCCCGAAGGCGACTCGATGCGGTGTACAAATAGCAGGAACTGCTCAAGACAAACAAATCAACAGTTATCAATACAATTTCAACATATACAATTTAACATTTAACGTTAAAAACACAATATCAGCGTCTCATTATTAAGTCGATTTCCAGTTGCATCGTCGTCGTTCCTTAGGTCTCTATTTGATAATCATACTTCATTTGCAAATGCCCGGTCAAATAGCCAGGTCTTGACCTTCCTCCAAAATGTCAGGAGGGAGGGGGCTAATCTGATGTCATTTCAGTTTAATAGCCCTTATACAGCCCATCACATCATCCATGCACTGCTCCAACAGCTGTGCGGCCTTAGTCAACTCTGACAACCATAATGGCAACATCATAGGAAACTGCAGGAAGAAGAATTAGATGAAAAACTGGTAGTCATCTCGGGCACAGAAGAGAGAGCCCCATCTACACTGCCAGATAATAAAGTTTGAAATTGCATTATATGGTCAGTGTAGACTCATATGATACAGTTCAATGCAATTATGCTACACTATATGAGTCTATACTGATCATACAATGCAGTTTCAAACTGCATTATGTGGCAGTTTAGATGAGACCCAAGAAGTGAGTAGTACCATTCTCAGCAAGAAAGGAACCAGTAGTCAATCCACTTACTCTCTTAACTAATCTAGGCATTTGTCCTGAGACAAAAATAATGCACTTCCTTCCTGATGATAGAGCTCTTCGCTGGGCAGGGTAAAAGGTCAGTTAAACTTCTCTGGTCATTGTTGTCAGTGTGTTCCTTACATACTTACTTGGAAGTAAGCCGAAATGGGGAGCTATCTTGTGTCTGAATCATAAAATCATAGAATATTAGAACTGGGCCATCTAGTCCAACCCCCTGCCATACAGGAAAAGCACAAAGTGCCCCTGAGAGGTGGCCATCCAGCCTCTGTTTAAAATCTTCCTCTGCACACTTCCTTTGCACACTCTGAGGCACAGAGTTCCACTGCTGAACAGCTCTTACGATCATGAAGTTCTTCCTAATGTTCAGGTGGAATCTCCTTTCCTGTAATTTGAACCCATTGCTCTGAGTCCTAATTTCCAGGGCAGCAGAAAACAAGTTTTCTCCTTCTTCCTTATGACATCCTTCCATATATTTATACATGGTTATCATGTCTCCTCTCAACCTTCTCTTCTGCAGGCTAGATATACCCAGCTCTTTAAGACGCTTCTCATGGGGCATGGTCTCCAGATTTTTGATCATTTTAGTTGCCCTCCTTTGGACACCTTCCAGCTTTTCAATATTTCTTTAAAACTGTGGTGCTCAGAATAGGACACAGTATTTCTGGTGAAGTCTAACCAAAGCAGAATAGAGATGCACCATGATTTCCCTCAATCTAGACACTAAACTCCTTTTGATGCAGACTCAAAATCCCATTTGCTTTTTTAGCTGCTGCATCACACTGTTGGCTCATGTTCCACTTGTTGTCCACAAGGACTCCAATAACTTTTTCACATGGACTGTTGTTGAGCCCAGGTGTCACTCATTCTGCATTTTTGTATTTTATTTTTTCTGTCTAAGCATAGCATCTTACATTTGTCCTTGTTGAAATTCATTTTGTTAGTTTTGGCCTAGCTCTCTAATCTGTTAAGGTCATTTTGAATTCTGATCTTGTCCTCTGGAGTATTAGCTATGCCTCCTAATTTGGTGTCATCTGTAAACTTGGTAAGTATGCTTCATCCAAGTCATTAATAAAGATGAACAGTACTGGACCCAAAACTGAATCTTGTGGCACTCTACTAGTCACTTCTTTCCAGGATGAAGTGGAATCATTGGTGAATATCATTTGGGTACGGTTGCTTAACCAATTACAGATCCACTTAATAGTAGCATTGTCTAGCCCAGTGTTTCCCAACCAGTGTGCCGGGGCACTCTTCCCCCTCCTAGCAACTCTTTCTCCCTCTTTCCCTCCCCAAAGAGCCTCCCCGATGCAAAGGAAGGGCTCCGCCGAATGCCAGCGCCAGGCCCGCCTTGAGGAAGCCTTCAGGAGCCTTGACTCAGCATGGGTCCATACTCTATACATTTCATAGATCTGTGTGGCCTCTTTCGCTGCCTCCCTCCTCCCTCCGCAAAAGCAGAGCACTGGGCGGAAGTGATTGAGTTGACGTTTTCGCGTTGGCTTGGATTTCTCGTGAGAACAGCCAAAGCCGGAAGCTCCATATTGGTGAATTGGGCAGTGAGTGAACCTGGGAGCTTCGAGAGGCTGAAGCATTCACAGGTTTCTAAGAAACAAATTGAGCTTCTCCGCTTGGAAATGTTTTTTTAAAACTATTTTACTGGATTTTTCGAGAGTTGCCTCCCCCAAGGAACTGTTTATAACAGCTTCATGACATCCATAGTTAACTGGAAGCAAGTTTCACTCAGGGTGAAATTTCACAAGGTTCTGGAGAACAAACCCTATGAGGAGCGGCTTGAAGAGCTGGGCATGTTTAGCCTGAAGAAGAGAAGGCTGAGAGAAGACATGATAGCCATGTATAAGTATGTGAGAGGAAGTCATATATATGTTGTGTTCATCGAAACAGGCCCAGGTTTCACACTGAGTGTATAAATACATTTTAAAACATATTAACTATATGTATTACTGTGTTAGAGTGTCATTTTGTGTCATTTTGGTTGGTGGTGTGCCCCAGGATTTTGTAAATGTAAAAAGTGTGCCGCGGCTCAAAAAAGGTTGGGAAACACTGGTCTAGCCCACATTTGTTTAGTTTGTTTGCAAGAAGGTCATGGGGAAAATCAAGATATGCTACAGCCACAGAATTCCCTGACTCCACCAAGTTTCTAACTCTATAAAAACAGAGATAAGTTTAGTCTGTCATGCCTTGTTTTTGAGAAATCTATGCTGACTTTTAGTAATCGCAGCATTCTTTTCTGAATGATTACAGACTGCCTCCTTTAATTATCTGCTTCAGAAGCTTTCCTAGTATTGATGTCAGGCTGACTGGATGGTAATTATTGGGATCCTATCCCCCCTTTCTTGAAAATAGGGTCAACATTTTCCCTCCTCCAGTCTGCTGGGACTTCTCTTGTGTTCCAAGAATTGGCAGTAGTTCTGAAATTACTTCTGCTAGTTCCTTCAATACTCTTGGATGTAGTTCATCTGCCCCTGAGGAGTGGCCAGGTATTCCTTGACTAATTTACCGATTTTGGGTTGCATTTCCCCTATTACCTCATCCATTCCATACTGCTCAGGTTGAACACCAATACCTTTTTCGGAGAAGATTGAGGCAACAAACGTGTTGAGCAGCTCTACCTTTTCCCTCTCCCCTTTTAGCATTTCACCACCACCTGCATGCAGAAACTCTGCAATTTTATTTTTCTTCCTTTTTCTGCTGACCTAATCAAAGCACCCCTTTTTATAGTTTTTAATCTCTCTGGCAAGCCTGAGCTCATTTTGTGCCTTAGCCTTATGAACCTTTTTCCTACGTGTGTTGTTGGTTTGTTTGAATTCCTCTTTGGTGATTTCCCCCCTTTTCCATTTCTTATGCATGCCTCTTTTAAATCTTAGCTCAGTTAAAAGTAGTAATTTTCAAAAGACTGGTGTAATATAATAACTGTATACATTCCAAAGTAGATTGTGAACACCATGATTCAAGATACTTGGTGGATATTTTCCTTTTAAAAATAAGCAATAGGACATTGAACCATTTTACCAGTTGTATATCGGTGTGCATTCATTTGCACATTGGGAAACTGTGTTGGAATCCCCCTTTCTAGTGCAGAACTGGATGTCTGTGGTTAAAATGCTATCTATCCTAGCTTGAGTGGCCAAAGTAAGGTCAGTGGACCACATGTAGCCTCAGGACCCATGATGTAGCCCCAGCTACCCCCATTTGCTCTGTCCCCTGTAAAATTATTGGGATTATAATAAATCAACAGGTGACTTGAAGGCACATATGCACACAAGTGGACAATCATTGGACAGATGGGCAGAATTAGGATTGTTCCCAAAGATTTGCCATTCTGACCCCGAAGGTGAACTATCTAAAAAGAAAACATGCAAACTAGTGTTCCATTTTTAGTGCTTGAATTTTTATGGAAACAAACCAGGAAAATTTCATTTCTGAAGTAATCATAGGGATGCAAATAATATTTGTAAATATTCTTGTCAAACATGCTAAGAAGAAGAAGAAAAAAATTCATTTGAAATGTGGTGATGGATGAGTTTTACAGCTATCAGAAATATGAATAAATGCAACTAAGAACAGACTAAACTCACAATATAGTCATACATAAGTTGATAGGTTAACCTCTTTTTCAAAAAAGAAGTTTGATGATGGAACTGATAGATCCTTGTGCAGTCCTTTCCTTCAAGCATGCTTCTCCATTAGCATGTTATTTTCTTCTCCTAGCTAAATAGTTCTTCCATTAATCTAAAAATGTCTCATCTATTTTTGGAGTCTGATCTGAAGCCCTTGCAAAGCTAATGTCGGATCCTTCTTATAAAGTTCTCCTGATGTACTTGCTTACTTGACAACCTGCTACATTAAGCGATGTCTATTTTACTTGCTGTTAAGTTCAGCTTCAATGAGTCAACATCTGTAGGCTGGAACACCAGACTCACTGCTGCAGCATATAATGAGTCAATGATTTTGATGTCTGCTCCAGTACTTGAAGAGCCTGCTGTCTTGAAGTCATTGTAATCCTGTAAATTATTTGCTTTGTTCATGCAGAGCCTCTTTCTATCCACATAATAGCACACAGTGAGAGTGGTCATATTATCTACAGCTAAATCAAGCCAAGAGACTGAGAAAAATATCATTGTTATTGGTTGTAGACTCCATCAATATCATTGCTGTCACTTGTCAAGTAACTGACTGAAGGAGACATATAGTTGACTAGTTACAGTTTGCCATCATGTGTGAAGGAAGGAAGGTAAAGGAAGAGTCAATTGGCACAGCATTGCTGACTCTGTATAGCTAGGATGGATTATTTGAGTTACTTCTTCGCTTGAGGAGTGTCCTAAAATATGGAAGCATATTCTTGCATATTGTGGCCACATCCCAAATCTGTCTATTTTTACAGATTCCTTCTTCACCATCAACACTTTAACACTTTATACACATGCTCTCATTTATATACTCTTGCTAGACTTGATGTATTTGTTAGCTGAAAAGGTTAAAGATGCAGCATATTAAACATGAGAGAAAAATTACTTCGCTATTAAAGAAAAATATGATAGTGCATGAAGTTTGTTCCCACAGTTTTCTCTCAGGTGGTCCACCACACTGCACTGATTTCAGATCAATGTATGTAGTCTTCACTATGCCAGGAATGAGTCCAGGTATAAATATCTCTTGCAGTGGTTGGAGTTCTTAGATCAGCCCAGGCCACAAGAAGAAAGCTGAGGAAGAATTAAGACCATGGAGCGTGGCCTTGGACAATTTTCCCACTGATGTGGGAATTCAGGTACTGGTAGAAGAACAGGCAGAAGGCAAGCTAAAACTAGAACGTTTCAAATCTCTGAGTGGAGTCATTGACATTCAAGGATGGCTACAAGATGGCTTCTCACATCTTCCTGTAACAAATAACTGCAAGAAGTTTTTTTTGTGTTAAAGTTGGCTTCCCTTCATTCACTTCCAGGAAACTACTGCCATTCAAAATAGATTTTTCAGGCATTGTTTGTGACAGTATTGGAAAGGTCCTGATTTTATCACGATCTCAAAATAAAACATGAAATCAGACTTTGTACCAATCTCCTCAGTTCTTTGACATAATGGCAGGACCAACTCCAGAATTTCCTGGTTCAAAAGCTCTCCATCACAATCCACCACATATTTAGTCCCTTGTAATATGTTGCTCCGAGTATCTAATATCTCATGTTAGAAAAGTGATAACAGTGGACTAGTGGACGATAATTCTCTTAACTATAGGACAGGTAGAACCTTGGCACACAGCTGAAGGTTTGTAACTCAGGATCTTCACAAACCCTTGTTCCTGGAACAGAATATAATGCTCAGATTGTGCATAGTAAGTGCATGCCAACATAATGACATCTATTATTTCCTGTGTGATGTTTTGAATTATGCATTTGCATGCTGCTCAAATTTGGTGATTTTCTGTAGAATTCCATTTTGATTCGACTGCTGGATGGACCCATTCCCTCAGTGCTGAATAACTATATATTAACTTTGCCCTGAAAAATACACCCAGGCCAACAACAATAACAACTGGAGAAATAAAAAATGAAATTTTGAATAAATTGTGTTTTCTGGTGTTTTTCAAAGCACGATTCCATGGTGGAGGGGGACCACTATCAAGGCTGCCTCCATAGCCTCTATTTACACAGTCTGGAGGGTCCCAGCCATAATCACAATGACAATGTTTTTGAGTGTTGCATATTCCTCGATTGTGGCACGTTGTGGCATTACATTCATATTTCAAGAGGGACACATCGAGGCACTTCCCATCAATACACATCCTGCCCATGCCACAAGGTGTGCCATCCCTCACAGCTCCAATATCAGCTATCTTCATTCCACCATGATAGTCTGTACTCCAACACTCTTTATTACCAATGGATGATTGAATTATGGTGCTATGTTCCTCCAGAGAAGGTAATTTATCAATATTTTCACACTGGATTCGGCCACACAGGATATTATCAGCATGACATTTTGTGTAAGTTCCATGGTTCAGGCCACAGTTACCAAAACGATCACCTTCTGCATTTAAGTGTCTGAAGCAACTCTCTGAAGCAGCTGTGGCTTTCTTTCCAAATATCATTTTGCATTGCCTAACATGAGTAGTACAATTTCCATGATAACAGTATGCATCCTCATCACATGGGGCACCGTCTTGTACATAAACATCTTCAGGACACCATTCAGAAGTACCATTGCAATACTCAGGAAGATCACAGATACTTGTGTTATCTCTGCAAATAGATTGAGCTGGAAGATATTGACATTTTACACAGCACTGTCCAAATGCACAAATAGCACCTGAACGCAATCTACAGTTAGACCGGCAACATTGATCAGATTCACAGTCAGCTTTGGAACCACAGTCACATTGTTCTCCCTTTTCTACTACTTTGTTTCCACAATATTTGGCTTTATATACTTTATCATGATCTGGTGGAATTAACAAACAATCTGCATTCCTTAGGTTGAAATAGTCTTTGTAACTGCAATTGCTGAACATATCACTGTTTGCGTGATATTCATCCATGATGCAAGAACGTCGATTACACCTACAGTAAATACCATCATGTCTCATTCCAAGAATATGTCCTAATTCATGGGCAAATACGACAGAAAAATATAATAAACTGTATTCCACATATGCTTCTACAGCAGATGCTCCTATGTTATCACAAATTGTTCCTATAGGTGCTAGTCCTAGTGTCTTTCCATAATGTTTGTATACAAATAAATGGGCCACATCATTTTCAATACGATTATTTAGTGATCTTCCCCTCCAACTGACAAAATAATGGAAAACTTGCAGTATGCTATTAGAAAGGTATATGAGATTTCTTTTTGACCAGATCTCTAATCCAGCAACAGATATCTGAATAGAAAGTGCTTCATAAAATGAATTTGTAATGTGGACAATATCCAGAACTTGTATACTAATAAAAGTTTCATTTTTGCCAAATTTCAAATATCGTTCATGTTCTACCACAATCGCTACCTTCACATACCTGGTGTGTGCCCACCACTCACTTCTGGAATTACTTTTGGTTAGTTCATTCTCTGTGTTTGGCACCATGCTCTCCTGGTGGTTTTGCTCTTCTTCTGTTACTCCACACTTCATTTTTACATCGCCCTCCTTTTCTTCCAGTCGATACACTACATGCTGAAAGTTAGGAGATGCCTGGGCAGGTTCAATCTCATAGGTATTGTTTTCTAATTGAAATAGACCCCTAAGTCCCCCTGAACAAGTGCTGATGACAGCCAAAGAAGAGAGTTTTCCTGCTATATAACCCTGGTAGAAACAGTTATTCCGAATGAATGGATAATCTACCTGGAGTTCTCCTTGCTTAGAATAGGTAAAGACAGGAATGTTTTTCGGAGCAAAGCTCTTCTTCTGGCTAAGGTGCACCATGTGACCTCTGCCTTCAATTTGCAAATGGTAGGTGACCTCTAGTGTCTCTTGTTGTCCACATCTTGGTTTCACTTTCCTTGGAATGGTCACTTCATAGGAAGCATACTTAAAACCCTGTGGTGGTTTCTGACTTTCCATCTCATTGAGAACGTTCCATAAAATCAGCAGCAGCTGAGAAGATTTATTCCACATTTTCTCTGAGGGGAACTCCACCCTGCCTTCCGAGGGAGAACAGACAGGCTTCTGTAAGCTGAGTTGGGCCTGAAGGAAGATTGAAAAGAGGTTGTGTGTGCATGTGTCTGTGATTGAGATTGAGAAGTGTTCTATTCATAGCAACAGTCATTGGAATGGGGGCGGAGCTTGGGAATTCAGTGGTGGAAAACATTGAGGAGTGGATGGATGGCAAAGGAAATGTCTGAAAGGTAGCTGCTGATATGGCAGGAGAGGTAGAAGCAGTACGTACTGCGGGCCCTTCCACACAACCAGATAACCCAGAACATCAAGGCATAAAATCCCACAATATTTGCTTTGAACTGGGGTATCTGAGTCCACACTGCCATATATTCCCATTTAAAACAGATAATGTAGGATTTTATTCAGCTACAAGGAAGGGACCTGAGACCCAAGGGGAAAATTGTTGGTTTTCTGGCATGCAGGGTCATGTGAAAATGTGAAGATCTGTATTTTTCAGTCAGAAATGGGATAAAACGGGAATTTTTTATCCTGCAGCTTCCCTTCTTTGTAGCAAATCAGCATATGTTTTCCACTGACATCATCTAGGAAGGTAACAGTGCTCCATGGAGTCATGCCAGCCACTTGACCTTGGAGGCATCTACAGATAATGCCAGTTTTTTTGGCTTAGAAATGGAGATGAGCACCTCCCTCAGAGTTGGACATGACAAGACTTAGTGTCAAAGGGAAACCTTTACCTTTACCTTTAAATCACTTCACACACCAGCATCCCACGACAAAAATGGCATTGTACCGCAGCTACAAATTCAATCTTGCTAAACTGCAAAGCACAAAAAGGCTTATGTTGCAGGGTCTCTATCTTGCAAATAACTGATGCTAGGGGCTGTTTCTGCACTAGGAGAGGCTTCTAATGGTAATTACTTGAAACTCTATGCCCCGCCCTTTTAAGTAGGGCAGGTCGTGATTGCAGAAATATAGGAACTTCCAATTTTGGTCCATCTTTTTAAAACACCCTGTATATATAAAATAGGTATAAAAATCAAACATTTTCTGACAATAAATCAGCATTTACAAGGTTTTCTAAATAGGGATGTTTTCCTTTTTTTAGAGCACAGCTGAAGCATTTTCAGTCCACAGTAAACATTGCACTTTCTTGCAGATTTGTGTAAATGAGTGGAGTTCGGAAACCATTTACTGTTATTAAAGTTTCTTGGACTCCAAAGCTGAGCTAAGGGGACCCCATTTGGGGTCAGCACCCACAGTTTAAGAAACAGTGGTCTAGGCTGACCTTGTTAAGTCAGATTCCATAACTAATGAAATTACACAAATGACAGAAAAGTGTGAAAATTGGAGCTTTAGCAAGTGAGGTCTCTAGACTGTAACCACACAGTTCAGAGGACACTGTACCTGCAGCTTACCCATCCTCCATATTCCAAAGGTTGACCCTCTAAGAGGATCTTCTTTTGCTCTGAAAGAATGTGCAACCTTCACTGCAAGTCAGGGCCGTAGCCAGGATTTTGGTTCGGGGGGGGGGGGCTGAGTTTGGTTCGGGGGGACTGATACTGGGTGGAAGAGGGTCTACCCTAGCAAACCTTTTGTATTGTTATCCCAATAACCCCATTAATGTGGGATATAATGAGCATGGTGATCAGATCATGATATGAATAAACGTAACAGTTTAAATAATGTACCAGTAAGGCCTTTTCGCGGACCACCCTGAGAATTTCGGGGGGGACTGAAGCCCCCTTAGCCCCCCCCGGCTACATGCCTGCTGCAAGTGGAAACTTTTTGATTCTATCCTCCTATCCTCAGCCGCCCTGAGTCCCCCTTCTGGGGTTGAGAAGGGCGGATCAGAAATGCGGTAAATAAAAATAAAATAAATAAATAAATTCTTCAAAATGTGGACTTGTGCATCTGTGAGCTAGCAATGCTGGTTTTACTTTGAGTGAGCAGAGCATGTGCACCACAGTACTCCCAGTATATACACTCAGCCTGATGAGACTTTCCAACCTGTTGCATACTCCCACATTTTCCCTCCCAAAGTGGTAAACTATGCCCCTTGGGAATCTCTGAAAGGGTTTAATTTTCTGTTTAAATATAATTTTATCCCCATGCCTGTTTTAGGCCAGACATGATTCTGTGATTCTAAGGCAAATTTTATAAATCAAAAACTATTACTTTCTGTTTACTTTACATTTCTAAACATTGTTTTTCAGGAAAATGGCATTTTAATGGAAAATTATACTCCCAGAGGCATTTGGAATACATTTCGGAGTGACGATTTGGGAGACCGCAAGATGGTCAGAAGGGAATGCCATATCTTTTATTTTGCCAGGTTTTACCTGAATTTCTAGATATGCTATTCATTTGCAATATCCGTTGGCTTAGATTCCAAACTTTCATTTTTAAATGTTTTCCAGCCCTTGTGGGTGCTGAGATATTAAATAATATGTGTTGGCACTATTCTATAAAATCTTTTTGCAAGAATTTGTTTATTTATTTGTGTATCAAAAGCATTGTATAAATTTGTATAAAACTGATAAAAATTGAAGGAGTATATGTGGCGAAATATCTTTTGACCAAAAATGGGCAAGAAACAAGTTTGACATTGCCTTTTGGACATGAGGAAAAGAAAAGTAAGCGGCAAAGATTAGGGTTACATGAGGTATTCCATGACCAAGCAAAGATTAAAACCAGCACTTTAAACATTACTCCATAGTGAGTCTGTCAGATTACCATAAAATGGTAAAAAAAATGAGAAGGTTACATGGTGGAAGAAAAATGCTAAAACATGTGCTGTATCCATGTCATCAGAATGAACAGCGGAATAATTTTCATAATTTTCATAGTCAAGAAAAAGATCCAGGAAATTATAGGCTACTCAGATGTGTTTCAGCTCCAGAAAAATACTGTTTGTTTGCAAATACAGTGAAACCTCGACTTATGAGCAACCCAAGTTGCGAATTTTTCAAGATATGAGCTGTCGCTTGACTCATTTTTCATTGAGCTACAAGCTAGCTCCGAGTTGGAGAATGTTTTGACTTTGTGATTTGTGTGAATGAGCATTTCTTTGATGTTGCAGGTGCATTTGTATGCTAATATTGGAGGGTTGTGTAAACCAGGAGTAGTGGAAATAATTGGCCAGATTTTTTGACAATATTGTAGATCTGCTTGGAATGAAGTGTGAGGGTTAGAGGCCAGATAAGACGTTGGGTGGGTGACTTCAAGAAGTACTATATTATATAGTGGACTCATTGCCCTGAGAAAGTGCAGGTTAGCGTGAAACGGCCCAACAGAAGCGCCCATAGTCAAGAAGCCGTCGGTAATACGGCACTGGCTCAGGCACGCCAACGACCTCCTCTCAACCGCTATCCCGGATTATAGTCACATCAGGCACTGGCAACTACATGCCAGCAACCTTCTTCTCAAGCCGCCATCCGCTACAGTTTCTGGAGACAGCACAGCTTCCCAATATTTTGGATGTAACTATTTGCATGAGCTCCATCTGCCCAATATTTGCATAGAAGGGCTACCTCTTCAGCACACCCATCCTGCAGTATATCCATCCCAGAATATACAAACCGATTGAAATTTCTTCACGCATAGTTTGGCATCTTCAAGGTACTTTGTATTATTTGGGTCTTGACATTACTTGCGTCCACCAATACCGACTCAGACCTGTTTGAATATAGTTTTATTTAGTAACATCATGGACTTGACTCCCATGGAAGTGATTGTTGTGTACTATATTGTTATTTTCTCTATATTGTATGGACCTTCATGTGCTTTGAGTTTGAGTCTATATCATTACTGAATATATAAACAAGATCATTATGCGTGTTTGATATTTTGCTCATGTGCTATTGCTATATCCTGAGAAACTACATAATTGCGGCTCATACAATAGTATTCTTGTTCCACATTGTATTTAGCATTATATAATTGCAGATATGCCATTTATTTTTATATGCTAGACTTAACATAGAGATAGCATATCCTTATAGGCTTTAGTGTTCAGAGTAAGCTTCCCTCAGTTTCGTGTTGTTTTGACTACTACTAGATGGCATATGTTCTGTAGAAAAAAGTAGAGCTGATGTGGTCTATCCAATGCAATTTTCTGAATCAGCACCCCAAATAAATCTAAAGTTGACAAAAACTGATTCGTAACCCTTTTGGTACTGTTGGAAAGTGGTCCCTGGTCAAAAAAAATGGTTGGGAAAGGTTGGATTTAGATGATGTGGTGAAGCACATTCTTATAAAATTTGCAGATGGCATTAAATGTAATATTACAGTATAGTGGTATAGTACAATATATAATACTAGCTGTGCTGTGCTAATAATATAGTACATTGTATACACATATAATATTGATATTATAATGTAATACAAAATAATACTTCTAATAATGCAATATAATAATTTTATATTTCATATTACATGTAATATTACTAATAATATTACAGTATAGTGGTATAGTACAATATAGTAATATATAATACTAATATTGTGCTATGTTAATAATATAGTATATTGTATGTAATGTATATATAACGTGTAAGCCACTCTGAGTCCCTTTTGGGGTGAGAAGGACGGCATATAAATGTCGTAAATAAATAAATAAAATGCGGAGGGGTAGCCAATTAATTGGAAGACAGACATAGAATACAAAACGGCCTTGATAAACTAGAAAACTGGACTGAAATTAATAAAGTTTAACACGGGCAAATTCTACATTTAGGCTACAAAAACCAAATTCCCAGATATATAATGTGAAATACTTGGCTCAGCTGCACTATAAATACAATGTTGTGGGGTTGTTATGGATTATAAATTCAACATGAGCCTTGCTCTAAACAAAGCTACCTCCACCTGCATTAATAGAACCATTGTTTCCAAGTCAAAGGAAGTAACAACCTCCTTGTATTCTGCACTGGTCATGCATCATCTGGAATATTGAGATTCATTCTGGATATCTCATTTTAAGAAGAATACAGAAATGTTGGAGTGAGTCCAGGGAAGAGCAACAAGAAGTCAGAGTGAGACCTGAGAAGAGTAAAATTCTCAGAACGCGGCAGCCCGTCTGCTACTAGGAGCCACAAGAATGACTCATATAACACCGCTTTTGCGCGAACTGCACTGGCTGCCAGTCGAATTCCGGGTCTTCTTCAAGGTAGTCCCAACTGATGCCTCCTTAGTTGCCAGCTGCTTCTTCAATGGTGTTAGTCATTTGTGGGGACTTTTGGGTATACGCCTGTTTATTGATGGATTTTATGCTGGGCTCTGGGCCAGCGTACCTGAGGTGTTAGTTTTAACTTGCAAGGCCTTATATGGTTTGGGGCCAGCGTACCTGAGGAAGCGGCTTACCGCATATGCCCCCAGTAGATCACTGCGCTCAGAGGGGCTCAACATGTTGGAGGTCCCTGGGATGAAGACATGCAGGCTATCGAGCACACGACAGAGGGCGTTTTCAGTGGCCGTGCCGGCCTTATGGAATTCGCTCCCTGCAGAGACGCGCGCACTGCGGGACCTAATGACCTTCTGCAGGGCCTGTAAAACCTGGTTGTTCAGGCAGGCATTTGGCCCCTGACTGGCATTTGTTACAACCTGCCATCCCGCTGCGTCACTGCTGCCACTGTCCCAAACGCTATGTGCTCGATTTGCTGTGGTTTTATTGGGAGGGGGGGGACTTTTAACTTTTTAACTGTTTTAACTGTTTTAATTGTTTTATAATGTCACTTTTTTATGTGTTTTAATTGGTTCTGTTTGCGTGCTGTAAACTGCCCTGAGCTTCGGATAGGGCAGTCTATTAAGCCGAAACAATAAATAAATAAATAAAATAAAAAAGATAAGTATGAAGAATGAAACAAAAGTTGAAAGTGAATAGCATGTTTATCTTAGCTGTGCATGTAAAACAAGGAAGGATTCTGTGTCCAATATGCCTGTGGACCAGCTGCCACCCTACTGTTGACTTATGATTTCTACCTGCAGAGCACCATTTTACTCCACCCTACCCATCACTGTCACTGGATAGCATTTAGATTTCATCCTGCAGTCTTTCCAATCAAACTCTGACATATCTCCTACATTTATGGAACATGGGGAGCCCCTGGTGGCGCAGTGGGTTAAACCTCTGAGCTGCATAACTTGCTAATCGAGAGGTCGCAGGTTTGAATCCAGGGAGCAGCGTGGGCTCCTGCTGTTAGCCCCAGCTTCTGCCAACCTAGCGGTTTGAAAACGTGCAAATGTGAGGAGATCAATAGGTACCACTCCGGCGGGAAAGTAACAGCGCTCCATGCAGAAGCACCAATCCCTTCATGCCCCCTTAATGTCAGGGGGAAATTTTTACCTTTACTTTATGGTACATTGAGAGTCTTGAAGGGAAACACCCAAAACTTCCTGTTTTAAAAAAAACAACACACACACACATTTTTAATTTTCAAAATTGAATTTTGATATTTATTTCATTGAAGATTAACATTATGGAGATACTGCTTTTTGAAGAAATGTACACTAATTTTAATCTACAAACATCTTTGTATAAACAGATAACGACGCTGCAAAACAATGCTTCAATTTTGTACCATTTCATTTTTAAAGACAAGCATATGCTTACACTAAGCTCAATAGAAGAGTTGAGTTGCAACAAACATTTCTAATCTTTACACTTTTAAAGGCTGACATAGAACAAGCGAACATCCAGGTACTGCCCTTCCCAATGCAGTGAGTGAGTTTGATGTGACCACCTCTTCTCCTTCCTCCCCTCTCTTCTTCCTCCCCACTCTCCCTCCTTCTCCTGCTAAAAAGTTCCTCCATCGGCCTAAAATGTCTCTCATTAATTTCAGGATCTGGAACTAAAGTCCTTGAGAAGCCAATCAATGCTGGTGCATCCCTATGCAGCTCAGCTGGTTTACTGGCAGTCTGTTTTGCCTGTTGCATTGTCACCTTATCTGAGATGTGGCTGCAGCATACAGAAATTGCCAAACATTCTGCATTGTGTGCCTGCACTTGGAGGGTTTAGTACCATCAGGATCACTGTCATCTTCTCATTCAATTTATTCTTGCTCTAGTAACTACAGAGAAGTGTGCTGTTGCACATTCTGGGTCGATAATAAGTTTGTCTGTTTTTACAAGTTCCTATCTGGATTAGAAGACTCTCTTCCTATTGAGCAGGATACAATTACATGTTGGGTAAGATGGGTTTTCTGAGAAACTTAAATACTGAATGCCCTGATATGAAAATACAAGTGGTATGTATCCAAAATTTACAATCTAGTCTGGGTTACAAAACATCAACTGAAATTTTACCAGTGCAAATGGCAGTTCTAGATATTCAGAATAATTCCTTCTTAATAAATTGTGATGAAAGGTCAATTCTCTATACATTATAAATGATGTTTAGTCCTGCAAAATATATCACCTACAATTGTACAATTCTGCATTCAATGAAATACTTCTACAACTTTCAGCTGGGGTCAAGCTCAAAAAACTAAACAAGCATCTTGAAGATCCTGATCCCAATTTGTCAGCCTCAGAAGAGGAAAAAGCATTAGGAATAGAGATCAGGGGTTCCCTGTAGCATGGCCGAGATACAATATCTATATTAGCACTGTAATAATTACTTGCAGGTAATACCAGACATGTATTTCCATCAAGAACCAGTGCAGCAACCTCCACCAGCAGTTTGTGTGCAACAACAGGCAGAGAAGCAAAAGCAAACTTGCACAGAAGCAGGTTGCCATGATCCCACTGCTGGAATCCACGTGTTTAATAAAGGTATAGGATTGGGAGAGAAAATACCCCACCTGGGATCATTTCTTACATGGCCGAGATTACAAACACGCCATAGCTGTATATAATCATTGGTGGATGGTGGATCATCTTACAACATGACTGTGCCAGAGTGGAAACAACCAGTACTCAGGCAATTTTTCTGACACATCAGCTATGCTTTTTTATTATGTAATATAGGTTATTATTAGTATATAGATCATTGTCATTTCTATCATCATATAGTTGATGTTTCTGCCACACTGCTATCAGCATTATCGGTTTTGTTTTTCTTTGCAAAGGCTTTGTTGTACTAACACTGAATTAAATGTATGCCATGTCATATTTTCTGGTAGCATATAGGGGATTTGGTTGCCTTCTTATCCAGGTATAATTTTGAAATGGGACAGGCATTTTCCAAACAATATAAGTTTTGTGACATTTATTTTCATGCTGTGAACAGTACCTTTGCTCAGAGTATATAGTCTCCAGTGGACTGGGGTGGGGGTGGGAGTCTGAGCTATAGCATATAAAGCAACATAGAGCAATATAAAGCAGAGAGTTTCTTCTGCTTTCATGGAGCCAAGATATTTATAAGTCATTTTGCCTGAGAGATAAATTTGATTAAAATTAGTTTAAAAAATAATACCAAACTGTTGCACACTCGAGTGCATGCTTGTACAATAATGATGCACATATATCTTATGCATTTTGCATCATTCGCATCTGTATGGCTGTCAAATTTTTAGCTCTTCGGTACTTTTCAATATGTTTTTTCCTACGTGCCTGTATCCTTTCTTTCATTCTTGTATAGAGGTATATCAAGTCATTCCTAAAAACAATAATAAAACAAGTAATAACGGCAACAACGGGGAGAAATATATAGCTAAATAATTTTGCTTTACTACTCATAATAAGCTTACGTTTCTGTCGAGGAGGAGGACCACTGTCAATGCTCCCACCAAACCCTTGTTTTATACATTCGGGAGGGGCCCAACCATAATCACAATGGCAATGTTTAAGGTTGTTGCATATTCCACGGTTATAACATCGACCATAATCACAGTCATAATTCAAAGAAGATATTTTCTCACATTTCTGATCAATGCATATGCTTTCATGACCACAAGGAGTGCCATCTTTCACGTCTCCAATATCAGTTACGTTCATTCCATAGTGATAGTCAAAACCCCAGCATTCTCTTTTCCCAGTGTCTGTGTGAACTAATGTCCAGTGTTCCTCCAAAAGCTCCAAATCATGGATTCTTTCACACTGCATTCGGCCACACATGACACTTTTATGTAAACATTTTGTGTACGTTCCATTTTTAAAGCCACAGTTGCCAAAACGATCACCTTTAGAATTCACAGTTCTGAAGCAACCTTCTGAAGCAGCTGTGGATCTGATGCCAAACATCATTTTACATTGCTCATTTGGAGTTACACATTTCCCTTGATAACAGTATAACCCAGTACCGCATGGTGCACCATCTTGTACATAAACATCTTCAGGACACCACTCTGAAGTTCCATTGCAATACTCAGGGAGATCACAGACACTAACATTTTTTCTGCACGGAACCTGAGCAGGAATATAGTTACAATTCACACAGCATTCTCCAGTAGCACAAATGACATCTAAACTCTTTCTGCAATCAGGCTGACAACATTGATCAGAATCACATTCAGCTATGGTACCACAGTCACATTGTTCTCCATCTTCCACTATTTTGTTTCCACATCGCCTGAGTTTATATACTTTGTCAGGATCTGGGGGTATTATCAAGCAAAGAGCATTCATCAGATTATAATAATCATAGTGACTGCAGTTGCTAAATTTATAACCATTTGTGAGATCCCCTTTCATAATACACACTGCACGATCACAATCACACTGGCTTCCATCGTGTCTCATGCCAAGATTGTGTCCTAATTCATGGGCAAACACCATGGAATATTCAGAAAAGCTGTAGGTAAAAAATGAAACAATACCAGTTCCATTCTCAACATCACAAACTGTTCCTAGAGAGGCTAATCCAGCCATTCCTTTGAAATATTGATATGCAAATAAATAGGCAAGATCACTCTCTAGATGTTGAAGTAGTGAAGTTCTTCTCCAATGACTGAAGGTTGTAAGTGTCTCTCCTATGTTATCGGTAATTGAGATGAGGTTCATCTGTGTCCATAGCTCAATTCCAACTAAAGTCAACTGAACAGAAAGCGGCTCATACCTTGAGTTTATTGCATGGACAAGATCCAGAAATAGTTCAACAATAAAAGTTTCATTTCTGTCAAAATCCATATATCGGTCGAATTCTACCACAATTGCAATCTCCAAATACCTAGCATCCATCCACCAGCTTCTTCCAGTAACATTTTTGTTGGAAAGCTTGCCCGAATTCTGTATCATGGCCATTTGACGATTTTGTTCTTCCTCTGTTAGTCCACACTTAACATTGCTATCAATCTCCTTTTCTTCCAGCTGATACACTACGTGTTGAAAGGTACGAGATGCCGGGACAGGTTCAATCTCATAGGTTTTATTTTCTAATTGAAATAGACCTCTAAATCCCCCGGAGCAAGTGCTTACAGTGACCATTGAAGAGGGCGTTCCCTCTATATAACCCTGGTAGAAACAGCCTCTCCTAATAAATGGATAGTCTACCTGGAGTTCTCCTTGCTTGGAGTAGGTGAAGACTGGAAAGTTCAGGGGAACAAAGCCTTTCTTTTCCCTCAGGTGCATCATGTGCCCTTTCCCCTCAATCCGCAAATGGTAGGTGACCTCTGGAGTCTCTTGTTGTCCGAATCTTGGCATCACTTTCCTTGGGGTGGTCACCTCATACGAAACATACTTAACATTGTGGGGTGGTTTCAGACATTCTGTTTCCCTTGGCACATTCCATAATATCAGCAATGGCAGCCAAGCACAACTGTTCACCATTTTCCCCAGAAGAGCTTCCTGTAGAGCACTCACACTACCTTCTCAGGCCAAACTGGAAAACTCCACAGAGCTGCTGCTGCTGGGCCTAGAGGCGGTCAAAAAGGAAGTTGTATATATGATTGAGAAAGGTTGTGTCCATAGCAACAGCCAATGGGGTTTCCATTGGAATGGGGGCGGAGCTTGAAAGATCCGTAGTTGAAGCCAATGGCACAGCTGTAATATCAGGGGAGGGATGAGAATGGACGTGGTCTTCAACAGTTGTTGTTCAGACAGCTACAGGAAGAAGTGGTGCGTGCATGGAGAATTTGAGAAGCAGAAGGCAGGTTTCCAGAGGTAATCTACAATATCAACGGTATTCTAACAGAACATTTAAAGCAAGGATCTAGAAGAGCCTTGTTGGTCTTGCTACTAAAATGCTAAAAAGGTTGAAGTCATTTTCTTGTTAGACTGTGTTGATGACAACCTCATAAAGATATAGAGTAGCATTTATCAACCTGGGGGTCAGCACCCCTGGGGGGGGGTTGCAAGGGGGGTGCAGAGGGGTTGCCAAAGACCATCTGAAAACACATATTTCTGATGGTCTTACGAACCCCTTTATCAGAGAAGGCTGAAGATCACTCCACCTGTCCTAATAATAATAATAATAGTAAAGCGGTTTTGGTACTTTTCCAACAGGCGTACAGTCAGAGAGTGATGCTGCACACGTGTAGAGCTTAGAAAAGTGGGTTTCTGTGCCAAGAATCAGGCAGGCACAGGCTCCGTGAATGTAACACTGTGATTGGTGCTTCAAATCAATGTTGTGATTTGCCAAAGTACATCCCGTGCCTAGCGTAAGATAACGTAGGCTTAGATTGGTTTAGCAGTGCAAAGCATGAGGTTTGTTTACCTTAATGCCAAATGGGTAAAAACTGCGCATGAGCAGAGAGTTTGGCCCCCTCCGTTGCTGGCAAGGAGTCTGTAGAAGCCAAATGTTGCAAACTGGGAACACAGGAGTCCCAGCCACTGATAGTTGCACTGTGAGAAAGACTAACATAGAAATGTTCATTGTTCTAACACATAGGAGGGGGTTAAGATGTGATGCAAATGAAAATGTTATGTTTTATTGGATTAATGAAAAGTTTTGTAACACCAGCCAATGATGTTTGTGAAATGATCATGAAGGAGGGCGGGCTTTTGTGGATGCCGCCATGAGGGGTATATATGCTTTGTGTTAAGGATGACCGGGGCCGTTTGCCCCTTATCGCAGCACGTTCTGTGGGCAACCCCACCAGCTGGTGTTAATCAATAAATCTCTTTGATTTCACGTTGAGCAGTGAAGTTGTTGCGTGATTCCTCATTCCTGCGCCCGCACGTCCATGCCGCCGATTTGGTAAGAGGTAACTTGCCACTTGGAGTTCCATAACTCCCAATTTGCTGCTACAATAGTAATAGTAATAATAATAGTGCGGTTTTCAGGCATTGTACATTTCTGCCGCTTCTGTGATTGTTCATTTGTATTTTGATTCTGTACCCCACTTGTCGATGGATGTCCAGAATCAGCAGCATCCACTGCAGTCCTTTTTATCCTGGGAGTCGACCGAGCCAGTATAGACTTCATTTTGGTTTGTTTCTCCATAGTGCTAATGGGTTAGGTGCTCTTGGTTCCACTCCTCAGCTGAGACCTCTCTGGCTTGGTTGGACCTGCTGGTAGGGACACTGCCGCCAGCACAGCTCTCAGCATCCTTGGTGCAGTTAAGCCCCCCAGCACGATAAGGTGGCACCCATTGGGGGGAACATGCAAAAATACTGTGGGACTTTCAAATCCAGACTGACAATATTTTGGAACACAATACACCAGACATCATGATTGTGCAAAAGAAAAAAGTATGGATTATTGATGTCGCCCTACCGAGTGACTGTTACATTGAGGAAAAACAACAGGAAAAACTCAGCCGTTATCAGGCCCTCAAAATCGAACTGCAAAGGCTCTGGCATAAAACAGTACAGATGGTCCCAGTGATCATCGGCACACTGGGTGCTGTGCCAAAAGATCTCAGCCGGCATTTGGAAACAATACACATTGACAAAATTACGATCTGTCAACTGCAAAAAGCCACCTTACTTGGATCTGTGCGCATCATTCGAAAATATATCACACAGTCCTAGACATGTTTGACTTGTGATTTTGTGATATGAAGGCCATGTACAGTGGGTGATTTTGTTCCCTGCATTTTTTTCTTGGAGCTGTCGTGCAGTGAAGATCATGACCACTGTTCCTCTGGAGGGTTGGAAGCTGTTCTGGGATTCTGGTAGGGTGTCTTCTGAGAGGGATAGAAGGCGGTTTGCAAGGATTTTTGCGAAGATTTTCCCAGTGGAGGTTAGAAGGAAGATCCCTCAATAGTTTCTAGTCTGTTCTTTCCCCTTTTTTTGAAGAGGGTGTTGATGGTGGCATCCTTGAAATCTGCTGGGATTTTCTCGGTCAAGAAATAATAATAAACCAAGAAATAGTAATAATAATAATAATCTTTATTTATACCCTGCCACCAACTCCCCAAAGGGGATTCGGGGCAGCTAACATGAGGCCAAGCCCAAAGATACAATACAACTGAATCAAATACAAAATACAGACAACAAAATTACATCAGAATAAAATATTTATTTATTTATTTTATTTATTATTCGGGCTTCTATGCCGTCGACTCCCTGAGGCTCGCGGCGGCTTACAGGAGCCGAAGGGCACAGTAAAATACAGGCAATAAGCAGTTAAAAACAATTAAAAACAACAGCAGTATAGTAATTAATAACACAGTTAACACAATGAACAGCACATCATCCTCAGAAGAACGAATAGATGGCGGGGCATGGGCAGGACTTACTCACCAAAGGCCTGCTTAAACAGGTATGTTTTACAGGCCCGTCTAAACGGGAGCAAGTCCTTCATAGCCCGAGTTCCGGCCGGGAGGGCGTTCCACAGCGTAGGTGCTATGACAGAGAACGCCCTCCGGCGGGTAGCAGTCAGCCTTGCGAGTTTAGCTGAAGGTATCTCCAGGAGATTGGAGTCCTCAGACCGAAGTGATCTCGGAGGGCAATATGGGGTGAGACGGTCCCTCAAATACGCTGGCCCCAGGCCGTGTAAGGCCTTAAAGGTGAGGACCAACACTTTGAAGGTGATCCGGTGCTCAATTGGCAGCCAGTGCAGATCCTGCAAAACAGCTGTTATGTGGGGCGCCAGCTGGCGTGCCAGACAGGAGCCGGGCGGCAGTGTTCTGCACTAGCCTGAGCTTCCGGGTCACCGACAGAGGAAGGCCAACGTAGAGCGCGTTGCAGTAATCCAGCCTTGAGATGACTGTGGCTTGGATCACCGTGGCCAGATCGTTCGGGAGAGATAGGGGCCAGCCTCCTTGCCTGTCGCAGATGAAAAAAGTGATCTTGCTGACCGCAGAGACCTGGGCCTCCATGGTCAGCTGGGAGTCCAAATGGACCCCCAGGCTCTTTACGGAAGGCGATGGGCATAACACCGCACCGTCCAGGCTCGGAAGCTGGACATTAACATCACCCGGGCGACCCAGCCACAAGATCTCCGTCTTCGCCGGATTCACCCTCAACCTACTGGCTCGCAGCCATCCAGTAACGGCTTCGAGGCAGTGTTGGAAATTATTATTGTTACATACAATAACAATAAAATAAATAAAGCAAATAAACAGAATAGAAAACCGAACACAATGGGCAGGCCGAATGGGCGAGGTAAAATGATAAAACCTTGGATGAGGTACTGTAGGTATAGAAAAAAAGAGTAATTGAGAGGAACCCAAAAAGGATATACAGTGGGATTAGTCTTTCAGTATATGACAGGGGAAAGTGCATCATAGGGGCAACACTGTGGATGGAACAACAGAAATGGGATAAGTGGTCACTCTCCAAAGGCGCAACAGAAGAGCCAAGTTTTCAATTTTTTCTTGAAGGCTACTAAAGTGGGGGCTTGCCTGATCTCACCAGGTAGTGAGTTCCAAAGTTGGGGGGCCACAGCAGAGAAGGCTCTCTCCCTCGTTCCTGCAAGTCTTGCCTGTGATAGAGGAAGGGGCGAAAGGAGGGCCTCCCCAGAGGATTAGAGGGATCGTGCAGGTTGGTGGTAGGAGATGCAGTCACGAAGGTAGGTGGGTCCCAAAACGTTCAGGGCTTTATAGGTGATAACCTGAACCTTGAATTGGGACCGGAAAATGAACGGCAGTCAGTAGAGCTCCTTAAACGGGGGGTGACCACTGTCCTTCTCTTCCTTTTTGGAAACAGACAACAAATCCTCCCATCAAAAGCCATCCCTCCTGCTCTCTGGATGTAGGTGAACTACATCTCTCCTAAACCACTGTCATTTCCTCCCAAATCCCTCTGGTCTTTTCTGTTGATCATGGGGGTTCTGTGTGGGAAGTTTGGCCCAATTCCGTCGTTGGTGGAGTTCAAGGGGCTCTCAGCAACTATAACTACCAAATGGCAAGGTCTATTTTCCCCAATCTCCAACAGTGTTCACATTTGGGCATATTGAGTATTTGTGTCAAGTTTGGTCCAGATCCATCATTTTTTTAGTACACAATGCTCTCTGGATGTAGGTGAACTACAACACCAAAATGCAAGGTAAAGGCCCACCAAACCCTTCCAGTATTTTCTGTTGGTCATGGGAGTTCTGTGTGCCAAGTTTGGTTCAATTCCACTGTTGGTGGAGTTCAGAATGCTCTTTGATTGTAGGCTAACTATAAATCCCAGCAACTACAACTCCCAAATGACAAAACCAATCCCTTCCACAAACCCACCAGTATTCAAATTTGGGCATATCAAGTATTTGTGCCACATTTGGTCCAGTGAATGAAAATACACCCTGAATATCAGATATTTACATTATGATTCATAACAGTAGCAAAATTACAGTTATGAAGTAGCAACAAAATAATTTTATGGTTGGTGGTCATCACAGCATGAGGAACTGTATTAAGGGGTTGCGGCATTAGGAAGGTTGAGAACCAGTAATATAGATAGATACAAACCGTATATAAATGCAGATTAAAATACAGATATTCACAGGAGTTGATTCCTAGTGTGCCCCCAAAATTAGAGGATGCATTTTTCAGAAGTTCCAGCAAAACTTTATAAGCAATCACCATTATACTCATTACATTTGTTTGTTTATTTATTTACAGTATTTATATTCCGCCTTTCTCACCCCGCAGGGGACTCTGGGCGTATTACAATGTACATACACATGGCAAATATTCAATGCCAATTAGACATACAACATATATAGACAGACACAGAGGTAATTTCACATTCCAGCTTTCTGGCTTCATGAGGGTATGTTCGCCTCCAGCTTGATTCCAGCCACAGGGGAAGTTGATGCTTAACCGTCCATTTGTGACACCGAGTCCTTGGATGGAGTACTTCCACATTCTTCTGCATGCTGCTGGAAGGTTTTATGGCATCATAAATTAGTTAAGTTAGCATAAAGCACTACCTAAATTTCAAACTTGACAGATGCAACTGTCTTTCGGGATGCAAAGGTCTACAGCAAGCTAGACTAATGGCCAGAAGCTCACTTTCTGGAGCACATCATTTGGTACTTTCAAACTTTTATTTGTTAATATTTATTAAAAGTCTTCCTTCAGGAGATGTGAACAAAAGGTAGGGAAACAATAAAACAGGGGAAGCCATAATAGAAGTTCATTCTTTTATCATTAAGATGCTTTTTAAAATGTAATTACAATAAGCACAAAGATACACAGAATTGTAAGCTTAATAGAATATGTCATATCCCAAACTCCAAGGCATGGCTCCCACAAGGAGATGGCTGACAGGGCTCCAGCCTTGGCATCCAGAATTAGATGAGCCCAGCACAGTGAGCTGGCCACTGTAAGTGTATAAAATATCAACTTTCATCTTATCTATCCAACTAAAATTATTTTATTAGGCACATTTCATTATCTTCTCACCTACCAACTTTTTATTTCATCATTGTGATTTATCACCATTCATATGTCTATTTAGGCCAATGGGCAACGTGTGCCTGTTTTGATATATTTACAGCTCAAACACTATTTATTTATTTATTTATTTATTTATTTATTTATTTATTTATTTATTTACGCCATATCTATCCCGCCCATATCAGCCCGAAGGTGACTTAGGGTGGCAAAAATGCAGCATGTGACCAAAAAAATGCAGCATGTGACAAAAAAATAATTATCATGAAGATGGTATCTTTGAACTTTGTCAGCACAAAGAAGAACTTGTCTGATTTGAATTGAAATTGTGTGGGTTGGTAAGTATTTCTCCCACAAGCAAAATTGAAGTTAATCATTTTTAAATATATATATATTATTTTTAAAAGGTAATACACCGACCATATATATTGCAGACATATACATATACACATACACATACATAGACAAACCGCCACCCATAGTACCGTTACCCCTCTACCCACCCCTAGTGCTACCCACCACCTTGGCTTCTGTCACTGATCCCCGCAGAGTTTATGCACATCTTGTTTAACCCTCTATACTTCTATTTCAATAAATTCCTCTTGTTTTATTTCTTTGGCTCTGCTGTCAAGTATACTAAGGCCAGCTTCCAGTTCCTTTCAAATATTTCATGATTTTCATATTTCAAATTACTAGAAATCTTAGCCATCTGTGCATAATCCCACTGTTTATCCTTCCAGTTTTTAATGCTTAATGTTTTCTCCCCTTTCCAATCTTTGGCAATTGTAATGCGTGCAACCGCAAAACCATACAAACAAATTTCTCTTTCTGGTTGTTCTAATCCAGGGGTGCCCACACTTTTTCAGCATGCGAGCTACTTATATTGAAACCAAGTCAGAAAGATCTACCTATCTCCTCAAGGCTGGAGAGGGGAGGGGGGCGGGACAGGGCTTGGCCAGAGGGGGGCAGAGCCAGGCCGCGCCAAGCCCCGCCCCCTCCCCTCTGGCTTTGGAGCTCCCAGCAGCTTCTCCAGGGTTGAGCATCATCATCATCATCATCAGTTTCTCACTTGTTAATTGCCCTCCATTAAAATGCTCCAGGTGATTTACATAAAACAATAACATTAAAAATACACAATACCAAATAGACTGCATTAGACATTTAAAGGTCTGCTAAAAAGCCAGGTCTTGAGTGCCTGGGCAAAGGATGGCAGTGCCAAGCCAGTGGTGGCATAGCTAGCACAAGGTTGGCTTGGCCCTGCCCTCCACAAATCTGGAGCATCTGCTGGGAGTGTCGGGGGAGGGGCTTGGTGTGGCCTGCCTCTGCCCCCTCTGAGAAGCGCCCCATCCGGCTGGAATCGACCTCCTTCGGTCCCAGGATTGACTGGTCGATCGCAATCGACTTCCTGGGCAGCCCTGTTCCAATCTATCTCTGAATAACCCTAAGAGGCACATCCCTGGATTTTTTTTTACTTTGTTGTGAATCATTTTATTTGTTTCCTTTATTATTATTTTCCAATAGACCTTCACCAGTTCACAAAACCACCATACATGAAAAAAGTCCCTTTCTTTGTTTTGCACCTCCAACAGGCACCTAATTGTGAGCTGTCCATTTTTGCTAGGAGGGCTGGGGTTATGTAGCATCAATGGGAAATACATCAATGGGATATGTATAATATTTGGAGAACCCTTTATTCAACTGGGAGAGAATTTACATATTACTCCCATAGACACAGATCAGCCTCCGGAATTGATATGGTATTTGGTTCAAAAGACATCATCTGAGAAGACAGAGATCCTAGCAAGAACAATTGCAGACCATAACCTGATTCTATTGAAATTAAGAAAAGAAAACAGCAACAGGGGGGGGGGATGGAGAATGAACTATTATATTCTGAGGAGACAAACACAAAGAGATAAAATTGGAAAGAAATTAAAATGCTACCTGAAAGACAACACTAAGGATAGAGTGGTCTGGGAGGCCGGGAAAGCCATAATAAGAGGGATATTAATTCAGCAAAATTCAATTTGGAACAAAGGTAATAATAAAAAGCAACTAAAGCTATTAGTCAAGATTAGAGGAAAGGAAGTAGAGTTGGAGAGGAATAGAGGAGGGAGGGGAGGAAATTCTGGCAGAACTGAAAAACTTACACCAGCAATATGATCTGTTGATTGCTAATGATATTGAGAGTAAAATCTGGTACAATAGGTACAACTTCTTCAAGAATGCAAACAAGCCAGGCAAATTCAGGAAGTTTTTGAAAATTATGACTCAATGCTCTATAAAAAAGAACAGGAAGCTTTAGGCAAGACCATTCAATTTGTTAATGAGATTAAGAATACAAGATTAATTGAATCAATGAAAGCCAATCTAGATAGATTAATTACACCAGATGAATTAATGGAAACAATAGATAAGATTAGTCCACATAAAGCTCCTGGCCCAGATGGTCTTTCCCCCTTTACTACAAAACATTTAAGGAAGAGCTGACACCATTACTGGTTTCTGTAATGAATAACGTTTTGGGAAAAGGTGAGATTCCAGATTCTTGGAAAGAATCCATGATTGTACTAATCCCAAAATCAAATGCTGTGTTGTCAAATGCTTCCATGGCCGGAATCAATGGGTTGTTGTGAGTTTTCCGGGCTGTATGGCCATATTCCAGAAGCATTCTCTCCTGACGTTTCACCCATATTTATGGCAGGCATTCTCAGAGGTTGTGACGTCTGTTGGGAACTAGGCAAGTGAAGTTTATTTCTCTGTGGAATATTCAGGGTGGGAGAAAGAACTCTTATCTGTTAGAGGCAGGTGTGAATGTTGCAATTGGCCTGCTTGAGTAGCATTTAATGGCCATGCAGCTTCAAAGCCAGGTTGCTTCCTGCCAGGGGAAAATCCTTTTTTGGAAGGTGTTAACTGGCCCTGATTGTTTCCTGTCTGGAATTACCCTGTTTTTTGAATGTTGCTCTTTATTTACTGTCCTGATTTTTAGCATTTTTAAATACTGGTAGCCAGTATTTTCATGGTTTCCTCCTTTCTGTTGAAGTTGCCTTCATGCTTGTGAATTTCAATGGATTCTCTGTGTAGCCTGACATGGTGGTTGTTGGAGTGGTCAAGCTTGCTTCCTTCCTTCCCTTTTGTCTTTCCTTCCTCCTCTCTTTCCTCTCTCCCTTCTTTCCCTCCATTCCCTTCCACCCTTTCTTCCTTCTCTTTTTCCTCCTATCCTTCTGCGGGGATCTTTAGCTGGGAGACGAGAAACTAGAGAGGCAACATGAGAACTGTTTCAAGATTTTAAAAGTTGTCCCATTGAGGAGAAGGGGGGGGGGGGACTGGCTTTCTGCTGCTCTAGAGGCCAGGGCACAAGGGAGCAATGGTTTCAAATGGCAGGGAAAGACATTTGACTGAAAAGATTAGGAAGAACTTCCTGGGAGTAAGAACTATTGGTGAGTGGCATGGATACGCTTTTTCTCTCCTGTTCATCATATCATCCTGACCAAGGCCAACGCTTTTGGGAACCAAACATTTTCCATCTTAACTTTCTGTCTCTGGAAGAGAAGCGGATGGGGAGAAAAGGGCAGGGAGGAGACTCCCTCCCTCCTGGCCTGCCCACCCCACTCTAGTCTTCCATGTGGCCCCCAAGTTAGAAGTTTGCCCATGCCTGCTCTATTGTCTCACCGTTTGCAATGCAGAAAGATTGATCCTATTTTTCTTGTCAAAATTTCCCACTCCCAACTCTTCCACTGAGGCATATAATTGTAGGGCACATAAAGGAAATTGGGTCTTGGATCACACGAAGCCACATGTATCCTTGACATGCATATAGAGCACTCAACCTCATGGGTAGATTTGCCAGTCCATTGATACGTGTCTCCCTCTGCCACATAGCAACAATTTGCTCCATATTATAGCCCAGTCAATGGCTTTGGGCAGGCCTCAGGTTTGATCTCATAATCTCCATATTGTTACTGAAATTCTTCTTACAATTTTTTTAACATTGAGAAAAATATTCAAAATGTTGTAAACAAGCTCAAATTTTAGCTGTTAAGAAATTCACTTCAATTCGTTTTACTGATTAAAAGCTAGGTAGAGTTTACCCTTCAAGAAATCTACAAATATATTTAAGAAATGTTGGTTTAAAAATGATCTTATCAGATAGCCCTTTTATTTTTCTGCTGTTTTATTTCATGAATGAAGGATGTGTACACACAGTTTAGTTACATTCTTAACACTTATCTTTCTAGCTATTCATGAAACAAGAAATATGCCTTCTCAGTAACTAGATTTCATGTTATCACCTCTTTTTTTCTTACTTCTCCCTTCTTTCCCTTCCTCACTCCCTTTAACTTTCCTTTCTTATCTGAGGATTTCCTCCATTGACCTAAAATGTCTCTCATTGATTTCAGGATCTCATCTGATGTCCTTGGGAAGTCAGTGCTGGCTCATCTTTACTGGCTGGCCAGACATCATAAAGATCCTGCGTTGCCTGCTGCTTGCTACTTTCTCTGAGTAAATACCTGTAGGAGACAACTGCAAAATCACATGCAGCATACATCTCTGAAAATATACAGAGATGGCCAAAGATTCTGGTATTTTGAGAACTTGCTACCACCAGGATCACTGTAATCCACAAAGGGCAGGACCACACATGCAAACCCATGTTATCACTTCATCACATGGAGACTTTTAAGTGTATTAGCATGCTGTTGGGATGCTTCCTTAACGGAGCCTGACGGATGCCAGCACATGACATAAGGCTACTTCTGGCAGGGCTCCAAAGAGGAAACATCCTGTCAGTGTGCTAGAATGCTTCTCTGAGAACATGGGAGGCTTCCTGTGTTCTCATCAAGAAAAATGGGGGAAGTCAGGTGGTGACGCTTCCCCCCATGGGATAAGGTAAGGGGCGCAGCGGACGAAGAGGGTGCGAGGCAACGGTTTCCCCCTGCTGCTCACAGAATTAGCTACGTTGCATGGCAAATCCTGCTGATGCCACCTGGCTTATTGGCCTCAGTGTGATGAGGTCCACAATTTCCCCTCCAGTCCTTTCATTCGACCATTCAACTCCTGGCATGCTAGGTTCTCAATGTGAAGATGGCCATAAATTTCCATTCATGCTGAGCCAACATAGAAAAGAAAACTGAAATTGCTTTCCTTCACTGTGGAAGGTGAATCAGTTGGCTTGATATTGCTTTTGTGCATGGGCAGACTAATGGATGGTGCTGTTGCAGTGCTGCTCGATGGGATAAAATAGTTTATGTTACCAGGAAGCAATGATAGCAATTGATGGTAAAGATGTTGTACCTTGGGGAATGATGATGCTGAGAAAATGGGATTAAAATCTTTCTTTGGGTTGTTGATCTTGACCAAAGATCATGAAATAGCATTTCATCTGAATCATTCATCTGATCCATAAATGTATTATAATAGGAAATAAGCTAAAAATGACACAAATTCCATAAGAGATGAGTTGATTATTCTTTGAATATATTAGAGGGAATTGTTCTGAATATCAAAAGATCTCATCTGCAATGATCAAATTTTGATTCATATTACACTCAGATTGGACTGTACAATTCTGATATGAGTTACATGTATTTTTATTGGTACTTTTAGTTATTTTTAACATTTAAGTTGTAGTGTTCCAGTTGCAACGTTGAGTTCATACTTCAGCACTGTTTACTCCCAATAATTTCTAGCATTATGTTTTTCTTTGGGGGGGGGGGGAGGAACCAAATCATGAACATTTTCACACAAATGTCAGCACCAAGAATATTCTTAGGGTAGCATTTTGCATACATTCCCTTTAGGGCCAAAAGGAGTAGTGGAGCATTCATTTCTCTGAAAACAATAACCTTGAGTACTTGGGTCAAACATAAACTTAAGGAAAGTGTTGTAAATATCAGAATGATCATTCCTTGTATAGGTTTTTGGTGACAGAATTTGAGATTAAGATTTTTGCTCGGTGTGTAGTTCTCAATATGAAAGGATAGACTTGAAACAGTATATTCAAAACTGTCAGAATCCAAATCTTGTGCAACAATTACAATTTGCATGATAATACATTTTACATTATTTTCCTTGTGTCCAGCAATGAGTCACCGGTCTGTGGGGTACCTAACTGTGGTGATTCTATGGGTTTCTTCCTTGCCCTCCACCTTCTAAACAGGTAGATGAGACCAAGCAACAGGGCAAAACAAGCAGCAACAGCAATAAAGGAAATTAAGAGCACACCTCCCACAGCGGATCCTGCAATATTGACATGCGCTTTCCATGGAGGAGGACCACTGTCAATACTACCTCCATGACCTTCATTTAGGCATTCGGGAGGAGCCCAGCCGTAATCACAATGACAGTTTTTGAGACTGTTGCAGATTCCCCGATTATGACACTTGGTGACATTACAGTCATATTTCAAGAGCAAGACACTCACACATTTCCCATCAATACACATCATATCTGTGCCGCAAGGCGTGCCATCTCTCACAGCTCCCGTATCAGATTTTTCCATTCCACTGTGGTAGTCTGTACTCCAGCATTCCTTATCACCAACAACCGTCTGGATTAAGGTATTGTGTTCCTCCAAAACAGGCAGCTGATGGATATTTTCGCACTGGATCCGACCACATCGGCTATGGTCCGGTCTACATTTCCTATATATCCCGTGTTTGAGACCACAGTTGCCAAAACGATCACCTTGAGCATTTATATCTCTGAAGCAAATTGCAGAGGCAGTTACTGCTTTCTTGCCAAATATCATTTTGCATTGTATATCGTTCGTAGTACAGTTCCCAAGATAGCAGTATGCTGCTCCATCTGTACACGGGGCACCATCTTGTACATGAACATCTTCAGGACACAACTCTGAGGTCCCATTGCAATATTCAGGAAGGTCACAAATACCAGTCTCCTTTCTGCAAAGAGACTGGGCAGGAAGGTACTGACATTTAGAACAGCACTTTCCAAAAGCACAAGTGGCCCTGGCACGAAACATACAATTAGACTGGCAACATGGGTCTAAATCACATTGGGCTTCTGAGCCACAGTCACATTGTTCTCCATTTTCCACAACTTTGTTTCCACAATATCCCAGTTTGTATATGTTATCAGGATCTGGGGGAATTAACAAACAATCATAGTTCCTATTACTAAAATAGTCACTATAACTGCAATTGCTAAACCTATCATTGCTTGTGTGATATGCAGCCATAATACAATCACTTAGTTCACAGTAACAGTATTTTTCATCATGTCTCATGCCAAGAATATGTCCTAACTCATGGGCAAAGGTATGAGAAATAAATAGCAAACTGGGAGATGTATAGGACACGACTGCAGATGCCCAGTTCCTATTGCAAATTGTTCCTAGAAATGCTAATCCAAGCACAGTTCCAAAACGCTTATAAACGAATAAGTGGGCAACATCATTATTGAGACGTTTATTTAGTGAATTTTTCCGCCAACCTTGGAAAGCAGCGAGTATTTTTGGCATATTATTGGAAATCTGTATAAGATTATTTTCTGACCAGATCTCCAGTCCAACTATGGACAATTGAACAGAAAGTGGTTCATAAAGTGAATTTGCTACATGAAAAATATCCAGAACTTGTAGAGCAACAAGAGTTTCATTTCTGTCAAACTGCACATAGCGTTCATGTTCCACCACAATGGCTGCCTTCACATACCTAGTGTGTGACCACCAGGAAGCACTTTTGGCAACTCCATTCTCTATATTTTGCATCATGATTTCTAGTTGTCTTTGATTTTCTGCTGTCAGACCATATTTCATGCCTACAGCATCTTCCTTCACTTTCTCTCCTTCCTCTGTGTTCTGCATCATGATCTCGTGATGTTTTTGCACTTCCTCTGTTAGTCCACACTTCATACGGACAGCATTTTCATTCTCTTCCAAACGAAACACCACATGTTCAAAGGCAGTAGAGGCCTGGACAGGTTCAGTTTCATAGGTCTTATTGTCAAATTGAAAGAGCCCCCGAAACCCCCCTGAGCAAGCACTGAGTGTGACTTGAGAGGGGTTGTTGCCCTCCACATAACCCTGGTAGAAACAGTCACGTCTTATAAATGGATAGTCCACCTGGAAATCCCCATGTTTTGTGTAGGTTAAGACTGGAAAGTTCTTAGGCACAAAGCCCCTCTTCTGCCTCAGGTTTACTATGTAGCCCTTCCCCTCGATGCGCCAGTGATAGGTGACTTCTGTGGTTTCTTCTTGTCCATGTTTTGGCATCAATTTCCTTGGGATGGTCACCTCATAGGAAGCATATTTAAAACCTTGCAGTGGTTCATGATTTTCTGTCTCATTCAAAAGATTCCACAAGATCAAAAACGGCAGCCAGGAAGAATTATTTGACATTTTTCTTGGGACTGAAGCCACTAGAGTGTTTCAGTTTAGGTAGGACAGGGAAGCTCTCTACAGTTGCAGTTGTGCCAGAAAGATGATTGGAATGAGGTTATGTACATGCAATCGAGATGTGTTCTGTACATAGCAACAGTCCAAGGGATTTCATTTGGAATGGGGGCGGAGCTTGTACGATCAATGATGGAAACAATGGGAAACCAATGTCAGTGGATGGATAGGGAGAGAAACAGGTCTCGCCGGTGTTGTTTGGTGGACTTTCGGAAGAAGAGGGGGGTGTACTGAGACTTTGACTATCAGTGTAGAAAAGGCAGTAAAATTACCATAGTGCAACAAAGGAAGCATTGTATAAAAAACTAATTTTCATTACTTGTTACTAAAGAGCAAGTAGGCTTTTACTAGACTAGTGAAAGCTCCCGATTGGCATTTATATGCCCATCTCTTGGTCCCGAGTGAAAAGCCAGGCCCCTTCTACACTGCCATATAATCCAGAATATCAAGGCAGATAATCCACATTTTGAGAGAGAGGGGAGTCTAAGGGCCCTTCCACACAGCCCTTTATCCCAGAATATCAAGGCAGAAAATCCAACAATATCTGAGTGTGTACTCAGATAACCCAGTTCAAACCAGATATTGTGGGATATCCTTCCTTGATCTTCTGGGATATAGGTCAGTGTGGAAAGGTTCAAAAAGACTGCAACTTTTCAGGGGGAAAAACTCCTAGTCATTTCATGATGTGACGACTTCTTTTCAAGATGGCTGTTTTTTCTGCAAAAGCAGAAATCTGGCATTCAATCTTCTGAACTGGTACAAGACTGCAATCCTGAAATACAAGCACAGACCAACACAAACAGCAACAAGAACAGAAAATTCTACAGTAGTTCCTACAATGTCATGACACTTTTCTGGTATAGGGGTTCCACTGTTGGTGTTTCCCCCACTGTTGGAACCCCAAAGGTGGTTCCCTACCTTTAATTCACCAGGTGTTTCTGATTTCAGCTCCCACAATTCTTAACAGCTGGTAAACTGGCTGGGATTTCTGGGAGTTCAAGTCTATAACACTTGGAAAACCAAAGCTTGGGAACCACTGATTTAGACAGTTGGGAGTGTAGCAGTGTAGGAGGGGCAAAAGATAACACTCAAGGAATTGGTTCCCCTCTAGTTCAGCCTGGATATGCATTGCCATATAATTAAGTTCAATGCAGTTAAAATGAGCCCCCAGTGGCGCAGTGGGTTAAACCGCTGAACTGCCAAACATGCTGAAAGGTCGGTGGTTCATGCCAGCCACATGACCTAGGAGGGGTCTACAGACAACGCCAGCTCTTCGGCTTAGAAATTGAAATGAGCACCCCCCTAGAGTCGGACACAACTAGACTTAATGTCAGAAAAAAACCTTTACCTTTTATATGAGTCAACACTGAGCCAACCAGTGCCATTTTGATGTATTTCTTTAAACTGGTGGTTAGTGTTTATTGGTGAAGGGGGAAAAGTTCGTACCAAGTATTTCTAAACAATAAGCAGCAGCTTTCTTCATGCCCCAGGAAAATTTATACTGATGATTTTGAGTGTATTTACTTTCTTCTGTTGTGTTTCAGATGCTTTAAGTGGAGTTTGCTCAAAGCTGTTGTATTTAGTGTTCCTCATTTGTGATGTTTGCCCATGTCCCCCCACAAGCAAAAGGGTCCTTTGATGTGCTGCTATGTAGATCAGAACCTTTGCTCCCAATCCCCATGATAACAGTACATTTACTATGATGACATACAATACAAAATGGATTGATTTTCCAGTAACAGCAACATTTATTCAGAAATAATTCAGAATATTAAGAGATATCTACATAGATCCTCAGATAAAAATGCTAACATTTGAGTTTAAGTAATTTGAATATCATAAATACGTTTTAACAGAAAGGCCCACAAGAAACCTGTCATTTGATTATTCTCAAGTAGACATGCTGCTTCTGGGAATCAGTTATTAATCTGCCAACAGTTGGGTAGTTGCTTTTACTTAGAGATCCTCTCCAAAAGTTAACTAAGGCAGATGGAGAGATTGAATGCAGCAGCTATAGAGGTGGAGACACATCTGTAGGTCAAACTGCATGTTTGAGTGTCTTTGTCCACCAGGCAGTAGACTTTAGAGGTGCATGCCATGTCTCCAGAAGTAATTTGATATTGAGGACATCCATTTCCTATGTCCTGTTAGAAGACCCAATGTGTTATTCACAGTCAACAATGGTATGAACAACACTGGGGGATCCCAGCCTCTAATATATTTGAAATGCCTCAGTGAACTATGGCTGTTGAGGGTGAGCTGTCAGGTCCCTACAGTTGTTCAGTACATGTTCACTCCGAGCAGATGCAAAGAATCTATTCTTTGCTTTCAAAGTTCATAAAATATTTAAACTACAGAGGGAAAAACAAAGGAATACTCATTCATTCCTAGGTATTCAAAACAAGTAAATTTAGACTTTGAAAGGAAATGCCACATATTTCCTTGGGACATTAACTTTCAGTATTTCTGTGCATTTCTCATACGTAGGTTCTTGCAGATTATTTCAGATGCTGCCATCAGCTCAAAGGATGGAAATTTGAAACAAGTATTTCTGTTCTATCACAATTAAGAAACACATATTCAATATTTAAAGAATACCGCTATTCATATAATATTTTGTGGTAAAAAGAACCCCCATCTCTAAAATAGGCTATGACTACGTTCCTCCAAAGGAACCATTCCTTTCCGCCTGGTGGGACAGAGCTTTAATGGCTTACAACACAATATCAGCCTCATATGCAATGACCTTCTTTGTAATTTTTCAAAAAGCAAAAACAATACGGAAATTATATAATGCATAAATACAAATATTAAATATTATTTCATACATACATTTTTCCTTCTGTGTAAATTGTTCACTTTCAGCTTATGTCTTCTGTCAACTCAACTGGGGAGATAACCGAGCTCAGTCTTCTAAAACCATGGATCAGCTGAACCTTATAATATACAAACACGGCAAGAGCAATAGTTGCTGAAGACAAAGCAAATAAAGTTCCTACAACAGCCCCTGCAACAACAGCACTCCTATCTTGTGAAGCAGGTCCACTGTCACTACTGCCACCGTAGCCTTCTTTGAGACAGTCAGGAGGGGCCCAGCCATAATCACAATGGCAATGTTTGTGGGTATTGCATACTCCCCGTTTATGACACTTAGCGATATCACAGTCATAGTTCAAGAAGGACACATCCAAACACAATCCACCAATGCACATCTTGTCTGTGCCACAAGGAGTGCCATCCCTTACTGCTCCGCGATCAGGTATTCCCACTCCACTGTGGTAGTCAAGGCCCCAGCACTGAATGCCCCCAGTCTGTGTCTGAATGATGGTGCTGTGCTCTTCCAATGTGGGGAGATCACCCACATTCTCACACTGGATCCGACCACACAGGATGTTTGAAGTTGTACATTTTTTATAAAACCCTTGTTCAAGGCCACAGTTGCCAAAACGATCACCTTGAACATTCATTATTCTGAAACAATCCTCTGAAGCCACTGTTGCTTGGGAGCCAAAGATAATTTTGCACTGCCTGTCATGCGTAGTACAATTCCCCTGATAACAATATGCCCCATCTCTGCATGGGGCTCCATCTTGTACATAGACGTCTTCAGGACACCATTCCGATGTTCCAGGACAGTATTCAGGAAGATCACATGCACTAATATTTCTTCTGCAAATGGAACGAGCTGGAGCATATTGGCAGTTTTTGCAACATGATCCAAATGCACAAGTGGCCCCTGAATGTAACTCACAATTAGACTGACAACAGGGATCTGATTCACATTCAGCTTCTGAACCACAATCACATTGCTCCCCATCTTCCACAACTTTGTTTCCACAATACTTGAGTGTTTGCAACATTTTATTTGGTGGAATTAACAAACACGGACTGTTCCTCATTTCGAAATAATAACTATAACTACAATTGCTAAACTGATCCGTGAGGTGTTGAAATTCATTCATGATGCAAACTCCTCGCTCACATTGACAATATTTTTCATCATGCATCATACCAAGATTATGTCCTATTTCATGTGCAAATGTAATAGCGAAATAAAATAAATTTCTAGATACAAAATAACTAAGACCAGCAGCATTCTCACTACATATTGTTTGTATAAATGCAACTCCATGTATTGGAGGAAACGCTTGAAATAAAAATAGGTGAGCAGCATCATGCTGTAGACGAGGAAGAAGTGAAAGTCTTCTCCAATCGGAAAAAGCCGTAAGTGTATCCTCTGGACTGGAGGTAATAATTATGAGATTCCTTTCTGACCAGATTTCTAGTCCAACTAAAGACAGCTCAACAGAAAGTGGGTCATAGAATGAAATAGCAATATGAAAAACAATCATAACATGCCAAAGAAGAATAGTTTCATTTTTGTGAAACCCCACAAATCGTTCATAGTCCACTACAATCGCCAGCTTTGCATATCTAACATGGGTCCACCATCCATTTTGCGAATTCCTTTTGACCACCACTTTTTCTGTGCTCTGCAGCAGAAGCTCTTGCCGTCTTTCCTCTTCCTTTGTTACCCCACACCTCATCCTAACAGCACCTTCCTTCTCTTCCAGACGATATACTACATGCTGGAAGCTAGCAGATGCCTCGACAGGTTCGATTTCATAGGTCATGTTGTCAAGCTGAAACACACCTCTGAGTCCTCCAGAGCAAATGCTGAGGGTGACCTGGGAAGAGAGCTGGCCCTGAACAAAGCCATGATAGAAACAGTCATCCTTGATGAAAGGATAGTCCACTTGGAGTTCTCCCACCTTATTGTAGGTGAAGATAGGAAAGTGTTCAGGAACAAATGCTTTCTTCTGCCTCAGATGGAACATGTGGCCCTTCCCCTCAATCTTCAGCAGATAGCTGATGCCTTTGGAATCTTCCTGACCATATCTAGGTGTCAGTTTTCTTGGGATGGTCACCTCATAAGAGACGTATCTAAATCCCTCTGGTGGTGCCTGACCAGCCATCTCATTCTGGACACTAATGAGAGTTAGCACCATCAGAGGAAAACGTCGCTTGAGGTATATCCTTTGGCATTCCATTCTTGGACGAGAAGGCCCTTGGAGCTGTTGTCAAGCTAGAAGCTGGATGGGAATGAGGCTGCATATGTATTAGCAGAAGGAGAGGAAGATTCTGTTCATAGCAACGATCAATGAAAATTCCTTTAGAATAGGGGTGGAGCTTAGAGAATCAAGTACACAACAGTATGGCCAAGATGGCATGGCAATGCAAAAGTGGCTAGGTGGAAAGTCTACAGAATGCCAAGGTAATTTTTAGAGAGATTTGTTACTTAAGAGCAAAATTTCACATCTGATTTTAGATTTAATTCTAAAACTGATATGGCGCAATGATATTTTTCTCCTGATATGCCATATATCGGCCTGTAATAGCTGCTACTCTTGCTTCTTTTTTTCTTTTTCTTTTCTTTTTTCTTTTGAAAACTTTCCACAGCCAGCCAACCAAAGGCTTTTGGGATAGCCTTTGTCCATGGACTGCAACTTTGAAAAGCATTGCTTTAAAACAGAAAATGTATTGTTGGTGGATGGCAACAGAGATTTCAAGGTGGACTTAATGCTAACCTTTAAAAATGTGGAATAAACATAGAGAATTGGGAAGCCCTGTCACTTGAGCATTCTTAATGTAGGTCAGCTGTTACCAGCAGGGCTGTGGATTTTGACAAGGCACGAATAGAGGGCGAAAGAGAGAAATGTGCTGAGCAAGGTGTGTCAGGCAAACCCTTGTCAGGACCACCTTCCAACTGGAAATGGATGTGGGTTATTTCAAGTCATGTAGGTCCAGAATAGGTCTCTACAGTCACTTACAGACCCACCACCAACACTTGGAAAACCATCATACTAGGCCACGAGTGATAGCACATGATTACTTTCTCCATCTGCCCTCTTGCTTGGATGGGTGGACAACCAATGCCCCGACACCAGATCGGGGCCCACTTTTGCCTTGCTGCTTGAGTGAGAGGTCTGCTACAGCCCACCACCAGACATGGAGCCCACCACCATCCTGCTGTTTCTGCTGCTTTAGGCTCATATCTTGCTGTTTGGCCTGCACCTTAATACCAACTTTGGGCTTTTGGGGAGGGTTAGTGTGCTCTCACACTCAAGCTGCTTTAAATATCTTTAGTGTTCTGATTTTAAATATCTTTAGTGTTCTGACTTTCTATCAGCTTGGGGGATTGTCTTCCTGTTTGAGCAAGGAACCCCACAGAATCAATGAGCATGCCATTGCTTTCAAGAAACAATAGCAATTTATTTTTGCCCCCAAGGAACTGGGAAATAGATGCTTCTGTTTGATGTTTTATCTTCTGTCTTGTATAACAGGCTACATTTTTAAATTAAATTTTAGTTGTTAAGTCATAATTTGTGTTTATATGTTGAATTGCTAAATTTTGTTACTATGGATGTATTGCTGTTGTATTTGGGCATTGAATATTTGCCTTTTATGTTTGGAATTCACCCTGAGTCCCTCCGGAGAGATAGGCCAAAATATAAATATATTGTTATTGTTATTGTTATTAGGTCTTGGGCCTATCTCCACCCAGGCATGGTTTTGATTTCCCCACAACGAAGTCCATACTCAAAGTTTGAAAATAACTGTTTTTGAAGCTGTTGTTTGTGGATGATTGTTGGTTTTGGATGATTTCTTTGGTAGATCTGGACAATGATGAATCAGTTTGCTCAGAAAGAACGTCTCTCTATTGGTAGAGGGGTTTTCCTCACAGAAAAGTGACTATTCCCAAAGTGTGGGTGAAGCAGCCTAACACAAGGAGCTGTGACCTATACAGTTCCATCACACTCCCTGCTCAAAATTGCAAAGAGCAGTTTTGCCACATAGCTTAATAAACTTTGTTCATATAAGGGTCAAAACTATTGATTTTCCACCAAAACCACCAAATCTGTGATTGGTCTCTCAAACGTAGAAATCTTGTCTTCATTGCAACTCTGACCTCTGCCTTTCAATCTCCACCAAACTCATATTCCCAAACCAGGAATGATGATGTAGGTCTTTGTACTTGAGGAGAATGACATCTCCCTCATGAACATCAATTCATTTTTATTGCCATATCTTTAGTTTCTGTAATAAACTCAGGTATTCCATTTTCCATCTATGCTAGAACTCATTGGCCAGAGTCTGGACTTGTTTCCATCACTGTTTGAACATACCCTCTGGCACTGGCCATTCTCCACTCTGGAGATTTGAATGTTGAAATCATTGCTGGAGTTAACAGCCGAGCTCTTTCAGGATCCCCTCAAATAGGTGACAAAGGTCTATTGTTGAATATATATGTTGTCTGTCTATATATGTTGTATGTCTATGGCATTGAATGTTTGCCTGTATATGTGCATTATGATCCGCCCTGAGTCCCCTGCGGGGTGAGAAGGGCGGAATATAAATGATGTAAATAAATAAATAATAATACATCTGTCACTTCTGCCATGAGAGTAGCTATCACCTCATGAGTTATGGTCTTGTGCTTTAAAAGCATGGCATTTAGGATCATTCTACTAATGCTAATAATTCTTTCCCATGGGAGATGTGAGATGCATGGGGCATGTTACGAGATGTCACTTGAGTTTTTCCTTGTCAAGGAAACCAGCCCATTGAGTTCATTGGCTGCTCTGGTGAAGTTGGTACCAATATGATGCCACTGCTGTGGCGTAGGCTTGGATAGGATCATGTTAATTCTATTGGCTGCAAATACTTTAAGCCTTTTGGTAGTGTTCTTCAGATATTCTATTACCACCATGCTGTCACTATAGGAATAGGTTTTGCCAAATTCTTTGCTTATTTCCGATTTGATAATTTGAAAGATTTGAGAGGCCAGAACTGGAGCACACAGTTCTAATCGACGTGTTGAGTGTGCGGGAGCTACCTTTGGCTTTGCAATGAATACCCTACAGAACATGTGTCCTTTTTGTTCTGGCAAAGGTAAGCCACAGCTGCAATGGCTCTTTCTGACACATCAAAGAAAACGTGGGGTTCTTGAGCAGCTTTGAAAGTGGAATTTTGTGAGATGAACTGTGAAAGGACCTATAATTTTTTTTAGCCAGGCCATTTTAGTGATTGGGGGCAAGTTTTGATCCCTTTCTAGTTTTTGTTATATAACTTACCTTAAAAGGTTCTTGGCAACTATAAGAACTGGAGCAGCAATGCCCAAGGCATCGTAAATGCCATTTATGGCTGACAACATTTCTCTTTTGGAGACCACCTCTCCAAACTTGTTCACTCTTAGGGAAAAACTGTCTGATCTCACATTCCAAAGAACATCTAGGCTGGTCTGAGACTACAGACCTTTGAAAAGCTCAAAGATGTCATTTTCCACTAAGTTCTCAGGCAGAAAGGCCTGTAATATATCTGAGTCATTAGAAATGAACTTGTGGAACCTAATGTTGGATAGCTTTAACAAGCTTTGGACCTCCTCAACTGCTTGAAGGGCAGACTCTTTGGAATCAAAGGAAATGACAAGGTCATCAACATAGAAATTGTTGTTGATGATTTTGTTAACTTTGGAACTGAACAGATGTTTGAAACTCTCGGCTGTCTTCTTTAAACAGTAGTTGGCAACAGTTGGTGAGGATGTGTTGTCAAATACATGGATGATGCGCATCTGGAAGGCACGGGTGTCCAACAAGTCTTGAGTAATTTTGAACCACAGAAATTTACAATTCTCTAGATCAGTGGTTCCCAAACTTTTTTGGCCTACCGCCCCCTTTCCAGAAAAAAAAAAATTACTCACCTCCCCCCTAGAATTTTTTTTAAAATTGAATAGCAAATAAACAGATAGATATATGTATTAATGCAGTGGTTCTCAACCTATCTAATTCCATGACCCCTAAATAAGGTTCCTCATGTTGTGGTGACCCCCAACCATATTTTCGTTGCTACTTCAAAATAATTTTGCTACTCTTACAAATTCTAATCCAAATATCGAATATGCAGGTCAAAGCAAAGGGGACGGGGCCAAAGAAGAGGGCCATGCGACCCCTCCTTAATAGCCAATTGTTCACTGCCCCCTTAAAGGGGTTCACCACCCCCAAATTCCCCTGAGCCTCCCATCGCCCCCCTGGATTGTCTCACTGCCCACCAGGGGGCGGTACTGCCCACTTTGAGAATCAGTGCTCTAGATCGGGGGGGGGGGAATTACCGACCCTCCAGATGTTTTGGACTTCAACTCACAGAAATCCTAACAGCTGGTAAACTGGCTAGGATTTCTGGGAGTTGAAGTCCAAAACACCTGGAGGGCCGGTAATTGCCAACCCCTGCTCTAGATCCATGATTCCCAAAGTGGGCACTTCCACCCCCTGGTGGGCGCTGCAGCGATCCAAGGGGGAAGTGATGGCCACAGGTGCATTTTTGTATTACTTCTTTTGTATTACCTTTCTATTCTAAGTTCAATAAATAGTTTCATAATTTCAAACTTCAACGTTTCCAATTTACACCTTTCTTTACTATACTTTACAAAAAAGGTAGAAACATTAATATTTTTTTAAAAAATAATAGTAATTACACAGAAAGATATATGATCTTTCTGTGTAATTGCTATTAAAAAAATTTAAAAATTCTGGGGGGCAATGAGTAATTTTTTTTCTGGAAAGAAGGCAGTAGGCCAAATAAGTTTGGGAACCACTGCTCTAAAACATCCAGTGTACTTTGGTAACACGTGTCAAGCACTCTTCGAGACATAAAGAATGGTGAAGAAATAGATGAAGAAAATACATTTGGTGAAGAAAATACAAACAAAATATATTTATACCCAGTATAAGGGATGTAGAGGAAAAAACAAAAGCTCACTAGAATGAAATCATCTCTTTCAACACCACGAGCCTTGGTCTCTTCTTTATATGGTTTCATTTATGGAAGAACAGATGGTTATTGCTCATTTGCAGTAAGTATGAATGCTCCTATCACTGCCTGGGAAGGCTTTGTCACACCAGTCTACTACCTCGTAGCACCACATTAAGTAAACAGAAACAATAATTTCATTGGTCTAAGCTGGCTAATGCAAATTTCATTGGATCTCTATGACTTTGACAGGCAGGAAGGATTTTAACAATGCACAGCTATGCTTTCATGTCTCTGACCCTGGCTGTCTTATCTGTTCTTCTGTTGCAAGCATAACATGATGTTTTTGTGCTTAATTTGTAAAACTATAATGTAACTTGATGTTTAATAGGCTTTTCCTTAATCCCTCCTTATTATCCAACATTTTTGCATATCCAACATTCTGCCATCGGATAAGCGAGAGCCTACTGTATTGCCAAATACACTGTCTATCAAATAGAAAGCTCAATCTATGACCCCAGATTCCAAAGAACAATTCCTTTCTACATGGTGGAACAAAGCTTTAATGGCTTACAACACAATTATCAGCCTTATACGTAATAAGAATAACATTCTTTGTAAGTTTATCAAAAAGCAAAAACAATACAGAGATTAAATAATGCATTCAAATAAAAGTATTAAATACTGTTTCCTACAAAAAAAAACTTCTAGGTGAATTGTTCACTTTACTACTTCTATCAACTTGATTGGAGAGATAACCGAGCTCAGTCTTCTAAAACCATGGCTCAGCAGAACCTTATAATATACAAACACGGCAAGAGCAATAGTTGCTGAAGACAAAGCAAGTAATGTTCCTACAACAGCCCCTGCAACAATAGCACTCCTATCTTGTGAAGCAGGTCCACTGTCGCTACTGCCACCATAGCCTTCTTTGAGACACTCAGGAGGGGCCCAGCCATAATTACAATGGCAATGTTTGTAGGTATTGCACACTCCCCGGTTATGACACTTAGTGACATCACAATCATAGTTCAAGAAGGACACATCCAAACACTCTCCACCAATGCACATCTTGTCTGTGCCACAAGGAGTGCCATTCCTTACTGCTCCGTGATCAGGTATTTCCACTCCACTGTGGTAGTCAAGGCCCCAGCACTGAATGCCCCCAGTCTGCGTCTGAATGATGGTGCTGTGCTCTTCCAATGTGGGGAGATCACCCACATTCTCACACTGGATCCGACCACACAGGATGTTCGAAGTTGTACATTTTTTATAAAACCCTTGTTCAAGGCCACAGTTGCCAAAACGATCACCTTGAACATTCATTATTCTGAAACAATCCTCTGAAGCCACTGTTGCTTGGGAGCCAAAGATAATTTTGCACTGCCTGTCATGCGTAGTACAATTCCCCTGATAACAATATGCTCCATCACTGCATGGGGCTCCATCTTGAACATAAACGTCTTCAGGACACCATTCTGAAGTTCCATGACAGTATTCAGGAAGATCACATGCACTAATATTTCTTCTGCAAATGGAACGAGCTGGAGCATATTGGCAGTTTTTGCAACATGATCCAAATGCACAAGTGGCCCCTGAATGTAACTCACAATTAGACTGACAACAGGGATCTGATTCACATTCAGCTTCTGAACCACAATCACATTGCTCCCCATCTTCCACAACTTTGTTTCCACAATACTTGAGTGCATGCAACATTACATTTGGTGGAATTAACAAACATGGACTGTTCCTGAATTTGAAATAGTCGCTATAACTACAATTGCTAAACTGATCAGTGAGGTATTGAAATTCACCCATGATGCAGGCTTCTCGCTCACAATGACAATAACTTTCATCATGGCTCATACCAAGATTATGTCCTAATTCATGTGCAAATGTAATAGAGAAATAAAATAAGTTTCTAGATACAAAATAACCAACACCAGCTGCATAACGCTCACTACAGATTGTTTGTTGAAATGCAATTCCAAGTACTGAAGAAGACTCTTTATATAAAAATAAGTGAGCAGCATCATTCCGTAGACGAGTAAGAAGTGAAAGCCTTCTCCATTCAGAAAAAGCCGAAAGTGTAGCCCCGGGAATGGAATGGATAATTATGAGATTCCTTTCTGACCAGATTTCTAGTCCAACTAAAGACAGCTCAACAGAAAGTGGGTCATAGAATGAAATAGCAATATGAAAAACAACCAGAACGTGCCAGAGAAGAACTGTTTCATTTCTGTCAAACCTCACAAACCGTTCATGGTCTATTACAATTGCCACCTTTGCATATCTAACATGGGTCCACCATTCATTTTGCGTATTCCTTTTGACCACCACTTTTTCTGTGCTCTGCAGCAGAAGCTCTTGCCGTCTTTCCTCTTCCTTTGTTACCCCACACCTCATCCTAACAGCACCTTCTTTCTCTTCCAGACGATATACTACATGCTGGAAGCTAGCAGATTCTTGGACAGGTTCGATTTCATAGGTCATGTTGTCAAGCTGAAATACACCTCTGAGTCCTCCAGAGCAAATGCTGAGGGTGACCTGGGAAGAGAGCTGGCCTTGAACAAAGCCATGATAGAAACAGTCATCCTTGATGAAAGGGTAGTCCACTTGGAGTTTCCCCACCTTATTGTAGGTGAAGACAGGAAAGTGTTTAGGGACAAATGCTTTTTTCTGCCTCAGATGGAACATGTGGCCCTTCCCCTCAATATTCAGCAGATAGCTGATGCCTTTGGATTCTTCCTGACCATATCTAGGTGTCAGTTTTCTTGGGATGGTCACCTCATAAGAGACATATCTATATCCCTCTGGTGGTGCCTGACCCGCAATCTCATTCTGCACACTAATGAGAGTTAGCACAAACAGAGGAAGATGTCTCCTGCGGTATATTCTTTGACACTCCATTCTTGGAGCTGTTATCAAGCTAGAAGCTAGATGGGAATGAGGCTGCATATGTATTATCAGAAGGAGAAGAAGATTCTGTTCATAGCAACGATCAATGAAAATTCCTTTAGAATAGTGGTGGAGCTTAGAGAATCAAGTACACAACAGTATGCCCGAGATGGCATGGTATAAAGGGAGGTGTAACTTTATTACTTCAGGCAGGGTGGACTTCCTATTCAATCCCACCGCTGCCACCAATTATAATGAAGCCTGTATTTTAAATCTCTAATTATAACAAAGTATGCACTTTAACTCTCGACACTGCCACCAATGATAAAGATCAGGGTAACTTCATGTATGTGAGTTATGTGCTTCAAACTTGTGTGCTGAGGTAACTTTAAAGATACTACTCCTTTTAAAGGTATGCTGTCACCATTAAACTTTTATTTACTTCAGGAAAGTGCTTTAAAACTCTTTTGGACAGGGGCACTCATGAGAGAACTGACAAGATAGGTACTAAGCTTAATGGTTTCAAATATTGGTTAAAAAAGCGTATGGTTCCAAATAGTACAACTTTCAGTTACAAAGTTCAACTCCTCTCTTCCAAGTTTACTGACAGGATCTCCTCTCTGCCTAATAAATCTTATCTCCACCTTAGATGGTCCTACTTCTAGATCTATCTAGCTACACCTCTACACACTATCTTCCCTGATAGTTGTAACATTTACATGCTAGCTAACCCTGCTAGCTACCTGTTCACTCAGGCTTGTTCTTACTAACACTAACTAATCTCTAACACTCCTTCTCCTTCTGACACCCACAACCAACTTCTCTGACTACCTGCCAAGAATTGCTGACAGATTTCAAAACGTCTCTTCTCCAGGGGATTTTTTTTCTTTTTCCAAGTTAGGCTCTGCCCCATTTCCTACTATTGTTTATTTATTTACATCATTTATATTCCGCGCTTCTCATCCCGCAGGGGACTCAGGGCTGATCACAATGCACATATACAGGCAAACATTCAATGCCATAGACATACAACATATATAGACAGACACTCAGAGGCAATTTAACATTCCAGTTTCTGGCTACCAGGGGGAGCTGTTGCATTCCTTCATTCTTTTTCATACTTCCTGGAGATTTTATGGCCTCGTAAATCAGTTAAATTAGCCTCCCCACAAAGTGGTACCTAAATTTCCTACTTAATAATAATAATCATAATAATAATACACTTTATTTATATTTCGTTCTTCTCACCCCGAAGGGGACTCAGAGCGGATTACATCACATATACGGCAGACAATCCCTGCTGGAAGACGTACAGTTACAATACAACACATTCAATTTTTTGAAGGATTTTCTTCTGGCTGTGTCACAGGGTGCGTCATTACGTCACAAGGGAGTGCTGTTGCTTCATCCTCATGACGGGGGGCCTCTGTTCCTCTGTTCTGCATTCCACCTTCCAACAGCCTATCTTTATTTATTCAGGCGTTGTAAAGTCCTTACTGAAAAGAATCCTCCCCGGCTTTTGGCGGTTCCCAGTTCATCTATTTACAGCTGGGCTGTTTTCAAACTGCTGGGTGAACAGTGGACAGGGCTCAGAGCTGGTTGTCCAAGCCAGCTCGGGAATCGAACTTGCAACCTTCAGATTGCAAGCACAGCTGTTTTACCGCTGTGCTATCTCTCCAGCCCCACTTGACAGATGCAACTGTCTTTCGGGTTGCAAAGGTTGATAATGAGCTACACAATTTGGTCGAGAGCTCAACCCGATCCGGGCAGGCCTCAAACTCATGACCTCTGATCAGTAGAGATCTTATGCAGCTGACTCCCAGCCAGCTGCGCCACAGTCCCGGTGCAAGCCAATTCTAACTCCCTCATTTCCCTTCAGGCTGCTCTTTAGGCACGCCCCCTTGTGGAAATGATAATCCTAAAATGGAAACCCCCGTAGCATCTTCCTAAGATGGCTGCCACTGTCTTGGGCCTACTTTTACAGGCTTTTTCTAGCCTTCCAGGTAGGGTTCACTACAAAGTTGGCAATGCAAATGGTACTAAAAATGGCTAGGTGGAAAGTGTACAGAATGACATGATAATTTCTATAGGGATTTGTTACTTTAGATTTAAATTTACATCTGATTTTAGATTTAATTCTAACAATATGACTATAAAACCGATATGGCACAAAGATGTTTTTCTCCTAATATGCCATATATGAGCCTGTAATAGCTACTACTCTTTCTTTCTTTTTTGAAAATTTCCCACAGCCAGCCAACAACTTTCTTCTGCTTCAGATGGAACATGTGGGCCTTTCCTTCAATCTTCAGCAGATAGCTGATGCATTTGGATTCCTCCTGACCATATCTAGTTGTCAGTTTTCTTGGAATGGTCACTTCATAAGAGATGTATCTAAATCCCTCTGGTTGTGTCTGACCAGCAATCTCATTCCACACATTAATTAAAGTCAGCAGAAAGAGAGAAAGAAGTCTTCTGAGGTAACTTTCAAGGCCTTGCATGGTCTGGGGCCGCTGTATCTGAGGGACCGTCTTTTCCCCTACCAACCCCAGAGGTCACTTCGTTCCGAACAAATGAACCTCCTTGAAGAACCAACCTTCAAAGCAATCCGTCTTACATCGACCTGGCGCAGAGCCTTTTCTATAGTGGCGCCGTCAATATGGAACACTCTTCCTAGCAATGTACGGGCCATGCAGGACCTTCTCTCCTTCCGCAAGGCCTGCAAGACTCATCTTTTCCGGCTAGCCTTTGATTGCTAGGCCAGAAATATTTTTAAGCTAGTTTAATATGTATGTCATTTACCTCTGTGTGTTTTACCTGATTGTAAGCCGCTCCGAGCCCTCGGGGAGTGGCAGCATACAAGTCCAAATAATAAATAAATATTGACGTTCCATTCTTAGATGAGAAGGCCCTTGGAGCTGTTGTCAAGCTAAAAGCTAGGAATGAGGCTACATATGTATTAGCAGAAGGGGGAAAGGTTCTGTATATAGTAACAATCAGTGGAAATTCCTTTAGAATAGGGGTGGAGCTTAGAGAATCAAGAAGAAAACAGTATGGCCAAAATAGCATAGCAATGCAAGGGGTATTCAAAAGTGGCTAGGTAGAAAGTCTACAGAATGACAAGGTAATTTCTATAGGGATTTGTTACTCAAGAGCTCAATTTCATAGCTGATTTTAGATCTAATTCTAACAATATGACTGTGAAACCATTTTTCAGATATTCTGTTATGGCACAAGTACGCTTTTTCTCCTAATGTGCTATATATGGGCCTGTAATAGCTACTACTCTTTCTTTATTTTTGAAAACTTCCACCAGGCAGCTGACCAAAGGCTTTTGTGATGGCCTTGGTCCATGGACTGCAACTTTGGGTAGCATTGTTCTAAAATGGAAAACGGATTGTCGGTGGAACGGCAAAAAAAAATTAAAGATGGGCTTAATGCTAACCTTAAAAATGTGGAATAAACACAGAAAACTAGGGAGGCCATCTGGTAACACCTTCCATCTGGAAATCAGTGTTCTCAATGCAAAAAACCATGCAGGTCGAGAAAAGGTCTCTACAGTCACTTACTGACCCACCACCAAGACTCTACTTTCTGAAGACAATCATACTCAGCCATGAGTGATAGCATATGATGATGATGCTCTAAAACATTCCGTGTGTTTTGGTAGCATGTGTTAAGCACTCTTCAAGACATAAAGGCCATCAAAGATGGCGTCTGCTGTGGAGCTCCCGACGGGTGAGCTCCAGCAGAGCCTCTTAAATTTCTTGGACACGACTGGCAGGTCTCACCGTTCCCTCTCTGGGGGGACGGAGATTGACTACCAAACCCAGGGGGTCGTCTTAGGAGACCCACAGACACCGGGCAACCAAATCTGGCTAGGAAAGGCAACCGGACCATCACGGACGCCCAAGACGGCCAAGGACGGATGGGCCGTCCGGCCCGTGACGGCCTCCGGTGCTCGCTTCCTGAGGATGCTCGGGAGAAGATCGTCAGGTAGAAGAGCGCCCTTGCAAACCCCCCTGACGGCGGAGCATCCAACCGACTCGAGGCCCAGGGTCCCCAAGTCCCAGGGGCCTCAAAGAAGCAGCTCCCCATGGAGGCCGCGGCAAGCGGCCCAGGACCCCGCCACCGGCCAACTCGATCCCCGGGTATATGCCGAGCTACTTGAGGAGTATGCTAAACTTATGGAACATGTCAACGAATTCGGGGTCAAATACGGCGCTCTACTGGGGCTCATGGGAATCCCTACAGTACAGCCCCCGGCCCTGAAGCAGGATCCCATCAGCTTGGAGGATCCTCCGCGAGCCTGCCCTGCAGGCCAGGACTTTCTATGGGACCAATCATGGGACTTCCCCACTAGCTCCGCGGTGGTGGACCAAGTGAGGCCTGCCCCGTCAGCTGAGGCCCTGTCAACCCTTCCCAGCACTAACCCTGACCAGGATCGCCATCGGCCCCCTCCCAATGAGGCCCGGGGGTCAACCTGGGAGAATCGGGTAAAGGCTACCTCCGACGTTGAAGCTGGGCTGGCCGCTGTGGAGGCTTGTGCCCCCGAGAGGACAACATGCCCCGCGGCCCAGGCCGACTCCCAGGTTGGCCTGCCGTCCTCTGTGCAGGAACTGCCCGAAGACCCCGAACACCAACCGCCGAACCCCGAGGACCTCCCGTCGCAGGTGGGCCCAGAGTTCGCCGAGCTGGACATTTCGGCCATCCTGGCCCCTCCGCCGGAGGCCTGCCGCCGCCGTCGCCACCCTGGGAAGAGTTGGGGGAGCCTCCTCGAGGAGACAAGACCCAACATGGCGGGCGTCCTTGGAGACGCTCAGCCAGCCCATGTGCTGAGGCCCCAAGAAGAACCACCACCCGGAAACAATCAACAGCCGGAAGTCCCGCCTTTGGAGGACCCAACCCCCGGCGTTGACCCGATCAGGAATCATCGAGGCTCCCGGAAGAGGAGGAGGCGCCCTCGGAAGCGGAAGGCTGGTGCCCAAGCTCCCTCTCAGGCCCTGGACTGGAGGCCGAGAGCAGCCCCCGGCCCAGATGATCGAAGACTCCCCAGAACCAGCCTCCCTACCGTCCCTACAAAAGGAGGACGTTTTGTGTCGAGGTCGGTGCTGGCCCCGAGGACATTCCCCACTAGGACATTCTGGAGCTCCTGCTATAAGCAGTTGAAGCTCCGAGAGTCACACCTGACTTCCATACCAGACTCAAGGGACAATGCGCAGCCGGGCCGGGACCCCCGTCTCAGGCCCCCATGTGGGAGTCTGCGCCCCTTGGCACCAGCGATCCTACTGGGTCACCCCTGCCTGCCTTCGTTTGATGGCAGGGCGAGACCCTAGGGACACCGCCGCTGACACTTCCGCCCCCTCCTCCCTCCCTACCCTCTTGTTCTTCCCCTGTCTATTTTGTATATGTTGTCTTGATGTTGCCTTTGGGCACTCAAACTTCTGTAAACCGCTCCAAGCCTTCGGGGAGTGGCGGTATACAAATTTGATGAAATAAATAAATAAATAAATAAATAAATAAAGGATGGGGAAAAAAAACCCACGTACTGTAGCTGTTCTTCTTTTGGTGAAGAAAAGGCAAAGAAAATAGTTACTTCAATAGAAGAGATGTAGAGAGGAAACAACGGCTCAGTAGAATAAAGTCATCTTTTTCAACCCCCTAAGCCTTGGTCTCTTTATTGGAGGACAGATGATTATTGCTTATTTGCAGTAAGTATGAATGATCTTATGATTGCAGCAAGCTTGCAAACCTCCTCCACCTGACCATGAAATTATACAATTACAGCAACAATTAAAGCAATTAAACTCCAGATTCCTAGTGTTTCCCTTGATTGTGGCTGTTGTGTTCCTTTATTGTGTGTGTGTGTGTGTGTGTGTAATTTGTCATAATGCTTTACTCCACTATCTAGCATTACACTTTATCACATTGAAAAATTCCCCAGTTGATGAACACTTCTGTCTCTTTTCAAGCATGGAGAGGCACTGTTCTAACTTGTTAGCATTCTTTGAGGGTGTAAATAAACACATAGATAAAGGGGACCCAATTGATATTGTTTACCTTGACTTTCAAAAGGCTTTTGACAAAGTCCCTCACCAAAGGCTCCTAAATAAGCTCTTCAGCCATGGAATCAGGGGACAGGTCTTGTCCTGGATTGGAACCTGGCTAAACTGTAGGAAACAAAGGGTGGTAATAAACGGACATTTCTCTGGGTGGAAAGAGGTGAGAAGTGGCGTACCCCAAGGTTCAGTTTTTGGTCTGTTACTTTTTAATTTATTCATTAATGATCTGGATGTAGGAGTGAATTCTGAGGTAGCAAAGTTTGCAGACGACACTAAATTGTTCAGGGTAGTTAAAAATGAAACTGATTGTAAAGAGCTCCAGAAAGATCTCTCGAAATTGAGTGAATGGGCAACAAAGTGGCAAATGCATTTTAACCTAAACAAGTGTAAAGTCATGCACATCGGGCAAAGAACCCCAAATACACCTACCAATTGATGGGGTCAAAGCTTTCCGAGACAAACCAGGAAAGGGATCTTGGGGTCTTGGTGGACAGCTCAATGAAGATGTCAACCCAGTGCGCAGCTGCAGTGAAAAAAGCAAATTCTATGCTAGGCATGATCAGAAAGGGAATCGAAAATAGGTCAGCAAATGTTGTATTACCTCTCTACAAATCGATGGTAAGGCCACATTTGGAGTACTGTGTACAATTCTGGTCTCCGCACCTTAAGAAGGATATAACGGAACTGGAAAAGGTACAGAAAAGGGCAACAAGAATGATCCAAGGGATGGAGCGGCTCCCTTATGAAACCAGGTTGCAACGCCTTGGTCTTTTCAGCCTTGAAAGACGGCGTTTAAGAGGTGACTTGATCGAAGTGTATAAAATCATGCATGGGATAGAAAAGGTGAATAAAGAAAAACTGTTTTCTTTGTCACAAAACACTAGGACTAGAGGGCACTCCCTGAAGCTCCAAGGTAGGAAAATTAGGACTAACAAAGGGAAATATTTCTTCACCCAGAGGGTCATTGGGTTATGGAACTCACTTCCAGAAGAGGTTGTGACAGCTGTCAGCCTGGACAGCTTCAAGGCAGGATTAGACAGATTCATGGATACCAAGTGTATCGGTAGTTACTGAAAAGGACATTCAAGTGCCACCTCGGAGTTGGTTGAGGAAGGCAGGATTTCCCCAGGTACTGGTTTTGGGGGGTCGGGAGCAGGTCAGGGATTTGCCCTCCCTTCTGCTCGAGATCCCCGTGTACAACTGGTGGGCCACTGTGTGATACAGAATGCTGGACTAGATGGGCTGAGGTCCGATTCAGCATGGCTCTTCTTATGTTCTTATGTTCTTATGTTCACTGAACTTATCACATGAGTTAAACTACTTCTGGCCGTCATGCATAGCCCACCATGTTTGAAAAGATGCAGAATTGTCCTGAAAGGAGGGAACTCTGTCAATTGACCTCATCACATTGAGAAATATCCCCCTTGTAGGACACTTCAGCCTCTTTTCAAGCATGGAGACACATGGAGCTCATCACATGTTCCAGGGTTGAAAAGAGGCAGAAATGTCCTGAAAGGAGGTACTCTGAACATGGGTCAGCAATCATGTTAACCATGGTTACAAGTGAAAAACAGGTGAGATTTGAACCATCAAGGTTTCCCATTCTGTTTCATTGCTTAGCCATCAGCTGTCTGTTGTATCCTATGGGGTTTGATGCAGAATAATAGGATCCCGTGGAAAGAATGAATGAATGAATGAATGGTTTATTGTACTAGCCATAGGCCATGACATAAAATATACAACCTCTAAAACTACAACAAGCACTTTCCAATATAAACATTAAAACATGTTCCATATACTGGCTTTTAAAAAATATAGCAGTAGTGACATGACAACAATTACAATGTCTGATTTGCATCATCCCAATATATCTCAATTTTTAATGTAATCTTTTTGGAATAATCTGCTAACAGTCACAGATAACTGCTGACTGTTGCCATGCTGCCCTTTCTTCCAAAAGTGTTCCCAGGAGATTGTTTCGAGGGTCATTATACAATGGGCAATGTAACAGATAGTGTGTTAAATCCTCTCTTTCCCCAGACCCACAGATACAAAGACGTTGGGCATGAGAGATCCCAGTATATCTTCCCTCTAACCAGCCTGATGGCATTGTTTGAAAGCGCAGGGCTGTAAATGCTTTTCAAAGGGCTACAGCTGTTAAATCTTGAAGATATTGTTGACAATATTGGTCACTCTTTAGTAGAGGATACCAAGTGGACAACCCCTGCTGTTTACTAGTCTGCAAGTTGTCCATTACATCCACCTCAAAGATTTTGTCTCTTATCACCTTCTTGTTCTGCTGCATTAGGGTTGTTGTTGACCCCTCAAAATACTGGTGGAGCAGGGCTAACCAGTGTTGAGCCCAATCTCCTCGCTTATATTGCTCCATCAAGCATTGTTTTTTTTATACTCTCATCCTCCATTTCCAGAAGTCTCTCCCCATATGAAATGTTGAGCTTATCAATTCTGGCCTTAAGTGAGGGAAGATCCACTTCAAGCCTTAACAAGGAAGATGGTGTCCCAAGGGGGGAGGGCCAAAAGGGCTCTTACAAACTTATTCTGGATGCATTTGATCTGCTTTTTGTTACTCTGCCCCCATATTTCTGCTCCATATAACAACTGTGGTAGGATTTTAGCAACAAAGATCTTAATTGTGGAACATATGAAGGAACCCCCTTTTGTTTTCCCAAAGGAAAGAATTGATTTTGCTGACCTCCACGCCGATAGTTTTGCTGCCTCTATATGACTTTTCCAGCTACCATTATATGAAAAGTAGATGTCCAGGTATTTAAAGCTGGGACACTGTTCTATTGGGTGGCCATCCAGTTGCCATTTATGTATCTGCTTCCTCTTGGAAAATACCATCACTTTGGTTTTAGAATGGTTAATGCTCAACTTCTCTTGGTCACAAATTCTACCTAATGTCCTCAAGAGTCTCCTGAGTCCTATTTGTGTAGTTGCCAAGAGGACACTATCATCAGCATATAATAAGATTTGAATTTTCCTATTACCTCCTGATGGTGGAAAGTGATGAGGGGAGCTCAGATCAGCAACTAGATTGTTCACATAGAAATGGAACAGAAAGGGTGCCAGCAAACAACCTTGCCTGACTCCTTTTCTTGTTTCAATGTTGTCGGTGAGTTTACCTGACAGACCTAACCTCACTCTTAAATTTGTCCCTGAATATAGCTTGTGTAGTAAAGACAACAATCGTTCATCCACATTGGTCTTTGCTAGCTTTGCCCACAAACGCTGTCTGTCAATTGTATCAAAAGACGTTGTGAAATCTACAAATGCAGCATATAGGCATCCCTTTGGTTTCTTCAGACTGTTTTGGATCAAGTGTGTAAGCACAAAGCATTGGTCTATTGTGCTTTTGCCATGTTGAAATCCAGCCTGTTCCTCTGCAATGATCTTATTCTCCTCTGCCCAGCTATGTAATGTATTTAACAGAAACCTGCCATAGATCTTTGATACTACATCCAGCAGACTAATAGGTCTATAATTGTGGGGGTCAGTTCTATTGCCCTTTTTATACAGTGGGACAATTATACTACTCTTCCATCCAGTTGGTATGATTCCTGTCTGGTTGATATGGGTAAACAGTTTGGCCAAGACTGTACCCCACCATGTGATGTTGCATTTAAACAATTCAGGTGGGAGCATATCCTCTCCTGGGGCTTTCCCTGTTATTAGTTTTTGAAGCAGGCCTTCAATTTCCTCTGGAGAAACTGGTGGCCAATCAGGAGAATCAACAGTTCTAGGCACTTTCTCGGCAGGCTCTGGGTCACTGAACATTTCCCCAAAGTATGTTTGCCATGTGAGAGCTGAGATTTGAGAGTCCAAATGAAGTTGCAGTGGTCTTAGCCCCGAGTGGAAAGAAATTGTTTTAACCTGGATCATTGTCTCTTGGATCCTAGAACAATAGGATCCTATGGAAAGAAATGGCTTTAACCTGGATCACTGTCTCTTGTATCCTATGGGGTTTGATGCAGAACAATAGGATCCCATGGAAAGAAATGTTTTTAATCTGGATCACTATATCTTGAATCCCATGAAAAGAAGTGGTTTTAAGCTGGTGTCAGTCTCCTTTAATGTAAGGGGCTTTGGGCAGGGCAAGGTATCTCTTGGTTTTTAGATATTGCTGTTTCTCCTGATTTAAAAAAGGAGAAGTAATACTGACCTTGTGATGAATGTAAGATGAATGTATTGCCAGGTCTCAAGTTTCCACGTGTGAGTATGATGAGGAGGCAGAACTCAAAACAGGACTGCTGGTGATATAAGAGGAGCAATTCTCTATGCTAAAAAGACAGTCATCCATGCTTTCCCCTCTCAATGTGATGAGTTCATTAGACAGGCAGTACAGTTTCTAATGGCTTCCATGGCAGGATATGTCCTTTGAACCCATGTAATCTGCTCATTTGTGTTATTGTATTAAGTACATTCATGAGGTGGTTATTAAGAAGCCCAACTATTTGCATGTGACTTGGGATCCATACTGTTAAATATGGGGTGTTTCAAAATTATGTACCCATTATGTACCCAAAATTATGTACCCATATTTCACAATGGCAACATATTACAATTACGCAAACAGTTATTAGCAAAGTAAAATTATAGATGAAAGAGTGTGAAGTGATATCCAAGGAGCAAGGACATTAGTAGCTAAAGTTTAAAATGATCTGGGGTGTGGTTTCCAGGCTGTATGGCCATGTTCTAGCATGTTCTCCTGACGTTTTTTCTGCATCTGTGGCTAGCATCTTCAGAGGGTCTGATTATGGTAAAGTAAGTGGATTATATATACCTGTAGAATATCCAGGGTGGGAGAAAGAACCAATGTCTATTAACCAAGTGTGAGGTTGCAATTAGCAAACCTCATTTGCAAGAGTTTGAGTGGGATCCATCCATTAGCATGTGAGTAACTGAGAAGACTGCATAGTAAATAGTGAGGGCACCTGCCTAGAAGTAGCCAGGCCTTTCTTCTCTTGGAGTGTTCACTGCCTGGAAGCATCCTTTGTCTGGGTGATGTTCACTAGCCCTTGATTCCTTGCTGCCTGAGAGCTTCCTATACCAGTGCTGTCCAACTTCTACTGGACCTAGGGCCGGACTTCCAGTCACTGATGACCTGGGGGGCCGCTCCGCCCCCGGCCCCACCCCCGGCCACGCGCCCAGCCCCTCCTCCTAAAGTGTCACGCCAGCCTCAGAAGCGGCGATTTCGCTTTTGAGGCTGGTGTGACCCTTTAGGAGGGAGGGCAAAGCCAAGGGGAGCCCTCCATGGCGTCTCCCTCCCTCCTAAAGTGTCACGCCAGCCTCCTCCTCTGTTCTGCCTCTCCCACCGGCGCACCATCAGGGCGCCGGTGGGAGAGGCAGAACGGAGAAGGCAGGCCTAAGAGGAGGAAGGCAAGCGCTTGCCTTCCTTCTCTTTAGGCACGCCTCCTCCCTGTTCTGCCTCTCCCACCAGCGCACCGATCAGGGTGCCGGTGGGAGAGGCAGAAGAAGGCAGAGCCTAAAGAGGAGGAAGGCAAGCACTTGCCTTCCTCCTCTTTAGGCACGCCTCCTCCCTCCTGGCTCCTCCTCCCTGCACCGCCCCTTGTCCCTCTCTCACCAGCGCCAATGCAAACCAGTTTGCATAGGCGCCAGCGAGAGAGGGAAGAAGAGAGCGGTGCAGAGAGAGAGCTGGCTCCTTCCTTCTCCCTGCCCGCCTCCTCCTCCTCCCTCCCTCCCCCCCACCCCTGCGATCTCGCAGCGGCGGCACGGAGACAGGGACGGAGGGGCAGTGCAGGGAGAATGAGCTGGCTCACTTCCTCCTCCCTGCCCTGCCTCCCCCACCCCCCGCCATTTTTTTTAAAAATATATTTTTTATTTTTTTTATAATTTTTTTAATTGGTTTTTTAAACATATAAAATGAAACAACCATACAACGAACATAACAAAACAAGGTGCACTGTGAAAGTGTCTCCTCCACCCTCACGACCATCCACACCCCTCCACCCCTTGAGGGTTTCATCACTATTCTTCTTCTCCTCCTTCAAGCATTTTGGACAGCTTACATTACACGTTAAACAGTAGATCCAACTTTTTGCTCATATCTTGATCTCGGGTTCTCCCAACTATATATTCCTTACCCGGTCCCATCGCCCCAACAGCTTCTGCAATTTATTCTCATCCAACTCATTAACCCTAATCTCCATAATTTCAAATTGGATGTGTTCTACCAGGTATCGCAGCCAATTCTTGATTGTCCATTTGGAAGAATCTTTCCAGCCTAGGACTATAACAGACTGTGCGCTATCAATCAAATTTTAAATGGCGGCCAGGGGCATAGCGGGGGCCGTGTCCAACAGGCTGGGGGGCCATGTACGGCCCCGGGGCCGCCAGTTGGACAGCCCTGCCCTATACTATATCTGGGTGGTGTTCACCACAACCCAGTCAATGAGCTACTGATGACTGGCACTGCCCATTCACTTCCACTGGCTTCGCGCTAGACAGCAGTGATACCAACTTCTCCCACGAAAATTCCCCACGAGGATTACGTGCCTTGTAACCTTACTTTCCGGATAACCCTCCTATTAGCAGTAGTATGTGTGGTGTGTTGTATTTTATTTTATATGTGTTGTAAATATGTTTAATGTTTTAATTGTGGTTTTAATAACATTGGCATTTAATTTTTTTACTTTTATAGAACAGGATTTTAAAATTGTTTTATATTGTGTTAAATATCAGGCTTATGAGTTTTGGTTAAACCTCAATCCGTTTCTGCTGGCCAAATTTTGGAAGATCCCTAGATCTGTTTTCGTGTGCCTCCTGAAAATGGGCACGTATTCGAATAGCCATCTTTGGTCCATAGCCGAAAAATGCGGCTAGATCTGGCCCATTGGCAGCAATAGAAAGGCTTCCCGTACTCCCTTCCCATCATTTTTAGGGCTATTTGGATGAAAGTAACCACACTTGGAAGACACAGCCCACCAAGTTTCATAACGTTTGGGTCATCCCTGATTTTTAGGAATTTCTTTTCATTTTAGAAATAAAATCTCCTTCCCGCCATGTAACTTCTCCAGGAGCAGCAGCAGGACATCATTCCATCTTGCCAAATAGTGGTAGCTCAAAACTAAGTTTTGTTGTTCTTATTACTGGCAACAACTGAAGGATTTTTACTAATACTTATTATTACCTGAAATTCAGAAGTCAAAGAGCACAGAGAGAAATATAAACAGAGAGAATTTATTTGCAAAGGAATGAAATTATAGGTAAGTAGGTAACTTGACAGTAGTTTTCTGAGAATGAGGGTTTCCTGTTTGTTTGCTGGGATTATTATTATTATCATTACCATCTTTTTAAAGTATTTTCTGAAGCAGAGAAGGGGAGGGAAAAAAAGAAGCTAAAGGGTGAATCAGGGCTCTCAGAGCCAACCAAATATTTTTTGAAGAAAAGCACATCAAGAGCAAATAGGTGATCTTTTTTTCTCCCATGTCCCCAAACATGTGCACACACCCTACCCACCCGTTCTGCACTTTCTCAACTCCCAGCCCCACTAAATAAAAATAATCAAAAATTAAAGGAAAATTAAAGGAAAATTAAAAAGATTCAATGCTAGAAAGAGGCCAAGCCAAGCCACAAAATGAACCTGAGAGGGAGCAATATGGCAATTGAACTGAAGCACCTGTCTAAAGCCAGGATGCAACTGAGAGCAATGGAGGCACTCACTTAAAAAGACAGCTTGCGTAAGACACGTCACGGCGTTCTTCTATTCTAATTGGCCCAACAGGCAGGGCTCACAGGGAAACCCTGTGCAAGCAAGCAGTAGTCTCTTCGCCCACCGTGTAATGCTGAATAGAAGTGGAGGAGTGTAATTGCCTGCCACATGGCTAATTTCAGTCAAAGAAACCAAGGTGGCTGATCCTGCACAGCCAAACAAGCTGAATCTGCTAAAGGGAACTGACCAAACCAAATCCGTACAAAGCCTATTAAATATAGTCCATCTTTGGAGAAAGGCAGGGTGTAGATTCAATCAACTGCTTGATCAATCAAGTCAAAAATTCACACTTATGGTCTCCTACAAAAATTATGAGGATAACAAGTAGAAAAAGTAATTATCTGGTTTGCTGCTTTTGAAAGTTCCTTTGTTCCCTGAGATCACAATGTGTATATCCATAGACTTTAATTCATGTAGGTAAGAGTTGTTCCAGTGGCACCACATCTGTACCAGCATATTTCAGATTTAACCCATGCATTCAAGCTAATGTTGAGGACATTAGTGAGCTAATTTAAGGGTGATCTCTTTCACAGAATTTTCAGTTCCCATGTCTGCTTACCATATTATTATGTGTCCACGTGCTCCTATTAATTTTGCCAGAGGTTCAACTGGTAGCACAGATAAGATAGGTGAACGAGAACAAGCTTGTTTGGCCTTCTGCGTAATGCAGTACTTCCCAACCTTTCTTTGACCATGAACCACTATGACCAGGGATCAGTCCAACATTAGTACCAAAAGGGTTACAAAATGGTTTTTGGTCAACTTTAGATTCGGTTTGGGGTGGTGATTCAGAAAATTGCATTGGATACAGTTACAGCTCTAGTTTCGGATACAGAATGTATCCCATGATCAGTGACAGGGAAGAAGTGGCAGGTGGCGCGAAAGGAGCAGAAATAAAATAAAATAAAGAGGAAGGAGGCCCGCAGACCAGATTTTCAGCCTCATGGTCCACTGGTGGTCTGTGGCCCACAGGTTAAGAACCACTAATGTAATGGGACCAAGGCTGAATCCAAACTGTTTACATGAAAATATGTAGTGGGGGGGGGGGGGAATTAAATGTTTTTAGTATGAAAATAAATTGATCACTGTTACCTATGTTCAGGAAGGAGACATTGAATTAAAATGCAATATCTGATGCATGGTAACTCCAAGGGAAATATATCACCAGTTTTCTTGGCAAGATTTGTTTAGAGGGGTTTGCCTTTGCCTTTCTCTGAGTCTGAGAGTGCCCTTTGTCCAAGTCACGGAGTGGATTTCAATGGCTAAGCAGGTATTCAAAGCCTGGTATCAGAATTGTGTATTGTCTATCATGTGTTTTTTAAATTTTGAAACCAATAAAATATTTGAACAGGAAAAAAAGAATTATAGTCTAACAGTCAAATCACTCTACCACACTATCTCTCTTGCTTCTAAATACCTGGATTCCCACTGTAGTGGGGATTTGAACCCTCTTTTCCAGACTCTTAATCCAAAAGCCAGATCACTATACCACACTGGCTGTAAAATGTATAAGTTAAGATAAAGGTTTCCCCTGACATTAAGTCTAGTCGTGTTTGACTCTGGGGATGGTGCTCATCTCAATTTCTAAGCCTAAGAGCTGCCGTTGTCTGCAGACACCTCCAAGGTCATGTGGCCGGCATGACTGCATGGAGCACCGTTATCTTCCCACAGAAGTGGTGCCTACTGATCTGCTCACATTTGCATGCTTTCGAACAGCTAGGTTGGCAGAAGCTTGGGCTAACAGCGGGAGCTCACCCCGCTCCCCAGATTCAAATCGCAAACCTTTCGGTCAGCAAGTTTAAGCCACTGCGTCACCAGGGAGCTACAGGTCATAATAAATGCAAAAATTTCTTTTAAAAGGTAACCCAAGCTCTTACACACAACTCCAGATTTCTAGCGTTTCCCTTGATTGTGGCTGTTGTGTTCCTTTATGGGGTTTTCTTGGCAATATTTGTTCAGAGGTGTTTTGCCTTTTCTTCATTGTCTATGGCTAAGTTTTTCAATACAACTACATTTGTTCCAGTACACTGGACATGAATTCAGACTTTGAACTCTGTACCGAGAAGAAAAGAAAACAGACAACAAGGCCAGACCTGTCTCCATAATTCATGTCAGTATATACTTCAAGTAGAAAATTACATACCATTTGTTCTCACCTTTAGCACAGGACCCATAGTCAAGTACTCCTCCTGGCCATGCCTTCATTTGGTATCAGTCCTTTGCATGGGGATCCAACTCCTTGCTCAATTTTAGGGCCATACCATCCCTGTCAAGGACTACAGTGTTCCATTATGGCAAGAGCTTTGGTTTTACAGGAGCAGCTGTTTTGCACCATCCTTTGATTGGAGGTCATGCTCATCCTCACTGGAGCCATCCTCTGGTGAGGACTTGGCAATATAGATAAGCGCCTTTGGTTTAATCATAATCAAAATTAAGGGTGTCATTTCAAAATCCCAAGCTAGGTCAGGCCGACAGAGCAAAGGAATAATCACATTAAATCTGAAGTTGACGACTTGGGTTTGTTCAGGATGTTTTTAATGGTAAAATCTATAGTATTCAATGTCAAGAGATGTTTTAAAATGTGTAGATCACTTGAACGGAGAAAGCATTTACAATGGGAAGCAAGGAAGGAACAGGGAGTTAGTTATTCAGTATGTAGATTTATAAACTTCCCAAAACTCATTTTCTCGCGTTAGGCTTTATTACTAAGCCAGGAGAATGTTAATGTGGTGGTTGTCCAGGGATTTTACAGAAACATGCTTCTCAACATTGCTCAACAGAAAATATTTATCAAGAGGCAATCATACTGCTTCCAAGTAAGGTCTCAGATCATCTGTACAATATAGGTTCTTTTTTAGTTTGTCTACATTAAAAGTACGTTTTTTCTCTGCAGATCAGTGGGGTTAAAGGCATCTGTATGCAAATAGGTGCTTGATTTGGTCTGTGAATTTATGAATGTCAATAACTTTTCTTTGACCTATCATCTCTCTCTGTCTCACACAGAATGTGCATTGTTTTGATGATATGTAATTTATTTTATATGTGGCACCTTTGAGTACTTTGGTAGTTGCCCAAGACCCTCCAGGGAGATGGTGGCGGGGTACAAATAAAATGTATAATTTATTTATTATTAATACAAATGCACATACATTTATACAATTAATACATTTTCCCATTTTAATCATTTTACTCATTTTGTTTTGTTCTCTCATTAAAATGAATAAAAAATAAAATCAATAACATTTTATTATTTTTATTAATCTATACTCATCCATTGCCCACAAATGTATGATTATGGACTTGCTAAAAGTAGAGAACTGGTTTTTAGCTGAAATGGATGAATTATCTTTTTAAAAGAGAAGTCATGACAATTTTATCAAGCAAGATATAAAGTAGGTAAATATATATATACGTGGTTGCTTTTACAAGCATTCAGTGTCATTGTTATTAACGTTACCCATGGGGGGACAGGAGCTGAGAAAATGAATTGTGCATCAACATTCAGGGAGGCCATGGTTGAACTAGAATTGTAAATGCTATTTCAAATACAGTTTAGTAGGATGCTTAGGTTTATAACTAAACACAAGAAAATAGGATTTCCTCCCGTCTGCATTTCTTCTGCCTAGCAATAAAATATTCCTACACCACAGTAAATGATCCAGTCAACAGTTCTCTTTGTAGTCACTCCTATTATTTTGACTAAAAGCCAAGATCATTTGCCCTGAGAGCATAATAAATATCACCTGCCTGTTACATTTGGATTCTGAAAGGCATATCATTAGAGATTTCTTGCAAGAGAAGAAATAGTTATTAACACTTTTTTTCAAAAATTCACATGTGTAGGACATAAATTGCCATAAAACTATAATGAAAAGTTTGTACATTCTAAATACATGCTGCATAATGCAACAACACACTGGTATTCAATAGTCCTAGTATATTTTTTTATTCAAGAGTTGTCTCTTCCTCTGGTTCTTCTTGGTGGGTTATTATATCACGTCTTGTAAAGTGCTTTCTCAGTACAGTTATAAAGGTTATGCACAGTGCAGCACAAAAAGTAGCAGAAATGGCAACTAGAATTGCTATTGTATATTTTGTCCTGGCACCAAGTTTACTTCCCTTTCTTGGTGGAGCAGGGCCGCTGTCAATACTGCCACCATAGCCTTTCTTTCGACAGTTAGGAGGGGACCAGCCATAATGACAATGGCAATGTTTGCGGTTGTTACATATTCCTCTATTATGGCACTTGGAAACATAGCAGTCATAGTTCAAGAAAGACAGATTCATGCACTGACCACTAATACACAACATGTCTTTACCACAAGGGGTGCCATCAATCACAGATCCAATATCAGCTATTTTCAGTCCACTGTGGTAGTCTGTACCCCAGCACTCTCTGTTGCCAATGCGCGTTTGAACGATAGTGCGGTGCTCTTCCAAAAGAGGCAAGCTATAAACATCTTCACACTGAATCCGTCCACACAAGATGCTCTCTCTTTTACATCTTTTATATTCTGTGCCATTATTAATGCCACAGTTTCCAAAACGATCACTGTGACTGTTCACTTCTCTGAAGCAGTCCTCTGAAGCCACTGTTGCGCTCTTGCCAAATATCATTTTGCACTGTTTGGTGTGATTAGTGCAGTTGCCATGATAACAATATGCACCATCACTGCAAGGGGCACCATCTTGTACATAAACATCTTCAGGACACCACTCTGAAGTCCCATTACAGTACTCAGGAAGATCACAGGCATTCATTCTTTTTCTACAAATGGTTGCAACTGGAAGATGCTGACAATTGCCACAGCATTGTCCAAAGGCACAAGTGACTCCTGGCTGGAACATACAATTAGACTGGCAGCACTTATCTGATTTACACTGAAATTTTGAGCCACAGTCACATTGTTCTCCATTCTCTACTACTTTGTTGCCACAAGATTTTAATCTGAATAGCTGATCATGTTCCGGTGGTATTCTCAAACATTCTGTGTTACCTAAATTCATGTGCCTATAATAAGAAATATAACTACAGTTACTAAACCTGTTAGCTTGGTTGTGATGTTCAGCCATAATACAGTTTGGCAGATAACAAGTACAAGATTTTTTATCATGAGTCATGCCAAGATTGTGACCCAACTCATGAATGAAAACAAAAGCAAAATAGGACACCTTAGATCCAGTATCTGATTCTATACCAGATGCATACTCAGGATCACAAATGCCTCCAATAAATGCGAATCCAGCTTTTCCTGAAAATGTTTTATTCACAAATATATGACTTGCATCATGCCGCAGACGTGGTGCAAGGGTATTTTTTCTCCAACGGTTGAAATCTTCAAGTGTAAATTCTAAATCATCGGTAAATGTTATGAAGTTCTTTTCTGACCATATCTCCAGGCCTACCAGGGCCACACGAACACCAAGTGGATCATAGAGTAAATTTGCAGCATGAAAAATATCCAGAACTCGCTGAGCAACAAGAGTTTCATTTTTGTGAAATCTCTTATATAGTTCATTTTCTATTACAATTGCAATCTTTGCATATCTCGTGTGTGTCCACCAGCCTCCACCAGAAGAAACTTTGAACATTGACTTTTCTGCATTCTGAATCATGGCCTCTTGATTTTTCTTTTCAGCTGTTACACCACATTTCAACTTGGCACTATTTTCCTTTTCTTCTAACAGATACAGCACATGTTGAAAGACTGCAGATGCCTGAATAGGCTCAATTTCATAGGTTTTGTTTTCTAATTGAAATAGACCTCGGAGTCCTCCAGAGCAAGTGTTGAGGATAACTAACGAAGAAGGCTTATCTTGTATGAAACCATGATAGAAACAGTCATTCTTGATGAAAGGATGATCAACCTGAAGCTCCCCTTCCATACTGTAGGTGAAGATGGGAAAAGGTTCAAAAATGAAGCTACTCTTTCGCCTGAGATGTACCACGTGGCCCTTCCTGTTAATCCTCAAAAAATAGGTGAGATCCCAGGATTCTTCTTTTTCATGTCGAGGTCTGAGTTTCCTTGGGATAGTTACCTCATAAGAGACATACCTAGGATCCAAAGGGGGTGCCTGATCAACAGTCTCAATCAAGGTATTACTTAGGCACACTACCAAGAGCCAGGAACAAATGTCAGCCATTTTCACAGAAAGGCCAAAGAAATATCCCAAGTGCTCTCATCCTGGCTTTATGAGTGGGATGGGAGAGGGGTGCCCTGTTCAGCAGCTGGCTGGCTGTGAATTGAGATGGGCACAGGGATGACAACATGGAGAGAAGCAAGTACATTCTTTCTAAAGCAACTGTCAGTGGGGTTATCTTTAGAATGGGGGCGGAGCTTGATGAGTCAAGGATGGAACGGAATATTTTGAGACTGGCAGGAGAAAGATGGAAGGAGAAGATCGCAGAGGGATGGTAGGACAAAGCAGAAAATGTAAACACAACGTGTTAGCAAACCAAAAACAAATCAGTAACAGAAGAGTTGAACAGAAAGAGGGAAACAATTTGGACTCTGAGTGCGCAAATGGGGGCTCAGAGAGAGTGGTTGAGGAACCAGGCAGACATATCTGTACTTTCTTTCCCCCAGTCAGTCAATTAGACAGTCTAACCTATCTTTTTAGCCTCGTTCAATAGCCTCTGTCCCCAAAGAAACTGGAAGATAAATCTCTGGCCAGAACTTTGTAACAGTTGTGTGTAAAACTACAGTAGAAGATTACTACAAAGACAAAATAGTGCTTATCATTGCCCTGGGAATACTTCCTCACAGTGAAGTATGGTGAGGCACCATTGCGAGGAGACAGTTTCCTTTAGCAGGACCTGGGGAACTGGTTAACAACAACAACAACTTTATTTATATACCTTTCTATCTCCCCAGTAGAAATATACAGAGTATTCAAAACAAAAACACAAAAATATTAACACAAAAAACAAATACAGTTTAAACCAAGATCAAACACTATTGTATAATCTGGAATGAGTTGCTAAGGGCTGGGCTAGTAGAGTGAGTCTAAACTGTCTAAGAGGACAGGGCCCAGGATAGTGCAGAACAATATAGGGCTGGGGAGAAGGAGGGGAAGCAAAAAAATTCATCCTAGCAGTGTCCATAGTGGGGTCTGGGACTACGTTTTCAGGACTATGAGAGGGACGGGGCAGAACAACCACTCCGAGAATGGCAGGGGGGCGGAGGGAGAATGAGGATTAAGGAAAAGGCAGATGGAGTCAAACCGAGGGAAATGGTAGATGAAAATATATTTCAATCTACAAGGGACCTGGGATTGACAGAGGTACACAAAGGTTGGATAGTGACTTTGAACACATTGTTTAAAATGTAAAAGATTAACGTCTTAGAAAGGATGAGTTAAAGCAGCAGTTCTCAAAAGTGTGCTCTGCTGAGCCCTTGGGGCACCACGAAGCATCCGGAGGAGCTCTGTACTTCCTTCCTCTTCCCTTGCTGTAGTCCAGCCTGATTGCCGCCCAACCTTGCCTGCCTGATTGCTTGCCTTTGTGTAAAGGATTGTCCCTCTGTGGCAACTGTCCAGGCGTAGTACCATCTTCTTTCCTTCTCTTCCTCTCTTCCTCTATTAGTTCCCTCATGGTGGCATCACAGAATTTATGGGTTTTTTTCCTCATTAGGTTGCTGTAAGTTTTTCGGGCTGTATGGCTATTTCTCCTGATGTTTTGCCTGCATCTATGGCAAGCATCCTCAGAGGTTGTGAGGTCCTCATAGCCTCTGAGGATGCCTGCCACAGATGCAGGCAAAACATCAGGAGAGAATGCTTCTGGAACATGGCCATATAGCCTGAAAAACTTATAGCAACCCAGTGATTCTGGCCATGAAAGCCTTCGACAATATTTTTTTTCTATTAGTTCAAACGCTGTTGTAGTAGAGCCTGTGAGTAACGTTGCAAACAGGAGTATGGGTGCAAGGGAAGGGAAAAGGGAGCAAGACTCAGGGGATGAGCAACAAAGGAAGAGGATCCGGGATATACTTATGGAGCCCACAGATGATTCTTTTGAGGGATTTTCTGGGAATGATGGGTCTGAGAGTGAAGAAGAAAGCATGGAAAGGGATGGGGAAGAAACAGAGGATGGCCCGGATTGGACTAGGGTGAGAGAAGTGCAGGCTGTTTGCGAGGCACCAACAAGTAGTGACACATTTGAGGGGTTTTCTGCGGGTGAGGACTGGCGTTCTGGGGATCCAAGTGAGTCCTGGGGAGAACTAAGTCTTGACAGGAGATGGGGCACTTGGAGGGGAAGGCAAGGAGCTTCATATGAAGATTTGGCTGCAGCTAAGGGTCATAATGAGCGGGCGTTGGTCACTTCATCCTCTGAGGAGGATTTGTAAGATAAAAGTAGGCTTGGGAACAATGGGAATTAGCAGATGGCAAGGTGTTGATGGTGTTCGTATGCTCTCGGTGCTGTGTACTGGGGAAACTCTTTGGGAACGTAAGTTTGGAAATGTTACTGTCTGCATGGATTTGGGGCTGGAATGGGCTGGGTTTGTGGGGGGTTTTCCTAGGTTTATGCTTGTATTCCCCTATGCATTAGCTGCTGTTGCCTGTTCATGTTGGCGTTGGTGTGCTGATATTTGCTTTGATGTGAGTCTGCTTTCTACAAGGATGCCAAGGAAAAGGTACAGTATGTGTGGAGATTGGGGTGGGGGGAGTTGCTGCCTTTTGGGGCTACGTTGTACATGTTTCCCCATGCATTAGCTCCTTTTGACTGTTTGTGTATCGACTTGGACTGGCTTCTCGTACTGCGGACTTCTCTCTCCCTGACTTGGAACGGCTTGGTGTGTGGGCGCTGATGCTAGGACTGCTTCCCCCGTGACAACTCTGGACTGCTTGGATGACGCTTCTATCTTCGTGGGACACGTCTTAGGGTCTTTTGTTTGTCCTTTTTGCCGTTTCATTCTGTTCCATTGTTCAAATTGAGTTTTTGAGTGTGTTTTACCTGCAAGTAGCAGTTTGTTTGTTTTGCCACTTATTTGGTGTTTGAAAGAACATTTTGCACTGAATTGAAGAGGGTTTTTTTTTGAGTTTTTGGGTGATTTTACAACCCTTTGATAAGACTGTAATAAACTCTATTTTGGATTCATCTTTAAGGCGTCTGGTCTTGACAAATGCTCTCCATCCATCTCCACTGGCCTGGCCCATCTGTCAAATTTTAAAATGCAATGCATCCAAAAGTTTGCCTATGCCTGATATATATACTCTCTCTGTCTCTCTCTGTCTCTGTCTCTGTCTCTCTCTATATATATATACACACATATACATATCTTATCATATCAGAACATTCCTTGGGGCTCCACGAGAAATTTTTGCTTCAGAAAGGGCTCCACAGCTGAAAAAGTTTGAGGACCCGAGTTAAAGCTTAGACCCACGATCTACAAAAGAGTTGGAGGTCACTGTTCACTAACAATCTTTATCCAATCCGAAAGAGCCACAGCAATTTTGCCAAGAAGAATGGACAAAAACTGTAGCATGCATTAGACAAACAGGACAGTCTCTAGAACAGGGGTGCTCATTAGGTAGCTCGGGAGCTACTAGTAGATCTTCGGCCCTCTTCCAGGTGATCTTCGGGCCTCACCAGCCGGATGGGGCGCTCCTGCCATGCGCGCGCACACCCTGCTTGCACACGCGCTCCTGCTGCTGGCTTCTGCTCTCGCGGTGCTTCTTTCGCCTGCGGGGCATTGCAGGAAGAAGGAAGCCCAAGGCGGGGCCTCTGGAGGGAGCGCCCTGCCTCTCGTCCAGAAGCAGCTGTGCAGCCTCAGTTGCCAGCGAGACAGGCAGGGCAGAGCGCTCCCTCTGGATGCCCCGCCTCATGCTTTCTCCTTCCTGCAATGTCCCACAGGTGGAAGAAGCGCTGCGCGGGCGAAAAACAGCAACATGAGCACACGCGGTGGCAAGACCGCGCGGCAGCAGGAGCGCACCGTGGCGGGGGCAGGTAGATCTTTTGGTCTTGGTTGCTTTAAGAGTAGCTCGCATGCTGAAAAAGTGTGAGCACCCCTGCTCTAGAACATGGATAAATGTATAGAAATCTGACATGAGAAATAACAATACTCGTACCCGAAAAACCAATTAGCAAAACATTTCAATAATTCTGGACATATAGTAAGAGATTTACAGATCACAGTCCTTAAAGAAGGAAACTGTAAACAAAGATTAGAAAAACAGCTGAATTGAATTATAAGCACCAATTTTAATCCATTAGCAATGTATAAACAATCACTTTGTGGTGGTTACATTAATAGAAGAGTTCTGGCTACTGTACAAAAGAAATATTCACAGTTAGCATTTTGAACTTAGGGAAACTGACTTTTGGTAAGCAGAGATATTATTTTCACACATCCACATTGACCACAGGTTTGAAAAACCTGTATCACTTTTTCCAGTCCTTTGAAAATGTAAGGCAAGGAACATAAGTTCCATCTTTCTGGGTCCTATTATATTTTATTCCACTCCCACAACTGTGTAGATATGCTGTTCATCTCGAGGCTTTAATGTTCCTTTGCATTATATCTGAAAAATGGGTTTATATCCATAAAATCTTGTGTTAAATTAAAAACCAACAAGTCTTAAAGGTGCTGCTACATTCCTTCTCTCTCTCTCTCTCTCTCGCGCTCTACCCTCTTCCTTCTGTTTTATATTTTATTGAGTAATCTGAAATATTTTCTATGTAATAATTATCATGGTTGTGCATCAATAACATCAATAACATACTATATTGTACAATGCGGCAAATAAAATTATTATGTGATAATTTTGTAAAAATATATTAAACTGTCCAAACAAACATAACTGCTCAGAATTGTAAATCAAGTCCTGAAAGAAAGCCAGGTGATAAATGTAGTCCTGATGTAGGGATTATAAACATTCCCAAAAATAAATGTTTATGTTTATACTGAAGTGCAAGGCAGACTAATAATGACTCAAAAAGCAAAATTTGTAAATCAAGCTTTTTAATTAGATACATTTCACTATAGTAATCCTGTTGATATTTGAGAGTTCCTTAAAGCCAGATTGACTTTCAGATGCTAAAGTTCTCAAGTTTTACTACTACAGCATGTACAACACAAAGCACCACTAGTCTGCACTGTTGTCCCCTGCAAAATCACACAAATCTGACTGAATTAGCACTTGCCACTCCAAACCAGACAAATGTGTTGCTTTTCTACTTGTAAGACCATTTACAAATAGACGTAACATACCAGAACTGGATATAAAATAGCAGTGTCAGTCATTCCACCGATAGATACTGCAATTCCCAGCACAATTACCCATGATTAAATGAGAGTTGGGATGATCATAAAATGTTTCACCGCTACTCAAAAATTATATATACAATTATATAAAACAGAGGGGATAGGCAAGGTCAGTATGTGGTAGAATATTTATGCTATGATTCTATTCAGTTTTTGCTCTCGTGACCAAGACCTCTCTCAAACTCTGATTATACCTAAAAAAATTGAGTGAGAATATTGTGAGTGTGCAGTTTTGAGATGTTTTATTTTGTCTCTATAAGAATTTACAGAAGCACCAGGAAGCAGATTGACTGCATTGGCATTACTGTGATTCAGAGAACTGTTTATTATAGTATATACGAATGCATCATCCAATTAGATTTGTCCTGGAGAGCACTCTCTTGCTACTTTAATTTTGTCAGGCTTCCAGACATCTTTCATTTAACCCTTGTACAAGTTAGTCCCAATATAAATTTTGCCTCCACAAAAAGGCATTTAGCAACAATCTTGTATATTTGCACATGTGCAAATAATGTGTCAGGATGTGTCACCCATTTGCTTGAACATACACGACATGGATACATCCAGGAATCCAGCTGAATTCCATGAACAAACTCTGCAAACGTCCAATGAAATTTTATTAATCGACTGGACCCATGGAAATTATTTCAAGAAATATAATGCAGCACCAAAATATTGTGCCAAAAATGGTTTTGTTTCTTAAATAAGACCTTCAACAAGAATGTTTGACTCTATTCTAAGAGCAGCATTTATCAATAAAAAATATAACAACTAATTAGAATAAGTGACAAAATTGGAACTATTTTAAAGATATTATATTCCTAATAAATGATGTATAGGACTTGCAAATAATATCAACGACACAGAACCTAATTTAAGTAAATGGAGCTGATCTAACTCAGTGTTATGTTTATGTGATATTCCAAAGTAGCTGTCATAAAAAGCCCTGTATGATGGTATCCCCAGGCATTACCACCTGCATGCCCCATGTATTTTCTAAGATGATAAGTCTAGAAAACTATATGCAGAAATTGCCTTTAAAAATTGTTAAGAGACCAATTTTATTTACCAGAAACAAAAATGCACTGCTTGCATTGTATGCTACAATTTGTAGCATACCACATCTTTTATATGGTCATCACTTTATAAAGGTTTGCAATTTCAGACACTTCAGGAGTTATCCTCATTTGAGAAATTACTGGAGTTTACCACTGGAAACACCAGTAAGCGAACTATAGACATATTAATAATCCCATTGGTAAATTTCTTACAAAATTCCAACTCCAGCAATAAAAACAGCAGAAGCAGCAAAAACGTTTACAAGGTTTCTAGTCATTCCAGTATTGCCACTGTTAGGTGGAGAGGGTCCACTGTCAATGCTGCCCCCGTAGCCTTCTTTTAGGCAATTAGGAGGGGCCCACCCATAATTACAATGACAGTTTTTATAGGAATTGCATACTCCTCTGTTGTGGCACTTTGTCAGATTACAGTCGTAGTTCAAGAGAGACACTTTGATACAATCTCTATTAATACATATCATACTATTGCCACACTTTGTGCCATCTTTTACCGCTCCAGTATCATTTAGGTCACTTGTACCCCAGCACAAATGGTTATTAACATAGGTTTGGATTATGGTGCTATTGCCACCTAAATTAGAAATTTCATCCACGTTTATGCACTGGATTTTCCCACAAAGCACACCACTGTTTTCACATTTCCTATAGGTATTACCAGCACTGCCACAATTCCCAAAACGGTCACCTTTAATATTTATTTCTCTGAAGCAACTTAATGGAGCCACTGCTGCTTGTTTACCAAAGATTCTTTTGCATTGTTCATTGTGAGTAGAGCATTTCCCATGATAACAGTAGGCACCATCATAGCACGAAGCCCCATCTTGTACATATGTGTCTTCAGGACACAATTCTGTAATCCCAGTGCAGAACTCGGGAAGGTCACAGACATTAGTTCTTTCTCTGCAAACCGTTCCAGCTGGAAGGAACCGACAGTTGGCACAGCACTTTCCAAAAGCACACGTAGCTCCTGGCCGCAACATACAATTGGACTGGCAGCACGTGTCAGATTCACAATGCAATTTTGAACCGCAGTCACACTGTTCTCCACTTTCTACCACCTTATTGCCACAGTTTTCCAGCTCGTATAATTTCTCATGTTCTGGAGGAACCAAGAGACATTGTTTACTATTACTGTATATTACCTGAAAATAGCTGTCATAGCTGCAGTTGCTGAAGCTACTTGTGTGGCTTTGGATCGGAGCCATGATGCAAGAACGCCGGTTACAAAAGCAGCCCTTTTCATCATGTTGCATGCCAAGGCTGTGCCCCAACTGATGGCTGAAGGTTATCGCGAAAGACAGCACGCTGGACGTGATAAACGCCTCCACAGCAGACGCCCAGGTAGGATCGCACACCGACCCTACACAGGACGTCCCGAGCATCGCTCCAAAACGCTGATATACAAATAAGTGGCCGACGTCGTGCCTTAGGTGCCGGACAAGCGTCGTTTGCCTCCAGCTGTTGAAAGCGCCGAGGAGTTCGCTCATGCTCTTCGGGATGGCCACGAGGTTCTTTTGCGACCAGATCTCCAGCCCCACGAGGACCACGCGGACCCCCAAGGGCTTGTAGAGGGAGTCCGCCAAGTGGATGGCCTCTGCCACTCGCCGGCCCACCAGCGTGTCGTTCCTGCCAAAGTGGACGTACAAGGCGTGTTCCACCACGACTGCCACTTTGACGTACCTGGCACGCATCCGCCAGAGGTCCCCGGGGGACGTTTTGCTTGCGAGACGTACGGGAAGCAGGGCTTTGGGGCAGCTGTCCTCCACGGCGAGCCCACACCCCATTCGCCCTTGGCCCGCGTGGTCTTCCAAGCGATACACCACGTGCTGGAAGGTGGCCGAGGCCTGGACGGGCTCGATTTCGTACAGCTTCCGCCCCACCTGCAGGAAACCCCTGAAGCCCCCTGAGCATGTACTGAAGGCCGCCATGGAGGAGGTGGGCCTGCCTTGGAGGGCTCCCTGGTAGTAGCAGTCCTCCCTGAGGAAGGGGTAGTCCACCTGGCGCTCGCCCTCCTCGCCGTAAGTGAAGACGGGCAGGTGCCTGAGGAGGAAGCCCCTCGCCGGCCTCAGCTCCACCACCAGGCCCGCCCCCTCCACCTCCAGCAGGTAGCTTCTCTCCTGCGGCCCAGCTGACATCTCCCTCGGCACGATCACCTCGAAGGAGGCAAAGCGAAGGCCCGGGGGGAAGGAGGAGGAGGCCGGCCGGGGCGAGGGCGCCTGGCACAAGGCCTGGCGGTGGCTCCACAAGGCCAGCGCCAGCAGCCACACCAGGCCCGCCCCGACGCCGCCTCGCATCTCTCCCCTCCGGGCCTGAGGGGACGGACGAGCGGGCCTCCTTCTCCTCCTCCTCGCCACCGCCGCCTTCCTCGCCTCCGTCGTCGTCGTCGGGGCGGGAGGAGGAGAGCCGCCATGGAGTTCACAGGCCTCGCCGGGCTGCGCTCACCGGCTTTCTTCCCTTCTGCCGTCGAACTGAGCGGAAGGAAGGAAGGAAGGAGGGGGCGGGGCGGGGCGGAGCGGAGCGGAGGAGAAGGCCGCGAGGGGACAGGGCGGCCCTGCCCAGGTTGCTGTGCCAACGCGCATCTCTTCAACCAGGCCTGGCCCAACTTGGGGCCTCCCTCCAGGTGTTTTGGACCCTTCCTAAAGGCCTCAGGCCTTGTCCTTTCCCCCCTCAGCCTTTAGGAAGGGTCCAAAACACCTGAGGCCTTTAGCCCAAAACACCTGGAGGAGGGCCCAAGTTTGCCCAGGGGGGAAAGGAAAGGGCCTGAGGCTGAAGCGGCTGAGGGGGGAAAGGACAAGGCCTGAGGCCTTTAGGAAGGGTCCAAAACACCTGGAGGGAGGCCCCAAGTTTGCCCAGGGGGGAAAGGAAAGGGCCTGAGGCTGAAGCGGCTGAGGGGGGAAAGGACAAGGCCTGAGGCCTTTAGGAAGGGTGGGAGTTGAAGCCTGGAGGGAGGGCCCAAGTTTGCCCAGGGGGGAAAGGAAAGGGCCTGAGGCTGAAGCGGCTGAGGGGGGAAAGGACAAGGCCTGAGGCCTTTAGGAAGGGTGGGAGTTGAAGCCTGGAGGGAGGGCCCAAGTTAGCCCAGGCCTGCAGTAAACATTAGGAAGAACCTTCTAATGGTAAGACCTCTTCAATAGTATGTGAATGGCTCTTAATGTGCTTCAGTCCTTTTCTCTGGTGTTCAAAGAGGCTGGATGGATGGGCCTCTGTCAGGAGTGCTTTGGTTTATTTATTACTAGCTTGGGGACCCGGTATTGCCCGGGTTTTTTGAGAAATGTATTAGTTGGTGTGTAGTAGTTATTTATGTGGCTCACAGGTGTGTCAGGAAGTTAGTGAAGGCACTGTGAGTCCCATCGTCCATGGTGTAACCTCCTCCAAACAGCACCAGGATGTAGAGTGGGTCATGGAGGCTCTGTCTGCCAAGTGTGGCCTTGATCCCTCATTATTGGGAGTTGCAGTGGTATCCTGAAATTAGTGAAGGTACTGCAAGTCCCATCATCCGTGGTCCACCCACCTCCAAACAGTACCAGGACGTAGAGTGGGTCATGGAGGCTCTGTCTGCCAAGTTTGGTCTTGATCCATAATTATTGGGAGTTGTAGTGGTATCATGAAATTAATGAAGGTACTGCAAGTCCCATCATCCATGGTTCTACCTCCTCCAAACTGCAGTAGGATGTAGAGTGGGTCACTGGGGTTCTGTGTGCCAAGTGTGGTGTTTATCAGTGTGGGTCAGGGGCTGCAGTGGTCTATGGGAACAGAGGGTTGTGAAAGTACTACAAATCCCATCATCCATTGTCAGTCCTCCTCCAAACCTCACCAGGACGTGAAGGCAGTCTTGGGGGCTATGTGTGGCAAGTGTGGTCTCGATCAGTAATCGGATGAGGGTCACAGCGGACTTGGGAAGTGAGTAGAGGTACTTCAAGTCCCATAATCCGTGGTCCGCCCTCCTCCGAACTGCACCAGGACGTAGAGTGGGTAATGGGGGCTGTGTGTGCCAAGTGTGGTCTCTTTTGGTCCTTTTAGGTGGCCGCAGTGGTCTGTGGGAACCAAAGTGTTTGGATGTACTACAAATCCCATAATCCGTGTTCCATGTCCCCCAAACCGCACCAGGACGTAAAGGGGGTCAAGGGGGTTATGTGTCCCAAGTTTGGTGCAGGTCCATCACCCGCGTTGGTCGCTGTGGCCTGTGAAAGTGGCAGCCAATCAGAACCTGCCACATACATACACACATACACACACACATACATGCAAACAAACATTCCGCTTTATTATAGAGATTATTTTATTATATTTTTTTAAATAGTCTTTATTGCATTTTCATTAAAAACAATGTTACAGAAAGTATGTAGAAAAGAAATCTTTCCATCGTTACAGAGAGATTTCCCTCACATAATCGATAGTCTTCTACGTACTGGGAAAAAGGGAAAAGGGGTAGGGGAGGAAGAAAAAAAGGGGGGGAGTGGGGTGTACAAGTCTTAGAGAACAAGATAGGGGGATGTAAGAGAGAAAAGTATTTTAAAAAAGAAGTAGAATAGCAGGACATAACCAATGTAAAGTTCTTATTGCTCTCAATATGTCCAGTCCATCATTTATGGCGTCCGAGGTCTCTAAAATAAAAGAACAACAGGAGACAGGAAAAAGGAAAGAGAAAAAAAAAAGAATGAATACTTTATATGTAAACATTATTTCAAACTTTGAATTTAAATTTACAAATTATATTTAATTCATTTGCCTTAAGATTTCCTTCTATTTCTATTCTTATTCAACAAAAATTTCACGCATTCGATACTATTCCTTCAAATCAATTTCTATACCATATTCTTTTGTACAATATTGTGAAAACAGGTCATAGCTTTTCTTTTGTGAATCATCTTTTTTAATATTTCCTTTAAGACTCTCTGTCAATCTTTCCATTTGAATGGTGTCTATTACCTTAAATAGCCATTCTTCCTTTCTTAATATTTCTTCATCTTTCCAATGTTTCGCTAACATTAATTTTGCAGCAGTAGTAGTTAGGATAAAAATATTTTTTCTACCTTATTTAAACTGGTATCATCTATTCCTAATAGGAAAGTTTCTGGTTTTTTAATTATAGATCTTCCCAAAACTTTCATAATTTCTCTATGTATCATTGACCAGAACTTCCTAGCTTTCTTACACATCCACCACATGTGGAAATAGGTTCCATTTTTTGCCTTACAGTGCCAACAATTAGGTCTAGCTGTGCTATACATTCTAGCAATCTTCTCTGGTGCTAAGTGCCATCTATAAAGAATTTTTACCCAGCTTTCTCTATAACTCTGGCTATAAGAAATATTGATATTCTTCTTATTTTATTATATTTTTTTACTGGCATTACTTCGCAAACAAAGATTCTTAGGAAGGACTCGTCCCATGCTTTTTACAAGCGCGTTGATGGCCCATCTGAGATAGGCAAGTCCGGTTGCAGAAAGCACAACAGAAAGTCTCCTTGTTGTTTCTAAGTTGCGGTTCTTTCTGCGTTGTCGTTTCTCTTCGAGACCCGTTCGGCGTGTCTTCTCGAAAGAGGCCGCAGCATTGTGGATAGTGCGCCTCCATGCCTCCCGATGTGAGGCCAGGGTGGACCATTGTTAGTGATCAATCTGGCCGAGCCTGAGATGTTGTTTCAGGGAGTCCTTATATCTCTTTTTGGGGCACCTCTCTTGCGCTGACCCATTTATTTATTTGGACTTGTACACCGCCACTCCCAGCGGCTCGGGGCGGTTTACAACACAATTCAATAAAACAAACAATGGGCAAAACATACATATAATAGTAAGTAAAACAGCAAAATAAAAACGCAGCAAAAATCACAAGCTAAAATTACAAGCTTTCGAAGGCCTGTCTGAACAAGTGTGTCTTGTAGGCCCTCCGAAAGGTGACCAAATTTCGGAGAGGCCGCATTTCCGATGGCAACGTATTCCAAAGAGCCGGGGCGATGATTGAAAATGCCTTGTGCCTTGTCGAAGTCAGGTGGAAGGAGTTCACACTAGAGAAGTCTAGAAGATTCTGGTCTGAACGAAGTGATCTCAAAGGGTTATATGGAATCAGGCGATCCCTGAAAGTGATCCGGTATTCAATTGGTAGCCAGTGTAGGTTCTGCAGTATAGGTGTTATACGGCGGCTCGTGGGTTCCCCCGCAAGCAGCCGAGCTGCAGCATTCTGCACTAGCTTGAGTTTCCATGTAGTATCTTTGAGAGGCAGTGGTCCTCCATCCTAGAGACGTGCCCTGCCCAGCGCAGCTGTGTTCTCAATAGCATAGCCTCAATGCTGGTGATCCCTGCTTGCTCAAGGACAGCAACATTCGTCACATAGTCCAGTGTACATTTAGGATTGTGCGTAGACAGCGCTGATGAAAGCGTTCGAGGAGTCGTAGCTGTTGGCGATAAGTGACCCATGTTTCAGACCCATAGAGGAGAATAGACGGTACGATAGCTCTGTACACACTGATTTTGGTGCTTTGCCTCAGGTGCTTGTTGCTCCAGACTCTTGTGAAGCCTTCCAAATGCACTATATGCCTTTGCTAATCTGAGATCTATGTCTTTATCAATCTTGGCATCTGAATTGATGATGCTTCCCAGGTAGGTGAACTGCTGAACGGACTTAAGCACAGATTTGCCTATGCTGACGTGGGGATGATGGTGTTCTTCCTGTGTTGCGGGCTGGTAGAGAACTTCTGTTTTCTTCAGGCTGACTTCCAGGCCAAACAGCTCTGCAGCTGTTGCAATATTCCGGCCTTCTCACCCCGCAGGGGACTCGGCAGATTACAATGTACATATACATGGCAAACATTCAATGCCACAGACACACAACATACATAGACAGACACTCAGGGGCTATTTAACATTCCAGCTTCTGGCCACCAGGGGAGCTGTCACTTCCTCATTCTTTGCATACTTCCTGGAGATTTTTATGGCCTCATAAATCAGTTAAATTAGCCTCCCCACAAAGTGGTACCTAAATTTCCTACTTAACAGATGCAACTGTCTTTCGGGCTGCAAAGGTCGACAACAAGCGACACAATTTTGGTCGGGAGCTCACTCTGACCTGGGCTGGCTTCGAACTCATAACCTTTCAGTCAGTAGTGATCTTAATGCAGCTGACACCCAGCCAGCTGAGCCAAAGTCCTGGTGGTTGAGGGTTTTGCACAGGATGGCCCTCGTGCTTGCTGCCTTCCCACTCTCAATCTATGACATGTAGGGCAGACAGTCTGCAAGGAGCCATTAACACAGGCAGACTTGGGCAAACTTCCAGGCATTTTGGACTTCAACTCCCACAATACCTAGAATGGGTTGCTGTGAATTTCCCAGGCTGTTCCAGAAGCATTCTCTCCAGCCTGGTTGGCTGCTGCCTGGGGATCCTTTGTTGGGAAGTGATTTTTGTCTGAAATTCCTCTGGGTTTTTTAAAAAAATGTTCCTTATTTACTGTCCTGATTTTAGAGACTGACTTCCCCCATGCAGCAACCAGTCAGGTTTTGAAGCTGCAAAACTATTAAATGGTAATCAAGGTGGCCAGTTGCAACATTCACACCTTCCTCAAACAGACAAGAGTTCTTTCTCCTACCTTAGACATTCCACAGACTTATAAACCTCACTTACCTAGTTTCCAGCAGACACCTCAACCTCTGAGGATGCCTACCATGGGCAAAACGTCAGGAGATAATGCCTCTAAAACATGACCTGGATTCCGGCCATGAAAACCTTTGGCAAGCTAGTAGGCTGTTAGGAATTGCGGGAGTGTAATTCTAAAATACCTGGAGGGCCAAAGTTTGTGCATGCCGACAGGTTTCTCTTAACCAACCAGAAGAACTGAGGGCACAAAGTCCTGATGCTAAACTATGAGAAGCAAAAGCACCTGCCATCAAATAAAACACAACTTATATACCCCAACCCCCCCCCATTGCCCATGCAATGTCAGGTAAACCATATCAATGATTCAGCATATCCCATAGTCCAAAGGATGTGACCTCATGGCCCCATGAGTCAGCAATAGGAGTCAATTGTTGTCCAGGCTCAGAGGAGTTACATCACTTCCCCCTGCAGCCTTGCACACATGTGGAAGTTACCTCACTTCCACATGACTCAGCACAATATAACTGGAGCCCAAGGTCACCCAAGAACTAGGGCAAAGGTCGATGCAATCTCATGCCAGGCTGGGAGCTTGAACTTCACTCAAGCTCAAGTCTCCCAGTCCTGACAACAGGTTTCTCTTAACCAACCAGAAGAACTGAGGGCACAAAGTCCTGATGCAAAACTATGAGGACCACATCAAATAAATCCAAAATGCACAAAATTAATGTATTTAATGTATTGATATGCAATTATTTTTTTAATTTTTATTGATTTTGATGTGTGTGTATATTGTATTTATATGTTATGTGTGTATGCCATTATATTATTGCTAATTTGGAAGCCACTCTGTGTCCCTTCCAGGGTGAGATAGAGTGGGGTAAAAATATAGTAAATAAAGAAATGGATCATGAGAGCTTTCTAACCTCCTAGAAGATTATTCAAAACGGGGCAACACCGTGCAATACACAGAAACTGGGGAGGTTACAAATAGAGTAAAGTAGACCTATTCAGTATCAAAAGTACCATATATTATATCAACACACATAATTAGTTCAATACATTAAGTATCCATTTAGAGTTCTACACATAGAGTTCAACACATTGTCTACTTCACTCTATTTGTAGCTTTCTAACCTCCACCATCTTCATCAAGTCCCAAGGTGTTAAAAATCAGAAAAGAGAAAGTCCTACACATACTTACTTGGTAGTAATCATCTTGAAGCCAATAAGGTTTGCTTCAGAATTGTTTGTGTTTATAGAATCATAGAGTTGGAAGAGACCTTGTGGGCCATCCAGTCCAACCCCTCCCAAGAAGCAGGAAAATTGCATTCAAAGCACGCCCGACAGATGGCCATCACTATAGGTATATTAATGTACGTACTGTTCTGATGCTATGGGGCATCAAGGAAGACATGTTAGAAACTGTCTGGTGCCAACGTCTCTGTAAGTTTATGTTACACTGGTTCTGCTTCCCACCCCCACTCCAGTAGCTGAACGCTACAGTCCTAGATGTTCAGTAAGGAATGCAGGTTCCCTTCAGATCTATGGGAGGAGAATGGTTTAAGAGGATATTTAATGGCAACTAAGTGGAACAAACAATACCACATAACAATAAGAGAATACAAGTTGCATTGAATGAACAGGATACATATCCTGAAAGTACATAAATAGTAGTAGTAAACATTTTATTCCAATCATTCTGCACATTCCACGTATTTATTTATCGTGTCAAATGCAAATTGAGAATACAGTTATAATGTATAGAAAAACCTCAACATTAAAAACGTGGCATTATACTAAATTTCCTTTGACCAACAGCTGGCCACTATGAGTGCCTCTAGTGTTGCTGTAAGGAGGTCCTCCACTGTGCATGTGGCAGGGCTCAGACTGCATTGTAGTATGTGGTCTGTGGTTTGCTCTTCTCCACATTCGCATGTCATGGACTCTATTTTGTAGCCCCATTTCTTAAGGTTGGCTCTGCATGTTGTGCCAGAGCCCAGTCTATTCAGCGCCTTCCAAGTCGCCCAGTCTTCTGTGTGCCCAGGGTGCATATTCCACTGAGACAGAAGTATTCTGTAAGTGTTGCCAGTACTTACCATGCGTAAGCAAGCTTTACTTCTGAAGCTTTACTGTGCTGACAATTCATAGAATTAGCTTCATAAAGCAATTTATAATGATAATGGGGGTTGCAGTCAAATTTATAAGTGAGAGCAGAAGGGCAAAGCTTATTGAAAATAACTAAGAAAAAGAAACAAGCTATTTCTAGTTGTATCAAATCCATTTAACAAAACTTTTCCTGTAGTGCTCTTCTCATCCTACCTTTGTCGGTTTACCTTTCCTATCCATCTTGTCAGCAATGCCCCATATTTCAAACTCAATTAAGGGTTACCTCAACCATAAAGAATACAAAAGGGAAAGGAATTAAATCTTGGAGGCAAGATGGAAATATAAATTTCTTGCAAATAGGATAACACATAATATAGGAGCACCCCTGGTGGTTCAGATGAGAGTGTTTCTCATGTACAGTTATTTCCAGGAAGCCCACAAACAGCTCCCATTTCCTTTGATTGCTTTCATCATTCTGAACACTTGGGTGTCTTGCTTTCTAGTTTCTATTGCAACTTGTGGTTGCCTCTGAAGACTGCCCAGAAGCCGCAATTAGTCCAACGCTCAGGAGCCAGGCTACTGATGGGAGCGGGGTACAAGGAGCGCACAACTCCCTTGTTGCGCCAGCTCCACTGGCTGCCAATTAGCTTCCGAGCACAATTCAAACTGCTGGTTTTAACCTACAAAACCCTTTATGGTTCCGGCCCAGTTTACCTGTCCGAACGTATTCTCCCCTATGAACCATCAAGGCTGTTAAGATCTTCTGGTGGGGCCCTGCTCTCGGTCCTGCCACTTTCGCAATCACGTCTGGTGGGAACGAGAGACAGGGCCTTTTCTGTGGTGGCCCCTCGACTATGGAACTCTCTCCCGGGTGAGATCAGATCTGCTCCCTCCTGACCTTCAGAAGGCTAGTGAAAACCTGGTTATGGAATGAAGCATTCCCAGAAGAATGGTTAAGACTGGCTACAGACCAAGTTATCGACCACATGCGGACTGAGTTGGATATGATTTTATTTTGGCGATTTGGTTTATATGTATTTTATTCTATTTGTATTTTAATCCTTTGTTGTTGTATGATTTTTAGATTGTATTATTGCATTGAATTCTTGCTGTGAGCCGGTCTGAGTCCCTCTACGGAGGTAGAGAAGATTAGGATATAAACGTTTTAAATAAATTAAATGAATAAACTACTTATTTATCCCTTCTATTGCTACATTTATGTATAGGACTATATGAGGACACATGACTTCACTAAAATACATAGAACCTAGGCTACTATCTGCATTAAATAGTGTAGTGTTTTTGTTAAATAAGCAATGGGATTACAATGAGATGAATGGAAAAATGCAAACGTTTTATAGTAAAGTAGCTGTACCTGGCACGCGTTGCTGTGCCCTATTTAGGAGATGCGAGAAAGTCTGAGTATGTAAGGGTTGGAATTGATGTTACTTATGGTTTTGGTGGGGTCATGGCTGTGTCCTTGTGGGTTGTTATGGTGGGTGGGATGTTGAAGTCCTGTGGAGTTGTCGGTGTGTGGTGTTGCTGGCGTTCTGCAGAGCTTGTGGATATACAATGGCATACAAATGGGTTGAGCAGTAGACGCAAGGTTGTGTTATGTGCGTATTGTGTTGTGTGTAGGTATTACTTTTTGGTGAGTTAATGGGTGTGTGGTGGCATTGTGGGTGGTAGTATGTTGTGGAATGCTTGTGTGGGTGGGGTGTTTTGGGTGTTTGTAGAGTATCAGTGCAGTGTTGTGTTGTGCTGTGTTTGGAGTATAGGTGGAGTTGGTTTTTGTTTGTGGTGGTGGTAGGTGTTGTGTGTGCGGGGTTCCGTAAGGTTGGGGGGATGGGTTGCGATAGGAAGTTGTGTTGTGTGGATAGGAATTGCTGGAGTATTGTGCCTGGGACGTGTGTGTATTTGGAGGTGTGTGTGGTGGTGAGTAGTGAGTGGAGCCCTGGGTTTTGTGTTGGGGAAATTGTCAGGTATTTGTGTGTGTGTTGTGGTGACATAGTTGTCTCAGTCTGGCTGTGTGCTGGTTGTGATGTGGAGGGGGTGTTGCTTTTGCCAGTGGTATTTGTTGTGAATTTTGTTTGGGGTGGGTTTTTGTGTTGCAGGATTGTTTTTTTTTTGTGGATTTTGCAAGTTTGTGTTATTCCGGCGGTATGTGTTTGTCAGTGGTGCCTGTGTCCCTGGTGCCCTATTTGTTAGTGTTATGTCCGTCTTGTAGTTGTTATGTCCTCCTGTGTTAGTTGGTTGTGCTGTGTAGGTTTCTGTTTAGCAGTGGTATGCGTTGTGTGTGTTGTGTGTCTGTAGTGTTGTGGGTCTGTAGAGGTAGGCATCGCGAGTTGTGTGGCTGTCATGTTGTGGGTGTGGTGTTTGTTAAGCACAATCTATCAGAACTACAGTTCCAAACTCCGACTGCCACTAAGAACCTGCTCCCTCCTAGAGCTTGGTCTTGACAGTTTAACCCACAAACACCAACTGACTAAATTCAATTCACTCAGCATTCTAACCTAGCCTTGGCTGGCTCCGCCCACCGTTACTATGGGAACTCAACCTCCCGGCATTTTGTGTGGCCTGATGTTGGCCAATGGGATTCACTGGCGGCCGCAGAGGACACTGGGAAATGTAGGTTTTTTGTATCGTTGTTTTAGGGGGCCTTCTAGGTTTTTTTGGGGGTTTCTTTGCTAAAAACCTTCCTTGCCTGAGGCCTATTTTTGTTGCCAAGTTTGGTGTCTCTGCCTTGGATGGTTTCTCTGTCTATGGCAGTCGTTCGATGACGGGTCCTCCTTTATATATATAGATATAACTAAAAATAGATTACTCTGGCAAAAAAAATCCTAACTTAATGAAAGTAGATCTTTCTCTTCATAAATAACAAGGATTATTTATGGTTATTTATGGTTCCTATTCTCATAAAGGACAAAAGTCATGTATGTTATTGATAAATGATCACACAATTTATAAAAATGCAGACCATTCTGGTACTGCTCTACAAACCAAATATCTATGGTAAAGCATGTAAAGATATGACAGAAGATATTCACTAGGGGCCCTTCCACATTCTTTCCTTCATATCTCTTTCTGAATAATTTGGAAAAGATGACAATTTACATAAGAATGAATGAATGAATGGATTACAGGCTGAAACAATGACTTGCTACCTTGTTATTTGTAATAAAAAAACCCCAGATATAATAGTTTTCAAAATTGAAACTTTATTTTGTTTTGAAGTTGGGATTTCTTACAAAATATTTAAACATTTTTGTTTTGCATTGATACAATACAGAAATAGAATAATAGAGAAGGAAACAATCCAGCTGTGTATTTAAGAGTAAAAAAACCCCCAAGCAAACCAAAACCTGCAATGTAAACATCTAAACACAGAACATTTTGAAAAGGGATTTAGTCTTACACCCATTCCATAATCAAACCAGGTAGCACTGCAAACTAGGTACTTACCATTTTATAAATGAAATTTCTTCAGTGCCAGTAAGGTTCAGACATTTGAACATACTGTTGCTATACATATAACTAATCTCAACAGAGAGAAAACTGTTCTGGCAGTAGAAAAGACATGGTTAAAATTAAATTATAGTGTATTTCTTCCAGAGTCACTACTCTAAAGTTATCAGGTTCCTGGGTTAAATAAATGCTGAAATCTCTCGAGTATAAATCCCACTTTCATGCATTCTTTATATATACAGTATATTGCAATCTCACTGAACTAATTCAGTGTCTGCTGACTGCTATTCCCCAAAATTTTGATACATGTCATAAATAAGACAAACAGCCCATCAAAAATGGGAAAAAAATTAAATAACCAATCATATTTGGCAAAATTAGGTCTTAAATCTTGCACAATTATCACAATAGGAATCTCAATTGGGGAGCAAAGGGTTAAATCTAACATAGAAACAAGAATGTGTCAATATTTCCTTCTCTGAATCCCCTGGCCCTAATCCATTCCAAAAGATTTCCCTTTTATGAGAAGGTTGGAGTAGAAAAATTGTCCTTGTTCATTGACAGAAGCAGTAGAGTGAATGGAAAAATATAACTGTATGTCAACAAAACTCAAGAAGAATAATGGAAGTTCAAAAACAGTATCTCAGAATCTGGACTTATTTCTGCATTAACACATGTAAAGAGCAAATATCTGCAGCATTATAAACTGAAGCTGGAAGTTCCAATTTTGATGTATGTCAAGAAGATGTTTTTGAAAATATGAAAATTCAGTCTGCATCAAATTTCTGAATACATGGACCAAATAGAGCAAATAGTATATTTTTTCATAGTGAAAATCTTCTGCTTACTACTTTCTTCACAAGTCTCACATTATAAGGGCAGGCATCCAACTAGTAAGTTACAACAGCCCAAGTCAAACACACACTACCATAACCATGTTTTGGTTCATTGTATACGTCATAATTTTTTACCAGCAAGACAACTGAGGGGGGGAAAACCTCCTTAAAACCAGCTTTAAAGTGAGATAGCCATTTCTGCAGCATTGATGAATTTATGATGATCAAGGCATGTGTCCAGCTATTTTCCTGAAGGTGGATGATCTACAAGAACATCATCCACAGGGGCCTTCTAAAGACCATTTGGAGGTCCAGGTATATCCCTATTGCAGTGTATTCCTAACAGGAAAGCGGTTAGGCATGTCTGTTGATCTTCCCATTCTTAAATGATAAAGTCATTACTATATTGGGGAGGCTGAATCACTTGAAAGAGGAGTTTTGGAGAACAGAATTGGGATACATAATTGTGAAGGCTTAACTACATGTAAGATGCACAGGACTCCAGACGATATTGATATATATAATGGTCATAATACGATCAAGAGATGAGCTGGTCTGTTGTTCTTTGTCCTTTTTTTTGCAAAGCATAACTTGACAAGGTGAAACTGGGAAAACTGCAGTCCAAAAATCTCTGGAGGTCATCAGGTTGTCTACTCCCTAGCTTTATAGGAGACAGAGATATTTGGAAACAATCGTCTCCAAAGGAAATTCAGAAGACATGAGATTCAGCTTTGAACATTAAGGATGAAAGCCGTTGCTTGTTCTGTATGTAAAGCTTTGCAAGTAAGTCTTTAAAATTCAGAGGTGAAAACAACGTGATGCACTTAAACTCTGAAATGCCATAGTTCCCTGCATTGCCTTACAGATAACATATCTGCGCCCCTTGTTCCCTAAATTAAGTAAATGTCCTTTCTTTCACTGCAGTCTCATCCTTTTTTCTGGTGGCGCCTTAGTACTAGTACTCTGTTGTGTGGTCTTGGCACTCTCCTTCTCCTCTTGTTTCACTGTTTCAGGGGCTGGTTCTGGCTCCTTGATTTGATCCACTGCAAAATAAAGAAAAGATATGAAATGAATAGCAATCGCTTTGAAATGTCTGGTTGTTATGCAATAAGTTTACCAGGTTATTTAAAAAAAGATAGTGAAAAGACTATGTGGAATTTGAGCAAGGAGAATCCCAGAAACAGGTTCAATTCTCCATTTGCTGAGACAAAACATTTCCATCAATTGCACAATAAATGTTCCTGACCTATGGGAAAACAGCTCTTTGGATATTATAGTCTGCAAACATCCTCTAAGACCCCAAGACATAGGCCCTAGAGCCACTACTGCAATGCAAACTATCAAAACATAGACCTTGGCTGAATTGTTGCATTCAGATTTTCTTTCTTGACAGGTAAACCTAATCTAAAAATCTAGGGTAATTTATAAAGAAATGAGAAAACAAAGTCCCAGTACAGCAGAGCTATACATACACAGAAATGTAGCAAACATGTCCTTAGATGTAGGCAGTAGTAGTCTTCCCAAGTGTACCAAATGAAGCTAAGCCTACACAATGTCTCAATGTTACCTTATTCAAAACTTGATTAAATTCTTACCTGGGATGGGTTTTTCTCCTTGCTTTTGCTGTGAATTAAAAAAAATAAGGGGGGGGAGAGGTTGAGTTATGAGTAAAAACAATACAGCCTTCTTGCTTACTCCTGACATAACTTTTATTGTTGTTCAGAAAAGAAAGAGTACACAAGAGAATAAACTGGTCCACCACATATATTTTACCTAACATCTATGACTATTTGTAAAGGAACAGAATGGTAGTCAAACAGAGGCAAGCTTTCTACTGTTTTCAGGCTGAGGTATTCTAAGAAGGACTGTGGACAGACATAGTTTGTTATATAAACTCCCCTTTCCCCTTTGCATACATAATTTCATAGGCAGGGATTAGTCAATTCAGATTAATAACATCAAAACTGATAATCCATCCCTCCTAGAAAGAATAATATAGTGTGTTAAAGAGGGTTCAGCTGAACTGAATTTTAGCATACTATATTTCTTCTACAAAGAAAGCCAGTGTAATGTCGTGATGTGAGTGTGGGACTATAACTCTAGAGACCAGGGTTTGAATCCTTGCTTGGCCATGAAACCCACTGGGTAGCCTTGGGCAAGTCACACTCTCTTGGCCTCAGAGGAAAGCAATTACAAACCTCTTCTGAACAAATATTGCCTACAAAACCCTGTGATACGTTCACTTTAGGATTGACATAGGCCAGAAACTACTTGATGTAATGTCTTCCCATTAGCACATAATTGTTATACAGACTGGTGTCTCTGACCGGGACTTTATTATTACTTAAAAGAATAACCTTGTTATTATTTGGGAGACATCCGGGACTGTGTCCCTTTTGGATGACGCAGGAACTCCTTTCCGCCTTTTTACGACGTCCACTCACTTGCATGTGAGTTTACCGCCCGTATTTGCTGTGTATGAATATATGGATAAAGACAGCATGTATGCATTACTTTGACTACAGAAAAATTGTTGAAATTACTTTGAATGCTATTCATAAATGTTTATTTTGGAACCTGAGAATTCATCCTGCTTGAAATTTATATTGATGTTACACTGTTCCTTTTGATTCACCTCTTGCAGAAACTACTTGAAGGCATACAACAACCATTTATCTACAAAGGTGGTGCTCAAGGAATTTCACAAGAGACACAATCCAGCAGAAATGTCCTTGAAATAAAGTCACACAAAAGCTCATACTAGTTTTGTGCTGTATCTTTCATTGCAGGAGTAATTTCAAGGAGATAATTCTATCTTTACCCAATTATGCCAATGTATGTAACTTTTTTTCATCAAAATTAAAGGATGCTAAATCTCAGCCAACCACCCTCCTCTTCAAAATTAAAATGTCTATCACCTGCATTCCAGAAACTAAATGGACCCAACAGAATATGACCATGATATATTCTGCATCTTAACTGGTACCTGCACAAATTTAGGAGGGAATTTGTTTCTGAGATCTAGAAGCAATGAATCCACACGGTGTCTCTGGAAAATGGAACTGGGTTCTTCCTTCTTCTTGGCTTTTGGTTTAGCCTTATCTGAATGGGAAATCGTAGGAGTCAATTCCATCAGAACTTTTTTTTTTTAAATGAATATTTTCCACAAAACTTAAGTATCATATTTTCTAAAAATGATGAAAAACTGTAAGCAATTAAACACTGATAATATAAAAGCTAAGATAAAAGAGGATCAGAAAAACTACATTTCCTTTCCAGTTTTTTTTAAAACCACCCATCCCCCAGAAACCAATAGAATGAACAGAATTATTTTGCAAAGCACGCATACTGAACATAATACTAGAATTTAGGCCAAAGAAGAGTGAAATAGTACATGTTAAAGACTGGAATATTTGGATAGCCTACCTCGTTCTTCTTGATCTTTGAAATGCCACCAATAGCCTTTTGAGGGATGATAGCGGCAGTAAGACATAGCTTCTTCAAAAGCTGACTGGATTCCATGTACTGCAGTTAGCTGGGGGAAATATATTATTGAAATGTATGGTTTTTCTCCTGGCACTAAACATTTGCAAGCAAAACAGCTCAACTCAAACTATTTTCTTCTTATAAACAGATACTCTAGTGGCTTGCTGTGAGTCTTCCGGACTGTATGGCCATGTTCCAGAAGCATTCTCTCCTGACGTTTCGCCCACTGAGGATGCAAAAGGTCAGAAGAGGGTGCCTGCCATAGATGTGGGCGAAACGTCAGGAAAGGATGCCTCTGGAACGTGGCCATACTTGTTTTGCCTATAGTCTTTAGGCATACAGTTTCAAGCAGAGATAAGAATGGGTAAGGGGAAAGGAGAGTAAGGTACTACAACTAGAGTGACTGCACTGTAATGCGAGACTGCCACTCCTATCAGACTCAGCCAAACATAATCAATGGTAACCAATTACCCTCCAAAGGGAAATTAAGTTCCTTTGGAGGGCAACACTTCACTTTCCATTATACTAGAAACTCAATAAATAAAGCATCAAAGGTCTTAAAGACATGGGAAATAGGAAAGGGAGTTTGGGAATGCTCAGAGAGTCCACACAGAGATCATTCAAAGGGCCTTATACCGAGACTCCTCTCCCTTCTAAATTTAAAAGGATGTAATTACTGAAATTGCCTTTGCATCTAAAGTCCCCTTTTGTGGAACATCTTTCACAGACAGAAGTAAAAAACAAACTAGTGTTCAAAATATTCCACCTTAAGGGCAAAAGTACACCACAGAGTAGGTTATAGTCCAAAACACCTCAAAATCTTCTAGTTTTTTGACATGTGTTTGTAATATAAAATCAGAAATAGAATTTTCTTTTAACTGTTCCCCTAAATTCAATGACAGAGAAGCAGGAAACAATCAAAAGTACTGCATTGATAATTCAGTTGCTTTACCAAAACACAGAGTCTTACCGCTCTAGAATTTACAACCGATCCAAGATCAGGTGCCTGATAAATCACTCCAGCAATAATGTAATAATCAGCCAATGGAATAACTATAAAAGAAATGCAAGTTTTGTACACCATCCAAAACAATCTAGCCAAACATTAGTGAACTTGCTTATCTCACTGTTCACAGAGTAGTGAAAACTAATTTGTATTCAAACAATATTTATTTCATATTTTATATACAATTTTTCCTTCAAATAGATTAAGGCAGTTTAGTTTGTGTATCGCTTGTCCATTTCTTCCTTACAGTCACCTTGCCAAGGTTAATCAGAAAGCGGCTGATTTCCTAGAGGTTATCCAGACATATTTGAATTCATATTTGAACACAATTTTCTCATTCTTAGTTTAACAGTCCAGAACAGTATGCCACACTGGTTAAAAAGGAGGATACCAGCACTGTAATTGGAACATTGCAAGCTTATATTTAAACACATAGACCATTCAAGGTGGCCACTGAAAGAAGCGCCTGGTGGCGCAATGGGTTAAACCCTTGTGCCGGCAGGACTGAAGACCAACAGGCTGCAGGTTCAAATCCGGGGAGAATGTGGATGAGCTCCCTCTGTCAGCTCTGGCTCCCCATGTGGGGATGTGAGAGAAGCCTCCCACCAGGATGGTAAAACATCAAAACATCCGGGCATCCCCTGGAAAACGTCCTTACAGATGGCCGATTCTCCGGGAGTGGCGGCATAGAAGCATGAGTAATAAATAAATAAATAAATAAATAAATGTGTGACAAATCCTGAACACATGGGTATGCCTTTAGGTCAGGGGTTCTCAAACTGTGCTCAAACTGATAGTGAGGGGCTCAGTGGCACCATGTTATTTCCTGCTGCCTCATCTTTCCTCCTCATGAGAAATACAAGGAAATTAAAGTTTTGAGCTGTAGTATCTGTTGGGGGTGCTTTGTGTTTTTCCTGCATGGCAGAAGGGGGTTGGGACTGGATAGTCTCTGAGGTTTCTATTACTGCTACTACTACTACTACAAATGCTGGGTGTCATTTGTTAAAGGTGCTTTGATTGTGCTTTTCCTGCATGACAGAAGGGGGTTGGACTGGATAGCCCTGGGGGTCTTCCACTGAAATACTCCTAAGTTTATGTTGGTTAAAATTGTTATTTATTTAAAATATTGTATTGTTCTTTTTTCCCTTTCTCCATCCATCAGCCAATGCCCTGCCCCATGCCTGATATATAAATTATATATACAAGAACTTTTGCTTCAAAAAAAAGTTCCATGTCTGAAGAAATTTGAGAACCACTGCTTTAGGCTATTGCAATTTCACGGAACTAGCTGAATTAATATTGTTATTATTAAAGTAAATTTGAAATATTATCTCAGTCATCAGTGGTTCTCAATCTGTGGTTCCCCAGAAATCCTAACAGCTGGTAAACTAGCTGGGATTTCTGGGAGTTGTAGGCCAAAACAACTGGGGACCCATAGGTGGAGATCCAGTGCTCTAGGCAATGTTGGAAACAGGTATACACATAGTCTTGGGTATGAATAATTATAGTGAAAACATTCAGAACCTTTGAAGGGATTAAATAAATATGTCTAGAGACATTCAGAGTACCTCTGAATGTCTGAGCCTTTCCTCAGACATGTATCTGTTTCAAATTGCTGTATATTGTTGTTTTAGGGTTTTTAAATGATGTAAGTCGCCCGGAGCACCACGGGTGGAGGGCGACTCACAAATATTAAAGTATTATTATTATTATTATTATTATTATTATAAGGAGAACTTAAAATGACATTATTTCACTGGCACTATTGGCCTTTTACCACAAGAGGGCATCTCCTTATTAGTATAAAAAGGAGATTTTAAAGCAGTGAATCTCAAACAGCCCTGAAGCTCTTTTGAATTTCAGCTTCCAGATCTCTCTCCCTACTGACCAGGACTTCTGGGATTTAAAATCCAAAACATTTGCTAGACCAAAGATTGTGACTCACAACTTCATCTATTCAAAAGCCTCCAATCATGTTGGATAACAATTCTTTTTATCTCCAGCCACAATGACCAATGGAGTGGCTAATTGAAAAATATCCAGGAACAAAATCAAATGGAATAGGAATGGCATTTTCCTTCTTTAGGTAGCCATAACACCAACATCATCAAAGAATCCCCATGTGTCTCCATTTTTAAATCACAGCAAGCTGCTAAAAGGCAGCTGGAGGTGGAATGTGCTCCTCCCGTATTTCCAAATCTTGAGCACCTTGATCAAGTGAGCAAACATAAAGGGATATGAAAAGCTTGCACTGATCTTCTGATCTATGGGGACTCTATTACAGTGTTATTCAAAGTGGTGGCCCATGGACTGGTGTCAGTCCAAACACAACCAGCTGCCAGTCCAAACTTTCAGGAAGCAAGAAACAATTGCCATCAATCAGCTCAAATATGGTGCAAGTTCCAAGATCACTTGTGGATAGGAGGGGTTCTGCCCTCTCTCGGGGACAGAGGGCAGAATATAAATAAAGGGTTTTAAAAAAATTATTATTATTATTAAACAGCTTAAGAAGCACTGCTCTTGTGCATCTACATCAGTGTTTCTCAAACTGTGTGCCTCCAGATATTTTGGACTTCAGCTCCCACAATTCCTAACACCTGGTAAACTGCCTGGGATTTCTGTGAGCTGAAGTCTTAAAACACCTGGAGGATCAATTTGAGAAACACTACCCTACACATTTGCTGATGGGCGATTTGCTAAATATATCTGCCTGTGAGTATTCTAAGTACAGGCAGTCCCTGAGTTACAAACATCTGACTTACAAATGACTCATAGTTAAGGACAGAGGTGAGAGAACAGGAAATGAGATAAATCTACCCATTGGAAAGGAAATTTACTCCTGAAAGAGTTATCATGGGGAAAAGGTGTCTCCACTGAAGCTTTATCCCCAATCCTTGTTTCCATATCAAGCCAAATGTTTCAAAATCCACTTATCACAGAAACAGAAAGTGATGTGAAATCTTCTGAACAGGTGAACAGGCAGCAAAACAAATACCACAGGAGTGTTAACCCTTCTCTATGCTACCCAAAGCTAAAAAAAATGTATTTTTGGCTGAGGTTACACTTTAAAAAATACTGGTTGCAACTCACAAACAAATTCAACTTAAGAACAAACCTAAAGAACTTATATTGTTCATAACTTGGGGACTGCCTGTATAGCTGTTTGTTTATGCAATGGAAGTGCCGTGTAAATCCTTACCTTGGGTTGGACTCTGTCTTTGCTGCTTACGAATTATAAAAAGAATTGGCTCTTGTGCATGGAGAAGGATATACTCTACTCCAACCATTTGACTGAAAGAAAAAGAGAGACTGTCTTGGAAAATACAGCTCATTCAAAGTTAATGAAAAAGATGGAGAAAATAAATGAAAGATTTATATGGATGGAACATTATTGCAAAAGCCAGTAGCTGCTCACAAACCAAGAGCCTTTCCAGACAGGCACTATATCTTAGGATCTGACCCCAGGTTTTCTGTTTATCCCAGATTATTTGGCAGTGGGGACTCTTATAATCCAGTTTAATGCAGAAAGCCTGGAATTGGATCTTGTGATATAGGACCTGTCTGGAAGGGCTTCATATCATCTTTGGAATTATTACTGATCTAATGTTAGCAAGTGAAAAAACAAAAGGTCAGGGAGTTTTTTTTATAACCGATTACTAATAAGAGCACTGCGGTTGTTCTCTAGGGAGCCCTAGTTTCAAGGTAAGATGAAACATGACTGCATTCCATGCTTTCATTAGTATGTTTTCATTGTTCATTCTGAAAGTTCTCAATAGACTTATGTAATAATAATACTCATGATGAAGTGCTCTGAAATCCCACAATAGTTATTCTTTAGGATCTAATTAAAAATATATTTCATTGCATCTATTTAGCAATGCTAAAATATGCAGGCATTTGAGTTACACAAAATTGTGCCATCAAGAGATAGGTCATTAATTCCTTAGGAATATGCAATAAAGTGAATTACCAATGCAAAGTGTTTCTATTACGTTTGGAATACAACAGCTTCACCACTTGACTGCCATTTTATTACATACACAGAAAAAGTATTTCTTTTTTCATAAAATGTATGAAGGTTTTAGACAATTAAAGTTATGTTTATTAATACTTTAATTTAAAAAGGAGTGAGGCATGATAAAAGAATATGCATTCCTTCATACACTTATTCTACTTGATGACATATTACATTATTAAATTATAATTGATCAATCCATTAGACTAAATGAAACATGAACAATTCACAAAATGACATCAATTAATCTGCTTAATGTTTAAATTCTATTCACTACCTGTTACCTTTGGTAACTAGTTCCTATTCCAGTATTCTAAAAATAACCAAGAAAATGACATTCTAGAGGTTTTTTTTCTCAAAGCTCCCTAAAAATATGTGATCTTGCAAATTATATCCTATGCCATGTTCTTCTTTCCCAATGCTATATGGATACAGGATGCTATTTCCTCCCACCTTTCATGCTCCAGTGACGGAATTACAATTGGATTATCTCCTACTGTTGGCTCATACGCAACCACACGTGTTTCTTAAAGTAAACATACAATATATCTAGGGAGAAATAATGTAGAAGTAGGCACACATACTGTACATCAGGTGATAGATATTTTTACACAGTTTTGCAACATTTAACAATTTTATACACAGTAATAATTCCCGAATACAAAGAACTTCATCCAAAGTAATAATAAAAATAATAAAAAATAATAAAGCTAGATGAGAAAATGTCTTGTTTGTATAAAAATCAACTTCAAGACAAACTAGGAACAGGGGTTTGAAGAAATTGAGTTTCAAATGGTCCCTTGGTTTGCTACCCCGGTTGTTGGCACTCTAGATCCTTCAAAAAGGCTGAGAAGTACAATCGTGACAATGTAATCCCAATACATGTCTATGACATAAGCTTCATGGAGTTTAACAGGATTTACCCTCAGTTAGGCAAGCATATGATTGCATCCTACAAATAGGTTTATGAGGCTACTATTACACATGTCTTCCAGTAACTTACTTCAAGTGATCCAAAGTTAGCCTTTGCATCTTGACCATTTCGTTGTTGCATGTTCGGTCATAGAATGGATTACTACGCTCTGAGAAATAGTCCAATACACTCCCGCTGTTCAATATTGGAATCCAAGCGCTGTCAACCCAAGAAATTCCCAGGAGGTTATCTGGGAGTCAGAGGGAGGACAGAGGAATAAAAGTATTTAGCACAAATATAATAATTGCAAGTCATTCTCAAAAGCTTATTTATCATATCTACAGTTAAAAGATTGCAGTTAAGATATTTACTTTAATTGAACTTACCTGAAATAGCCACCATTTTACAAACATAACTTACAACACTTAACTTATAAAACTATATCATTAGTAAATGTCTTAGATGCTTTTTCTTAAGAGCAAAGGCTTCATACAACAGCTCATGGAAAAAACTCAATGACAGCCCAGTCCAACCCAAAAAGAAATTCTTCATTTCTTGGTTTTTAGACCTGTTCCTAGGATTATTTGGGGCACTAATTCAGAAAATTGCATTGGATAAGACCACATCAGATCAGCTCTAGCGTCTTAAATATGGATGTCATGATTTTTTTTATAGGTGAGCAGATGAAGACTTGTATATGGCATATGCTATGTATCTCAAAAACTAGAGCTGACGGGGAGACTGCAAAATGCTGGAAGACACAACAGTTCTGAAAAAATACAGAAAATATCTCTGCATCCCTTTCGCAAAGTGGTAAGTTTCATATGAAGTTGAACCACTAATATGATAAAGGTAAAGATACTAAGTGTAGGTTGTGTCCAACTCTGGGAGAGGGGTGTGCTCATCTCCATTTCTAAGCTGAAGAGCCGGTGTTGTTTGTAGATGCCTCCAAGGTCATCACTGCATGGAGCACCATTACCTTCCCACCAGAGTGGTACCTATTGATCTACTCACATGTTTTCAAATCACTAGGTTGGCAGAATCTGGGAATAACAATGGGAGCTCACCCCGTCTGTGGATTCGAACCACCAACCTTCTGATGAGCAAGTTCTGCAGCTTAGCGGTTTAACCCACTGCGCCACCACTAATATGATATATCTACTCAAATCCTGCCAAATGCCTTAGAAACTTCAGTGATGACTATCCCCTTAAAATGATGAAAGGTACTAAAGATTCTCAACACAAAACCTATCTTACACCCAGCCATAAAGAAATGGCGTGTAGCAAGGCAACTACAGACTCATTTCTAAGCACTTAAACGTACATTAAAGAATAAGGACAGCCTAAACGGAGACAGAAGCTCAGCAGTTTTAAACCGCAGTGGAAATCTTGAAAGTCTCACATGATTCTAATGCAGAACATTCACATCCATCTCAAAAGTCAAAAGGTATAAGAAGAAATATAGACACATAATGTGCTTGCTCCATCTCTTTTCTCAAACCCATTACCCCCACTGCAACTACTCTAATGTGGATGTATGACTGGAGAGGAAATTGTGAGCAAAAAAGTAATGCAAACTCAGCTGTGATATGTGGATGCATAAAATATGAACACATTGTTTCAGAAATCTTTTAGGCAGGATAACCTAGGGGCTTGGGAAGTCATGATTAATGCAGCATAAATAGGGCTATGAATAATTCATATGCTGCATCAATAACCTACTCCTCTCTAACTCTTGCATAAAAAGGAAGCAAACTAAGAGACAGTCCTATTACTATGTAAATATGTCCTGCCCTGTTCCACTTCTATAAAGGTAGGTCTCCCCCCCCCCCCCAAATATAGTGATTTCCATTCTTTGTAAAACACTGATTGAAATAAACATAAGTATTAAAGCACAAGAAAATGGCACTGACTTAGTTAAACCTTTCCCTGACTTTTTTTTTAGCAATATGCATTAACTGTGTGTAACTACCTATACTTCAAATTGAAAAACAAATACAGGAACATTTCCAAACATCTTCAACTGCGTATCTAGCAGAATCTGTCACAAAATTTGATAATAAAATGGGAATCTTCCTGAAGATCCCCAAGGAGTGGAAAATATTCACAGGTATAGAAGCCACCATGTCCTTAGACTCCTTTAGAGGAACTGGTAATTCAGGGTTAAATTACCATCAGACCTACAAACATCAGCATCAAATACAATTGCTTAAGAGAAATAATTTCGATCATGATTCCTGAATAGTTCTTGAAATAGTCTATGAAACTTTAACTAAGAACTCCTACTTTTTTTAAAAAAAAACCCATTACCTCAAGTGTCAGAAATGCAGTTGTGTGTGTGTGTGTGTGTGTGTGTGATATTAGTTCAATATTCAAATGAACTAAAATACTTCTATCCCAATCTCTCAGGAAAAATAGAACCCTATGCCATTTCTGTGGTTGTTTTTGCCACCCTCAAACATTCCCGACAACCAAAAACAATACTTAAAAACAGGAGAAATCCACACAAGAAACAATCAAAGCCAGCTAATCACCTCCCAACAAAGGATTCCCCCAGGCAGGAAGCAGCCATGCCTTGAAGCTGCAAGGCTATTTGATGCTAATCAGCATTCACACCTGCCTCAAACAGACAAAGAGTTCTTCCTCCCACCCTGGACATTCCACAGATATATAAACCTATTTGCCTTATTTCCAACAAACCTCACAACCTCTGAGGATGCCTGCCATAATTGTGGGCGAAACATCAGAAAAGAATGTTTCTGAAACATGGCCATACAGCCCAGAAAACTCACAGCAAACCAGTGATTCCGGCCACAAAAGCCTTCAATATCAATAAAGCTTGTAACGTATGTAATAGTAGGTTGTTTGTATCAAAGGAGCCAGCTGGTTTTTCAAGTACGGTGTTCTGTTGTTACCCTGGCAGCAAACATTTTTGTTGTCTGCTGTTCAAAATTGCCCTTTTTAGTGACTTCTTTATTTCATGAAGAACATGTAAATGTTTCCAAAGCTCAGGAGCAGCACAAAATATAGAAAATCATAATTTGGGGGGGATGGAAAGAATTTCTCTATCAGAATAAAATGCAGAAAGAGTAAATGGAGAATGCAAAGACAGCATGGCTCTTACAGTCAAATAATCTATAAACCCGAACTGCACTAATTCTACAGTGTACAGCCAGCCATTGTCTCTGGGTTGAGGTCAAAATGCATCCAGGGATGATTTTTTTTAATTCAGCCTCCATGTTAGCTCCCAAACTTATAAATCTTTTATGTGATGTGTTCAATAATATTTAATGTTTTATCAGGAGACGGTCAATTTTGATGTTTTATACTTTTTTATCGATGCCAACACTGTGAACTTCGGGGTTAGGAAGGGAGTATATAAACACCATAAATAAATAAATGAATGAATAAATAAATAAATAAATCTATACTCTGCTAATACACTAAATCAGTGGATCTCAATCTGTGGGTCCCCAGGTGTTTTGGCCTACAACTTTCAGAAATCTCAGCCAGTTAAACAGCTGTTAGGATTTCTGGGAGATCAAGGCCAAAACATCTGGGGACCCACAGTTGAGAACCACTGCACTAAATGATAGCTGGTGAGACAGGCTTATCTGTTTTCCTCTTTCTCAGCTCTTCGGTTTGCTTTGCATGCATCATAACAACAGATACTGTTGTTTACCTCACCTACAGTAGGTAGTTAGAGTAGGAATGGTTAAGCTACAGCAGATCTCATCCTTCCCTAGCTATACATTTGACTGAGTTACTTAATGGGTTTAAAGCCAACTTTTAAAAGTGTGGCATAGACACCGAGAACTGGGAAGCCTTGGCCCTTGAGCACTCTAACTGGAGGTCAGCTGTGACCAGCAATGCTGCAGAATTTGAAGAGGCACGAATGGAGGAAGGCGCATCAAGCCAACCCTGAACGGGACTGCCTTCCATTTGGAAACCAATGTCCTCACTGCAGGAGAACATGTGGATCAAGAATAGGGCTCCACAGCCGCCTACGGACCCACCACCAAGACACTTCACTTAGAGGACCATCATCCTCAAGTTACAAGGGATCCCCTAAGTATTAGAGTACCATCAGCATCTGTATTTCTTCACCATTTTTCCAATGCTAATACCAGGGAAAAACATGCTTGGGGAAAAGATAGCGATGAGAAGGAAAACGGAGTTGGGTGGCCATAAAAAGACTTGGGGTGCATCTACATCTGGCCAGAGTTCCATCTTGTCTCCTGCCTATATGATCAGTTGGGAGCTGCCCCCTCCCCACCAGCACCAGCTGCTGCTCTGGCCAGATTTAAGGGGGCTACAGTTGAAGACAGTTCCATCTTGTCTCCTGCGCTTTACTAATAAATATAATAGATTGTATATACATATAATATTTATAAAATTATAATGTAATACAATATAACACTAATAATACAATATTAAAATTATATATTTTATATTACACTAGCTGTACCCGGCACGCGTTGCTGTGCCCTTTTTAGGAGATGCGAGAAAGTCCAATCATCCACGGTGTGCCCTCCTCTAAACTGCAGTTGGATGGAGTGTGGGTCATGGGGGGCATGGTGTGCCAAGTTGGGTCTTTATTGGTCTTGGTTCTGGGCCACAGTGGTCTGTGGGGAATGATGGGTTTTGAAGTACTACAAATCCCATTTTCCATGGTGGTACTTCAAGTCCCATCATGCATGGTCGGGGCTCTGTGTGCCAAGGTAGGTTACTGTAAATTCAGGCCATACACAATGTCCCATGAGCTGAGGCCTAGTTAGGAACAGCAAGTTAATGAAGCCTTACTGTCAATTCAGGCCATACACAATGTCCAATGAGCTGAGGCCTAGTCAGGAGAATCAAGTTAATGAAGTCTTACTGTCAATTCAGAGCGTAAACAGCTTCCCAGTAAGTGAGGGCTAGTTAGGGAAATCAAGTTAATGAAGTCTTACTGTCAATTTAGAGCGTAAACAGCTTCCCAGTAAGTGAGGGCTAGTTAGGGAAATCAAGTTAATGAAGCCTTACTGTCAATTCAGGCCATACACAATGTCCAATGAGCTGAGGCCTAGTCGGGAGAATCAAGTTAATGAAGCCTTACTGTCAATTCAGAGCGTAAACAGCTTCCCAGTAAGTGAGGGCTAGTTAGGGAAATCAAGTTAATGAAGCCTTACTGTCAATTTTGGCGTGGTCTGTGATTTTTTGGGTGTAAAATTTTCGGTTGGAAGTGATTTGGGTGTTTGTGTTGGGGATTGGCTCAGGCCTTTTCCTTATTCTGTTTTGGCAGTTTATTATGGATCGGAATTTTCATATTGGCTGGCCAGTGCAGCAGTTATGCAAATCCGCCCTTATTGGCAGCCAATCATGTTGTTCAGAATGTAGAGGCTGGGTGAGTCTTTGGCTGCCCCGGAGGATGCTGGTAAATGTAGTTTTATTTTTACTCGTTGTTTTGGGGGCCTTTTAGGTTTTGGGTGGGAAAGTTTCTTTGCTACAAATGTACCTTGCTTGAGGCCTATTTCTGTTGCCAAGTATTGTGTTTCTGCGTTGTAAGGTTTCTTTGTTTGAGGTATACATCACATGACGTGAACCCATTTATATAATAGATGTAACATTTCTAATAATATTACAATATAATTGTGTAGTACAATATAGTAATATATAATATTGATATTGTACTATGCTAATAATTTAATATATTGTGTGTGTGTGTGTGTGTGTAAATGTGTGTGTATATATATATATATATATATATATCTTGTAAGCCACTCTGAGTCCCCTTTGGGGTGAGAAGGGCGGCATATAAATGTCTTAAATAAATAAAATAATAAATAAATAATCAATGCAGTCTGAACCTGTTTTAACTGTCTCGCTCAATATTACAAATTCATGGAATCCTTGCAAGGTCTTTATTTATTTATTTAAAACTTTTGTACCCCGACCTTCTCACCTCCATAGAGGGACTCAGGCCGGCGTACAGCAAAATTCAATGCTACACAAACTAAAATATCTTACAACAACATATTACAATTCATAAAAAGCCAAATACATAAAAACCCAATCGTCACTAAAAACAAATTCAACTTGGGTCTGTAAACATGGTCACTAATTTCACACTATAATCAATCTCAGCCTATTCCGGGAATGCTTGGTTCCAAATCCAGGTCTTCACCAGCCTCCTGAAGGACAAAAGAGGGGGCAGATCTAACATCGCTTGGGAGAGAGTTCCACAGCCAAGGGGCCACCACAGAGAAAGCCCTGTCTCATGTTCCCACCAGACACACTTGCCTTCTCTGCCAAAGAGGGTACCCCATCACATTCCAACTCCCACAGTTCCATAGCTTCGAGTCAGGGCAGTTAAAGTGGTGTCAAACTGCCTTAATTCTACAGTGTAGATAAGGCATGGGCAAACCTGGGCCCTCCAGGTGTTTTGGACTTCAACTCCCACAATTCCTAACAGCCTCCAAATGATTATCCTGTTGCATGAGGGCCAGCACGGTCAAGTCAGATATGGCAATGCTCTCTCGGAGCCCTTCCTAATAACTAATTGAGTGAAACAAGGTTGTGTTCTTGCACCAACCCTATTTACAATCTTCTTCAGCATGATGCTCCAAACAGCTATGGCAGACATCGAAGAAGAAGACGGTATATACTGTATATATGCTATCGTACTGATGGCAGCTTGTTCAACTTAAGCCATCTGAGGGCTCGCATCTAAACTATCTAGTCCGTGAGCTGCTTTTTGCTGACGATGCTGCCCTTGTCGCCCATACAGAAGCAGCCCTGCAGTGCCTAACATCCTGCTTTGCAACAGCTGCAGAGCGGTTTGGGCTGAAAGTCAGCCTGAAGAAAACGGACGTCCTCTACCAGCCCGCACCACAGGAAGAACTCACTTCCAGAAGAGGTTGTGACAGCTGTCAGCCTGAACAACTTCAAGGCAGGATTAGACAGATTCATGGATACCAAGTGTATCCATTCAAGTGCCACCTCGGAGTTGGTTGAGGTAGGCAGGATTTCCCACTGGTTGTGGGGGTCGGGAAGGTCAGGTTTTGCCCTCCCTTCTGCTCGAGATCCCCGTGTACAACTGGTGGGCCACTGTGTGATACAGAATGCTGGACTAGATGGGCTGAGGTCCGATTCAGCATGGTTCTTCTTATGTTCTTATGTTCTTACCATCATCCTCACGTCAGCATAGGCAAATCTGTGCTTAAGCCCATTCAGCAGTTCACCTACCTGGGAAGCATCATCTCTTCAGACGCCAAGATTGATAAAGAGATAGATCACAGATTAGCAAAGGCATATAGTGCATTCAGAAGGCTTCACGAGAGTCTGGAGCAACAAGCACCTGAGGCAAAGCACCAAAATCAGTGTGTACAGAGCTATCATACTGTCTATTCTCCTTTATGAGTCTGAAACATGGGTCACCTATTGCCAGCACCTACGACTCCTCTAATGCTTTCATCAGTGCTGTCTTCGCTCAATCCTAAATGTACACTATGTGACTAATGTTGCTGTCCTTGAACAAGCAGGGATCACCAGCGTTGAGGCCATGCCAGGCATGCAGCCAGGGGGGGGGGCTAAGGGGGCTTCAGCCCCCCCCCCCCCAAATTAGCAGGGTGGTCCGCGAGAAGGCCGTACTGGTACCTTATTTAAAGTGTTATGTTTATTCATATCATGATCTGATCACCATGCTCATTATATCCCACATTAATGGGGTTATTGGGATAACAATACAAAAGGTTTGCTAGGGTAAACCCTCTTCCACCCAGTCTCAGCCCCCCCAACCAAACTCAGCCCCGAATCAAAATCCTGGCCACGGCCCAGATGGGAGTCTATGATACTTTAGCCTGCAGTGAAATGACTGACTGACTGACTGACTGACTGACTTTATTATTTCTGAGTCGCCCTCCACGTTAGTGCTCCGGGCGACTTACACACAACAAATTCCACAATTAAAATAGAGTATTTAAAACTAGATTAAAATATTCAGTGGTTAAATGCAGGCCCTGGGCCATGCTATTGAGAACACAGCTCCCAGGCAGGGCATGTCTCTAGGATGGAGGACCATCGCCTCCCAAAGATACTACATGGGTCAGCGCAAGAGAGCGCCCCAAAAAGAGATATAAGGACTCCCTGAAACAACATCTCAGGCTCGGCCAGATTGATCACCAACAATGGTCCACCCTGGCCTCACATCGGGAGGCATGGAGAGGCACTATGCACAATGCTGCGGCCTCTTTCGAGAAGACACGCCGAATGGGTCTCGAAGACAACGCAGAAAGAACCGCAACTTGGAAACAACAACATCACCCAAGGAGACTTTCTGCTGTGCTTTCTGCAACCGGACTTGCCTATCTCAGATTGGCCTTTTTAAGTTTTGTAAAAAGTGTGGGATGAGTCCTTCCTAAAAAAAAATATCTTCGTTTGCGAAGTAATGCCGAGAGACACCTGGTGTTAGGAATTGTGGGAGTTGAAGTCCAAAACACCTGGAGGGCCCAAGTTTGCCCAGGCCTGGTGCAGATGCAGTTCTCTGTCTAGGCTTGGTGGGGGACATGCCTGAACTATGTATGGCCTCTACCAAAGTATCTCCTGATGGATTCCTAGATGTATCACTGCTAAAAGGGAGAAAGACAGGAAGGGACCACATTCAAGGGCTCTCTCCCTCTAGAGAAGGAGCCCTTGCGACAACCCTCCCCTTGTCCATTACCTCGAATGTCCACCGCCGCCATGATTCCAGCCTCACTTGCCCAAGCTACGTCATCCGAACGCGAGGCCTCGGGAACAGCCAATCGGAGGAGGGAGGGGCGTGGCTCTGACGAGAGGGGAAGGCTGGGCCGCGCATGCGCACTTGCTGCTTCTGTTTGTCCAAGCAGAGGAAGGGAAGGGGAAGTTGTGTTGTTTGGGTTCTGCTGCTGGAAATTTAGGGAGACTTTTGGCATTATCTGTCTAATTTTTTTAATAACTCAGAAGTCCTTTCAAGTGCAAAAGGTGACTGAGGCTGGATTTGCACCAGGTATGGGCAACCTTGGGCCCTTCCAGGTGATTTGGACTACAACTCCCACAATTCCTAACAGCCGGTAGGCTGTTAGGAATTTTGGGAGTTGTAGTCCAAATCACCTGGAAGGGCCCAAGGTTGCCCATGCCTGATTTACAGCTTGGAACTGCATTGTATGGCAGTGTAGCTCCAGCTATAACTGCCATTAATCTGGAATAATCACCATGCAAAGGGATCTTGTCGCACCTTTGAAACTATTTGAAGTACTCAGCATTTTTCATAGATTTGGGTTGCAGCCACACCGTAGAATTAATGCAGTTTGATGTCACTTTAGTTGACCCAGCTCAGTGCTGTGGAATCACGAGAAGTTTGACAAGCCTTCTCTGGCAAAATGTGCTGGCGCCTCACCAAACTGCCAACTCCCATGATCCCATAGCATTGAGCTAAAGTGGCAGCTAAAAGTGGTCTCAAACCGCATTAGTTGTACAGTGTAGATCAGGCATGGGCAATTGTGGGAGTTTTCATTCAGGAGGGAGGGGGTTGATCTAATATCCCTAGGGAAGGAATTCCACAGCCGAGGGGCCATCAGTGAGAAGGCCTTGTCTCTCGTCTCCACCAATCGTGCCTGCAAGGGAGACGGGACTGAGAGCAGGGCCTCCCCAGATGATCTTAAACTCCATGGTGGTTCATAGAGGGAAATACGTTCAAATAGATAAGCTGGGCCAGAACTGTTTAGGACTTTATAGGTTAAAGCCAGCACTTTGAATTGTGCTCAGTCGCAGATTGGCAGCAAGTGGAGCTGACATAACAGGGTTGTATGCTCCCTGTACGCTGCTCCAGTAATCAATCTGGCTGCCACCTGCTGGACCATATGAAGCTTCCAAACAGTCTTCAAAGGCAGCCCCATGTAGAACACGTTGCAGTAGTATTTGGGATGTAACCAGAGCGTGGACTACTGTGGCCAAGTCTGACTTCCCAAGGTGTGGGTACAACTGGCACACAAGTTTTAATTGTGCGAATGCTCTCCTGGCCACCACCAAAACCTGGGCTGCAGGCTCAATTATGAGTCCAGAAGAACTCCCAACCTGCGAACCTGAATCTTCAGGGCCTACATTTTATCCTAGACCAACATGGCTATGGGGTTTTTTTTTTCATTTAATCACTCAATGTATATTTTGTCCTTTACATTTATATTACAAACTATTTTTAAAGTGCATTTAACCAGGGGTGCTCACAGTTTTTCAGCATGCAAGCTACTTATAAAACAACCAAGTCAAAATGATCTACCTACCCACTACTCAGAGAGCAATAAAATCAAAATATTTGGTAATTTATTTCAGTGAGAGCCATATAATATATTTTAAGACTGAATTCAACTAAATGTGAGTATAATAAGCCCCTGAATTTATTCATAATAATAATGATGATGATAATTTTCATTCAGCCTCTGCTACTACTACTAATAATAACAATAGGTTCCTAGAGTAGAAGGAGACCTCCAAGGGCCATCCAGTCCAACCTCCTTCTGCCATAAGGGAAATGCACAAAGCATTCCTCACAGATGGCCATTCAGCCTCTGATGATAATAATAACAATAACAATAACAATGGATTCCTAGAATAGGAGCAGACCTCCAAGGGCCATGCAGTCCTACCTCCTTCTGCACCTGGGCGGTGTAGGGAGCCTGCGGGGCGGGACTGAGCCTTCCTCCTGCCCTGCCTGCGATCTACCAGGAGGCCCTACGCGATCTACCAGTAGATCGCAATCTACCTAATGAGCACCCCTAATTTAAACAGTGCAGAGAATGGGGAAAACAGAAGTTGATGAAGTGACTGGTATTACCTAATAGGCATATTTCACAAAGAGGAAGTAATTAACCCAATAAGTCATATAAAATTAAAACTTGGTAGTAAACAAATGTTGATTCTGAAGAATGAGGGGCTAGAAGAAGGGGATTTTGAGATAGCTCCTCTACCCACAGAAAGCCTTGGTCTATTTGTCTGAAAAAGGATAAACAACCGAGGGAGAGGCCCGGGAAGCAGAGGGGGAGTTATACCAGGTGCTGGGAGGCAAGGTCATTTGACTACATTCCATTTATAAGACTCATCCCATCCACTTTCAGTGATGCCTATTACATCATAACTGTTAAGCGTTCCAGTTCATCTTGTTTATTTCCCATGCTCTGTGCATTAATGTTTTTATACTTAAATAAAGACATTATCTAAGCCTATCTTGGGATATTCCTACCCCTCCTCTATTTGCTGAGATTGCTGTCCTCTCACTACTTGGTAATTGTTCTGTTCACCCAACTCTCTCTTTAGCCTTTGGACTTTTTTGTGTAGGCCTTAATAGAGTCCTATCCCCAAGAATATTGTCACCCTCCCCCCACAGCTCAGTTCCAGTCTGCCTAATCAGGTTTGCAAGTCTCTCAGCAAAGCATTCCTTCCAACTTCTGTGAGGTGCAATCCATCCCTTGCCAGAAGCCCATTTTCCTAGAAAAGCAAACCAAGATCCAGGGAGCCGAATCATTCTTGACAACACCATTTGCAGAGCCAATTGTTCACCTATATTATTTTTCTTACACTTCCTGGGCCGCATTGTGCAACTGGAAGAAGAGATGAAAAGGCAAGTTATACATTTTGATCCTTTAGTTTTCTCCCCTGAGCTTCAAAATCTCTTCTGATCTTTTGTAGACTATGCCATGCAGCGTTATTGGTTCATATGTGAACCAACGGAAGAGGGGGATGGGCTTGATGAGTCTCATCAGCCAGTTAGTTATATGGTAGATTTTTGCCCCAGGAAGCTAGCATGCTTCTTGAGACACCCTGTCACATTTGCAAATCACTGCTTCTGTTCCTCTCAAGAGGGAGTCCCCTAAAGCCAGGGCATTTCTCCTTTAGGGACAGAAAAGTTCATTTTCTTGTGTTGAATCCGGTAAGATGTCCTGCAGATCTCTTGAGAGCTGTCCTTGTTGCTGTTTTCTTCTTCATTTTCTAACCTGGCCTCTTCCTTCATTCATCAAGGACAATTCATTCAGCTGGTTCCAATAACCCCTCATCCTCCTAAGAGTGTTCTTGTTCTGCTTTATTTATGAACTAGCTTGGGGACCCGGCGGTGCCCAGGTCATTTGAGAAGTGCAGCAGGATGTAGAGTGGGTCATGGGGGCTCTGTGTGCCAAGTTTGGTCTTGATCCATCATTATTGGGATTTGCAGTGGTATCATGAAATTACTGAAGGTAGTGGAAGTCCCATCATCTCTGGTCCACCCTCCCCCAAAGTGTAGTAGGATGTAGATTGGGTCATGGGGGCTCTGTGTGCTAAGTTTGGTCTGTATTGGTGAATGGATGATGGTTGCATTGTTTTTAGGAAGTGAGTGAAGGTACTTCAAGTCCCATCATCCGTGGTCCGTCTCACACAAAACAGCACCAGGATGTAGAGTGGGTCATGAGTGCTCTGTGTGCCAGGTTTGGTGTTGATCAGTCATTGGATTAGGTTTGTAGCAGGCTTGGAAAGTGAGGGAAGGTACTGTAAGTCCCATCATCCATGTTCTGGCCCCCTCCAAACTTCAGTAGGATGTAGAGTGGGTCACTGGGGCTCTGTGTGCCAAGTGTGGTCTTTCTCGGTGTTTGTTGGGGGCCACAGTGGTCTGTGGGAACAGAGGGGTGTGAAAGTACTACAAATTCCATCATCCATTGTCAGTCCTCCCCCGAACCTCACAAGGACGTGAAGGCAGTCATGGGGGTTATGTGTGCCAAGTTTGGTCTCGATTAGTGATTGGATGAGGGTTGCAGCTAACTTGGGAAGTGAGTAGAGGTACTTCAAGTCCCATCATCCATGGTCCACCCTCCTCCAATCTGCACCAGGATGTAGAGTGGGTCATGAGGGCTCTGTGTGCCAGGTTTGGTGTTGATCAGTCATAGGATTAGGTTTGTAGCAGCCTTGGAAAGTGAGGGAAGTTACTGCAAGTCCCATCATCCATGTTCTGGCCCCCTCCAAACTTCAGTAGTATGTAGAGTGGGTCACTGGGGCTCTGTGTGCCAAGTGTGGTCTTTATCAGTGTTTGTTGGGGGCCACAGTGGTCTGTGGGAACAGAGGGGTGTGAAGTACTACAAATCCCATCATCCATTGTCAGTCCTCCCCCAAACCTCACCAGGACGTGAAGGCAGTCATAGGGGTTATGTATGCCAAGTTTGGTCTCGATCAGTGATTGGATGAGGGTTGCAGCGAACTTGGGAAGTGAGTAGAGGTACTTCAGGTCCCATCATCCATGGTCCACCCTCCTCCAAACTGCACCAGGACGTAGAGTGGGTCATGGGGGCTGTGTGTGCTAAGTGTGGTCTGTATTGGTCCTTTTTGGTGGCCTCAGTGGTCTGTGGGAACCAAAGTGCTTGAAAGTACTACAAATCCCATAATCCGTGGGCCATGTCCACCGAACCGCACCAGGACGTAAAGGGGGTTAGGGGGGTTATGTGTACCAAGTTTGGTGCAGGTCCATCACCCGCGCTGGTCGCTGTGGCCTGTGAAAGTGGCTGCCACATATCCGCCTTCCGCCTCCCGCCCTTCCGCCCTCCGCACACATACATACAAACATTCCGCTTTATAAAGGTATACAGATAGGGAAAGAGCTTCCACTTAATTCTGTAACTCCAGATTCTGTGTTTGTGAACTGACCTCCTCTTTCTTAAACATATCTGGCATGCATTCATCAAGGACAGTTCGCTCAGTTATATCCAAGAACCCCTCATCCTCACCAACCTGTTCTAATTCCTCATCATCTGTGACTGGGAAGAGAACTTCAAAACAATTCTGTAGTTCCAGATTCCCAGTGTGATGCTTGATCCTCCTCCTCCTTCTTTGTGTTACATTCCTCCAAGCTCCTCCACATTTGAAGGGTAGGTTCATTTGATGGGTACGTTGTACATCTAGGATGGTCTGCTGGGCTGTGTCCAAGTAAAATTCAGGAAACTGAGGGCGCATCCAGACAGCCCTTTAAAAGCAGGCGATCCCATATTTTCAAATGGGGCATCCAAATGACGCCCCACGTAAAAACAAATTCATTCACCACAAAGCACAAAAACCCTGCATTGTAGCAAATTAATTTGATGGTGGGTTTGTTTAGTGCCTTCTTGGAGGGTGCAGGTCGAACCCACTATGGCCACTGTCTAGACTTCCCCCTCAGAAGTTCAGAACTTCTGAGAAGGCTAGGGTGGAGGCTGCCTCCCTGTTCTCCCGGAAGGTACCAAGAGGACATGTAGACAACACGCATGGAAAGTATGGGCTTTTGGGGTGGTGTGCTGACCACAGTCCATGCAGACCTGGGTTTATTAAACCTGGGTCGGGGCGGACTCTTCCATTGTCTGGAACCATCCTGAGATTCTGTCACTCCCATGGAAGAGGGGGCTCAGTAGATGCAGATCCATTTAATTATCGGTGCTGGCAGCCAACACCATCATCTTTTGGATCTTGCACCTTTGGCTCATATGGAACTGGACACTTGAGTTAATCAGAACCTCATCAGCATATCCACGCCATTGTTTCCTCGTGGACTGTGCCCTTCCAAAGGACTTCTCTGCAATGGCTTGATTCCTTGAACTGACCAATCTCCATTCTTCCTGCCACAGGAATCCCTACTATAGGCTGTGATGTCAAGGGAACCCCCACTCAATCCTGGCATAGTCTGCCTCTTTTTCAGTCAATCAAGAGGGAGCGGGGTGACAGAATAGTTGACAGAACTGTATAAGATGTCCTGCATTTCTCTGTATTCTTATTCAGTGGGTTAAACCACTGAGCTGCTGAGCTTGACCAAAAGGTTGCAGGTTCGAATACGCTGTCAGCACCAGCTTCTGCCAACCTAGCAGTTCGAAAACATGCAAATGTGAGTAGATCAATAGATACCGCTCTGTCGGGAAGGTAATGGCTCTCCATGTAGTCATTCCAGTCACATGACCTTGGAGGTGTCTACGGACAACGGCAGCTCTTCAGCTTGGAAATTGATAGAGTTGGATACAACTGGACTTAATGTCAGGAAAACCTTTACACTTGTACCTTTTGAAGCAAACTTCTTGTACTTGCATGCTTTAAAGTCATATCATAATAAATGCTTGTGGCTTGTCTTCAACCTGGGGAGCTGGTTTCGCTGCCCTGGATCATCTAGTATAGAAGATGCTCACCAGTCCTAGCCAAAATCATTACAAACCAATAAGATTTTCATGGCTGATCAGAAATCTTAATCCTGACCTCCCAGAGTCTTAATGAAACATTCAAACCATTTATATACAGCAGCTTCCTAACCCCCTTTGTACGTATCCTAATTCTGGTTTTGTTAAAACCAAGATAGTAAAAATGTGCACATAACTGTTTTTAAGTGAAGGAGTACAAAAGTGGCACATTCCCTAGCAAATATAATGTTATTTTCTTTCTAAATGAAAATTGGAGGGATATTCAATTTTAACACTCAAAGGAAATTCTTGGAGTATGAAAAGGTAATATCAGGAGGTGGGAAGATGTTGGTGTTTCAATTACACCTAACTCAGGGAGGAGATAAGATTGCGGGCTGGTGAACTGGAAGGAAGCATGACCACATCTGGGCGAGTGTTTCCAGACAGAAAGCCCAGTCAAAAGATAACATGCAGCTGTGTTCTGTCTCTCCCTTTTTGATAGATCTTCTGTAGTAAGGAAAAGAAGGGGGAAAGGGGAGGGTAAACAGCCACCGGCAACATTTTAGCTTAACATCTTGCTGCCTCTTGGCATGTCTTTGATCAAAGAATATTAGAGTTCTTTCAAAACAGTAATTATATCCTGCATTGCACATGAGCAGAGATGGTTTAGGACATCTACAGCTTTATATGTTTTCAAAATGCTGTGCTTACAGTGTTTAAATTACAGGCCTCAAATGCCACAGAAGCACCTGGGCATAAAAGAAAAGGTAGAATTACCTTTACAAGAAAGATAAAAATAGAATTAACTTACAACATGTTTGCCCAGAATGCTTTGTGTTGATGAAAAATGGGAATAAAAAGGAACAACTGACACATGGCCATATTGACTACATAGTTGCATCTCCTTGATCCTACTTTATGTCACAATGTCATGCACGAATACTTGGAAATATGCCCCAGTATTCTCATTAAAATGCATGTAAATATATACAGCCTTGAATTTAATTGCATAGTTATAAATGGCAGGAATGTAGTTATTGAGTGTGAGTGTATGTATATGTATATATATTGCAACATGTATGGAGTTATATAGTTTGTGTATATGTGTATTGGTTGGTGGTGAATTTTGCTTCCCCAAAATAAAATTATTCTGATTAGTTATTGTATTTCCATGGTCCTGTTATATATTTTCAACATATTTCGGCTCCTCTGTGAAATGTTCAAATACGCTCATCATTTCCTCTAGGAAATCTAATTTGAGCGGAAGCTTTCCTTTCCACTGGCCTTTTGTGTTATCCTTTACTAGTTTTGGTTGCCAGGTAACCTCAACCTCTCTATCCATCTCCACTAATTTCTTTCCTGCTCCCTCCCCAAACTAGCTTCTTGTAATACAAGATAACATTCATACACGCTACAATATGTTTCTTCTCCATCTGTGCCCCTTTGATGCTATCCCTTGAAGACTGCCAAATGACCAACATATGGAGGACAGCTTGTTGTTTTGCTTTTGTGATCGATTAGAAGGCTGTTTTTATGACCTTTTCTCATTACAGAAAACAGATTTTTACACAGCTGTCAAGCCAGAAGGGTTTGTCCTTTATATGTACAAGCTGAGGGCCACATCAACCTCCTGTTCCTTCTTTCTAAAGAGCACGGTTTTGTTTTTTCCCATTGAGAGGATTCTCCTCCATATCTCACTGTGCTTTCTCAATAGCATATGCATCAGTCTTAAACATATATTCTAGTTATATTTTTGGCATTTACTTGCAACCAAATATATCTATATGTTAAGTTATCCTTTCACTGGGCTTAGCTAAATATTTTTCTTTTCCATAGAGATATTGTATTTACTTATCTAAGCTTGGCTGTACTTGTCACCCAACTATGTCCTCTTAACAGTTCTAAATGACCATCTTCCATTTCATGTCTGGCAATGCTTTATGTGTGTATAAATCTTTTTCTACTAAGTTGTACTTCATCCACATGAAGAAATTCAGAAATGTGTATGTTTAAATGTCATTACCTGCTGAGCAAAGGAAGATAGACGCTTTTGAACTGTGGTGCTGGAGGAAAATTCTGAGAGTGCCTTGGACTGCGAGAAGATCCAACAGTCCATACTTCAGGAAATAAAAGCCAGCTGCTCACTGGAGGGAAGGATATTAGAAGCAAAGATGAAGTACTTTGACCACATAATGAGAAGACAGGAAGACTTAGAGAAGACAATGATGCTGGGGAAATTGGAAGGAAAAAGGAAGAGGGGCCGACCAAGGACAACCTACAAGCTACATGCCAGAACGGTGAGCCAACAGATTTGCATATCAGGCTCATTGCTGATGTGCAACTATGGATCACATTAGCCTCCAAGAAGACTTTCCCGCCTACTATATCTACTCCCACATAAAAATATTTTGTCCCTAGATGACCTGTAGAAGACATAAGGCACCATCATCATGTTTGGGGGCTTTCCTGGCTCCATAGAGCAGTGTTTCCCAACCAGTGTGCCGTGGCACACTAGTGTGCCGTGAGCGATCATCAGGTGTGCTGTTGGTTATGGTAGTTCTGTGTGGGAAGTTTGATTCCATTCCATCATTGGTGGAGTTCAGAATGCAGAATCTTTTGATTGCGAGTGAACTATAATTCCCAGCTGTTGAGCAAGACCTTCGTGTGTGTCTTTCTGCCATTCCTGCCAGGATATCTATGTTGTGTTCATCGAAACAGGCCCAGGTTTCACACTGAGTGTATAAATACATTTTAAAACATATTAACTATATGTATTACTGTGTAAGAGTGTCATTTTGTGTCATTTTGGTTGGTGGTGTGCCCCAGGATTTTGTAAATGTAAAAAATGTGCCATGGCTCAAAAAGGTTGAAAAACACTGCCATAGAGGACATAGGGGGTATTTTTAGGCATTTTTTTAAAAAAACTTGAAAACATTAGTTTTGACTCTGGGATAAACAGGGGACCTGAAAACATAGTAGAAATGCCCTCTATGCTACCTAGAAGTTGCTTTGGAACATTTAGAGCAAACAACAACAATCCTCCACCACAAAAACAGCCCTGGGTTGTTTACTGCCCTTTGCCCACTATTGTGCTATTATTTGTCAACTGAGTATAGGCATTTATTCTTAGCAATATCTGGGAAATAGGTTCCACATAGTAGCCTACAGAGCAGGCAAACTGAGTTCAGTGGACTGAAAGTAACTTCTGAGTAAATCTTGCCAAGAAAGCTTCGTGATAGCTTCATTTTAGAGTCACCATAAGTTGGAAATGACTTAAAGGAACACAGAAACTCTAGCTAGGATTTGTTGTTGTTTATTTGTTCAGTCGCTTCCAACTCTTCGTGACCTCATGGACCAGCCCACACCAGAGCTCCCTGTCAGTCATCACCACCCCCAGCTCCTTCAGGGTCAAGCCAGTCACTTCAAGGATACAATCCATCCATCTTGCCTTTGGTTGGGCCCTCTTTCTTTTTCCTTCCATTTCCTCAGAATCATTGTCTTCTCTAAGTTTTCCTGCCTTCTCACTGGTTGGATCTTCTCGCAGTACAAGGCATTCTCAGAATTTTCCTCCAAAACCACAGTTCAAAAGCGTCAATCTTCCTTCACTCAGCCTTCCTTATGGTCCAGCTCACACATCCATAGGTTACTATGGGCAATACCTTTGCTTTGACTATGCAGATCGTCGTTGCCTGTGTGATTTCTCTACTCCTCACTATTTTATCAAGATTGGTCATTGCTCTCCTCCCAAGAAGTAAACTCTTGTTATTTTTACTTCTTGGGAGGGGAGCAATGACCAATTGCAGCGCCTGTTCAGCTCCGCAGCCTTTCTCTTGTGGAGTCCCTCAGGGTTCAGTACTGTCCCCGATGTTATTTAACATCTACATGAAACCGCTGGGAGAGATCATTCGGAGTTTCGGAGTAAGGTGTTATCTGTACGCAGATGACGTCCAGATCTGTCACTCCTTCCCACCTGTCACCAAGGAGGCTGTCCAGACTTTGAACCGGTACTTGGCTGCTGTGTCGGACTGGATGAGGGCTAGCAAATTGAAACTTAATCCAGACAAGACAGAGGTCATCCTGGTCAGTCGAAAGACCGAACAGGGCATAGGGTTACAGCCTGTGTTGGACGGGGTTACACTCCCCCTTAAGACACAGGTTCGCAGCTTGGGAGTGATCCTGGATTCATCGCTGAGCCTGGAGCCCCAGGTCTCAGTGGTGGCCGGGGGAGATTTTGCACAGTTAAGACTCGTGCGCCAGTTGCGCCCGTACCTTGGGAAGTCTGATCTGGCTACGGTCGTCCACGCTCTGGTCACATCCCGAATAGATTACTGCAACGCGCTCTACGTGGGGCTGCCTTTGAAGACAGTTTGGAAATTACAACTAGTCCAACGGGCGGCAGCCAGACTACTAACTGGAGCTACATACAGGGAGCATACCACCCCCTGTTGTGTCAGCTCCACTGGCTGCCGGTCCAATTCCGGGCTCAATTCAAAGTGCTGGTGTTGACCTTTAAAGCTCTATACGGTTCTGGCCCAGCTTACTTGTCCGAATGCATCTGCCGCTATGTCCCACCTCATACTTTAAGATCATCCGAGGAGGCCCTGCTCTCGCTCCCGCCGGCTTCCCAGGTGCAGCTGGTGGGGACGAGGGAGAGGGCCTTCTCGGTGGTGGCTCCCCATCTGTGGAATGCACTCCCTAGCGACATACGATCAATTCCATCCCTCCTGACATTTAGGAAAAAAGTGAAAGCCTGGATGTGGGACCAGGCATTCGCATAGTAGCACAGGACAGCACTTTAGTAGTTTTAATGGAAAGTTGGTGAATAGGGCTCAATGCTTTTATGGACGGAACACTGTTTTTAACATAGGTGAATGCATAGGATGTGTGAATATAATTGTATTTTAATGTATTTTAGTGTCGAATGCTGGAGGGTTTTATATTGTGTTTTATACTGCGATTGTGATGTAGGCATCAAATTATGCCTTTTGGAAGCCGCTCTGAGTCCCCCCTCGGGGGTTGAGAAGAGCGGGTAAAATGCCATAAATAATAAATAAATAAATAAATAAAATAGTGAAGAGTAGAGACATCACTCTAGTTAGGATTACCTATTGGGATTCCAGCCCATGTGTCCTTAAGTTGTCCTTTCTGCATTCAGATTCTTCAACAGCACTTTCTATATCAAACCCGTTTCCAACAGCGTGCCACCAAGTTCTCAAAACTCATAATTATATCAAAGTCACTCAACACTAGAAAAGATATGAAATCCTAGATCTTGCTCAAGAACTTGCATTCTTTGTTATTGTTCTATGCAATTTAATTTGCTTCTGAACATGAGACGCGCTAAATAGCCAGTCATCAACAACCATGCTCGATTCTTACAAACTCAGAATTATGGTTTCCTAACCAATTCTCTCCACCTGTTAGGCACTCTTCCAGTTTTCCTACTGCCTTCCACTTTACCACACACTATCATCTTTTCCAATGAATCATGCTGTCTCATAATATGTCCAAAATTGCAACATCTTCAATGTAGTCATCCTTGCTTCTAAGAGGAGTTTAAGCTTGATTTGTTTTAAGACCATCTTTTAGTACTCTTTAGTATCTGTGGAACACTTCTCCAGCATCACATTTCAACTGTGTTGATTTTGTCAAAGGCTTTCATGGCCAGAATCACTGGGTTGTTGTAGGTTTTTTAGGCTGTATGGCCATGTTCTAGAAGCATTTCCTCTTGACGTTTCGCCTGCATCTTTCTGTCAGCTTTCTTTGATGTCCACTTTTTATAACCAAAAATAGAAAATGGAAATTGGTTAAGTCTGGCATTGGTATTTAATGATATGTAGACACTTGGGGATCTTTTGTAATTCCTTCATGACTGTAATAAAGAAATCAGAAGATAAAGACTTGGAAAAACAATCTCCATTTTAATTAATGGCTGAGTCAAGATATAGGGAAATGGCATTGTACCAGGAATGAGAGGTGCACAATTAATTCATTTTCCGGTACATAGAAAGGTAGGGAGATGAACAGACTTTTATGACAAGTATTGATTGGGTAATTGAATTAACTTGCTTCCAAAATGAGATTCAAGGACAACTGAATCATCAGCTGGAGTGGGAACTGTGTGGCCCTTCAGATGTTGTTACATGACTATTTCCACAAGCCCAAACCAGGATATCCAGTAGCAAGGAATGCTGGGAATTACAGTCGGATAACATCTGGAGCGTTGCATGGCTCCCCTTCCTGTTCTACGTCTCTTTCCCTTATGTATTATACTCCAGATGTTTTATACTAGTAGGGGTGTAGCCCAAAATATCTAGAGAGTATCACATTCTAGGAAGATGCTCTAGAAGCGTGGTTCTCAACCTGTAGGTCCCTGGGTGTTCTGGGAGTTGAACACCAAAATATCTGGGGACCCACAGGTTGACAACCACTGCTCTATAATAAAAATCCTCTATTGGACTATAGCTCATGAATGACCAAATCAGACACTACCTCTCAATTTGTAGCATACACCCCCTGAACCAATTTTTAAGTAGTGAATCACAATATAAATGATTCAGTGGGTCTACTCTGAGACTAGTAATAGATTTAGACTTTTTTAAAAAACGGATATAGGAAACAAACACAGCAGAATGTTGGGGAAGGAAGATTTTATCTATTCTTCCTCCCACTGTTACACTGCAATAACTTCCTCTGCTCACATTACTATTAAGGACATGACTTCATAGAATGATTGAGTTGTAAGAATCCACAACGGTAATTCAGCCCAATCCACTACCATACAGGAACACTTCACTGCAGGCTAAAGTATCATAGACTCCCATGCAATTCTACCATTTTCTGGGCTTCTTAAGGGAAGGGTCATCTCTTCAGAGACCCTTTTGAGGAGTGGTTCCCCTTGCTGTTGTTCATCAAATACCTCTTCAGTAAGGAAGACTTTTGGCAACTACCTCCCCAAACTACAACTTCCATGATTCCATAGTATTGAGCCATGGCAGTTAAAGTGGTGTCAAGCTGAATTAATTCTATAGTATAGATGCACCCTGGGTTCTAGTCCAATGTACCAAATCACTATACCATGCTAGTATAGTCTATATAATAAGAACCATGGTGCCTTCTAGTTTCAAGCCCTTAAATTCACCTAGAGCAGTGGTTCCCAACCTTTTTTTGACCAGGGACCACTATGACCAGGGACCACTCTCCAACATTAGTACCAAAAGGGTTACAAATCAGTTTTTTGTCAACTTGAGATTCAGTTAGGTTAATTGGGAGTGCTGATTCAGAAAATTGCATTGGATAGACCACATCAGCTCTAGTTGCTGATACAGAACATATCCCATCTAGTCATCGCTATCTGCTCGCCCACAGAAAACCATATTTAATAATCTAGAGCAGATGTGGTGTAATCAATGCAATTTTCTGAATCAGCACCCGAAATAAACCAAGAAACAGGCCTAAAAATACAGACACCAAGGTTCCCCTGCTTCTAGGAGCCACATGGAATGGCTCCGCTCAGAGGGAGGGAGGAAAAGTAGCAATCAGGAGGCTTGTTGTTGCGCCTTTTGTGAGTAGTCAGTCACTCCTCTTCCGACATCCCCATTGCCTCGGCACTATAAGACGGTTTTGCGAGACCAGTCACTCTCATTGTAACGGTGTAGTAATGGTGAGGCCATGGACCATATTTTAGTTCTTGGGGACCACTCGTGGTCCAAAGACCACAGGTTGGGAACCACTAACCTAGAGCCATAAAGGCTATTGCTAAAAGATATGGAATGTGGATGGGAGAATAAATACACTTCACTCCTTTATATTGAGATAAAGGAAGCATGCTCGGCAGTCCTTGTTACTTGTTCACATTCTGGAAGAAATGGTCTGAATCCTTCTAAATATTCCAAAATTGCAACAGACAGTTTCTTGGCATGCAATTGAAGGCAGAGCTCCACCAAATACTGACCTGGTATCAAGCCAAGATGAAAGGTGGGGGAAAGGCCCTTGGGATGCCAGTGGGTGCTTTCTAGTGCTTTTTACACACCAGTGAATCTCCATGTGGTGACATTTTCGCTGCCAGGCCAGATGGGGCCAGTTGCTTAGCATTTCCAACAGCCCGATTTGGTGTGACGGTGGGGAGCTGGTAATTAATTACGCTTGCAGTGCACTGAAGAGAAATGCCTTCCAAGTACTGTATATAACTAACCTGCTCTTATGAAAGGGGCCTAATTGGGATAATTACAATTTGATAGCAATTCTTTATTTTCCATAGCAGATGAAAGCCAGTTGTTATGTGTGAAGAGCAATTGTCTTGCATCCAACAACAATCAACAGCCTTTTTATAGGGGGAAAGACTGAAGCTGAGAATACATTATGATGGAATTATACATGCTCTCCTTTAAATAGGAAGCATGGTAAATATAAGGTCATCACCATTATATAAGATTACCATCATTATTCACCTATCTCAGTAAGCCTTTCAATAAATCAATGTTATTACTGCCTCATGACTGATAGGGTCTGAGGCTGAGAAACAGTGGCTGAGCTAAGGTCACAGAATTCATTAATAGCAAGGAAGCAACATCTGAAAATACACACTCTATCACATACTTGATTGCATTGGCTCACTTCCATGTTTGATTTTTCTTTATCACACGATGTCATGATTCTCTATTGTTGCATTGCCTTGCCATCATTATTGGATTGCAACCAATTAATGTATCCAATATTGCTGCCGTTCAGTTATTGTTTCTGATGCGATTGTTTCATTCTACTGCAGTTCCAATATTCCAGCAGTCATGTGGTGTGAGTGAGTGTGATCTGTTTCTCCTCCTCCCTATAGCTTTCATTAATTTTTTTTGCCATAATTACACAATTGTGTATATCTGTGGCAGGTTGCCAGTATCGTGCAATTTGCAATTACAGCAAGAAGTGTGAAATTTCCCATACTAATATATTTCCCATACTAATATATTTCCATTATTTAAACAACGTGATTGCTACAAGACAATAGGCTGGTGTGATGAAGACCACCTTCTCAACCCATGTCTGAGTTATGGTCAGAAGTCAAGTCATAATTTCAAGCTAAGATTTCCTGGCATTTTAATCACTACATTGCCCGGTAGCGCAATGGGTTAAAAACCTTGTGCCGACAGGACTGAAGACCGACAGGTCAAAGGTTCGAATCCAGGGAGACGGCAGATGAGCTGCCTCTGTCAGCTCCAGCTCCTCATGTGGGGACATGAGATAAGCCTCCCACAAGGATGGTAAAACATCAAAACATCTGGGTGTTCCTGGGGCAACATCCTTGCAGATGGCCAATTATCTCACACCAGAAGTGACTTGCAGTTTCTCAAGTCGCTCCTGACATACACAAAAAAATCACTACATGACATTTAAATATAATTTCCCCATTGCATTTGTGCTTTTTGCACAAATAGTTTACATTACATGACAATCACATTTATTTGTCTGCAAATCTAAATTTATTAAGTAAACTGCTATTACTTATTTAGGGGCCCCCAGTTGGCATAACGAGTTAAACCGCTGAGCTCCTGAACTTACTGACTGAAAGATTGGTGGTTCAAATCCGGGGAGCAGGTTGAGCTCCTGCTGTTAGGCCCAGCTTCTGCCAACCTAGCAGTTCGAAAACGTGTGGGAAGGTAATGGCACTCCATGTAGTCATGCTGTCCACATGACCTTGGAGGCATCTACAAACAACGCCGGCTCTTTGGCTTAAAAATGGAAATGAGCACCACCCCCCAGAGTTGGACACAACTAGACTTAATGTCAGGGGAAACTGTTACCTTTACTAAACTCTTATTTAGAGCCTGAATTATTGTTGAAATGGAGCTGGTGGTCTGATTTAATATGGAGACTGGACCAAATATCTGCCTCAGCATTCTTAGGTTGCTTGTATTGCTTGTTCATAATTTTGTACACTGCCATAATATCTTGAAATAATCAGAGGTTGCAAAACTTACTTTTTTGGTTGATATGATAATATCCAGATTTCTGTACTGCCTCAGGATTCTGGGAATTGCAACCCAAATAAGTAAATGCTCTTGACTACAAATCACAAAAGTCCCAAATACATTTTCAGGTTACCGGTAACTCTTTTTGACTCATAATTCCCCAAAACATATTATTGGCACTTCTGTCATCTCCATAGAGGCAGCTAAGGCATTGCAATCATGTCAAATGGCTTGCTCTCTCACAACCGATTAAAAGAACTGAGTTTGAAAAAACTTGGAAATTAACTGCCTCCTCAATCCCATCTCATTCATTGTCAGGCAGGTACTAAAAGATCAGTGCAGTTCAAAACACTGGTCTGGTTCAGATGTAGTGCCAAGACATATTTTCTCATTGCATTAATGAGCTTTGATGGTAGGGCGGCCAGATTCAAAAAGGATTTTTAATAATGATATAGAAAAGGGAATTTGACCTAGTCACCACCTGCTGAAATTCCCTCTAATACACAGGTATTAAAAGTTCGGCAGGTCTATAACTTGCAGTTGGCTGCCCTACCTGAAAGGCATTAAGCTCACGCAATCCTTCCTCTTCTCATACATTGTAATTACACTTGGTCTTACATATCCATGGATTCAACCATTTGCTGCTTTAAAATATTTCTTAAAATTCAAAAAGCAAACCTTGATTTTTCTGTTTTACATGAGACACCATTTTACTATGTCATTGTACATATATAATTGAGTTACTATTTCATTTCATTTCATTTCTACCATGCCTTTCTCTACCCCAGAGGGGACTCAAGGTGACTTACAACCCGGCAAAATTCAGTGCCACACAGGTAAACAATAAACACATCTCATCAAAATACAGACAATTTACACATAGATTGTGAGCATCCATGGATTTTGATGTCCATGGGGAACCCAAGCCCACCAGATACCAAGGACCCACTGTATTTTTCTTTCCAAGTTTACAATAAATTGCCATTTTCTGATTTGGCAACTGCCTTGTAACAACATGGCTTGTAAATCACAACCAGGATTAAGAGCTAGGATCAAAGTGTACTCTCTGGTCTTAGTTTGCGTGGAAAGTGCTAACACCAGATTGTTCACATACTGCCAAATCATCCTTGGAAATCACTGCTTCTCAGCTTTTCTGGCCACCGCAGCGAGAAACATCCTTATCAAAGTGTTCCTTATCAGTGTTCTGGTAAGTATTCTTTGCTTTAGCATCTTCTCCAAATTATTCTGTCCTTTCTCCAACTGACTTTAGTTGCCAACATTGTAACAATTATTAATATCTATTGATTCTAATGTTGAACGGAGCCGAATACTTTTAACTTCTGACAGCTTTAAGTGCATCTTTGGAGGAGCCCTTTCCTCTTTCTTTCTTTTCTTTCATTTTAAACAAATATTCTGAAAGAGGATTCATATATACAAACAAACATTTTAGACTGTTTCTACAATTACATCTGCTGGTTATCTTTAAATGTTTCTGCTGAGGTTTTAGACAGAATGGACACAGACGGAGGAATATTTTTATTTTATGGTTGGAAAGCACCTGGCACATTTGTAGGTGTCAAATAACAAATATTATAAGAGGAACAAGAAAATGGATTATTTCAATTCCTTTTTGAAGCTAAGAATGGAAGAATATGGGAGCATTAATTTTAAAGTTGAATACACTGGTGACTGGGACGGACAAGCAAAAGGATGTTCAACTCTTATGGCATTTATTTCCTAATTAAGTGACAACTCTACCACGAAGGACAAGAACACTTTGTCCCAATTAGACAGCCTGATTGATGGAGAAGGGTGCGCAATTCATATGCCCAAAGATCTACCAAGGAAGAGATCTAAAACCAAGAAAGAATTGTGCTACATAAAGACCCCAATTCAGAGATAATTGTGTGCAACAAGGAGTTGTAAACAACTAATTACATGCAGGTTTCCCCCAGACTATCCAAGTCAGAGTGCATGGTAATATACAACTCCATTCTCAATATGTCATACATGTGATTATATGCATTCACTTCAGTTTCCCAGCCAGCTAATTTGTAATGAAATAACATAGTAAGTTATTTTAAAGCATGCAATGTTTTGCAAATGCATTGCTTACTCCAAGCAAGATTTTTTAAAAAAATATTTAGTAAGAGGCAGTTCAGCCAATGTATCATATTGTCGTGTTATTTAAACTTGGGACAAATTAGAATCATAGAGTTGAAAGAGACCTCATGGGCCATCCAATCCAACCCCCTGCCAAGAAGCAGGAAAATCGCATTCAAAGCACCCCTGACACATGGCTATCCAGCCTCTATTTAAAAGCCTCCAAAGAAGGAGCCTCCACCACACTCCAGGGCAGAGAGTTCTACTGCTGAACAGCTCTCACAGTCAGGAAGTTCTTCCTAATGTTCAGGTGAAATCTCATTTTCTGTAGTTTGAAGCCATTGTTCTGCATCCTAGTCTCCAGGGCAGCAGCAGAAAACAAGCTTGCTCCCTCCTCCCTATGACTTCCCCTCTCATATTTATATATGGCCGCCATGTCTCTTCTCAGCCTTCTCTTCCTCAGGCTAAACATGCCCAGCTCTTTAAGCCACATCTCCAGACCCTTGATCATTTTAGTTGCCCTCCTCATTTTACTCGCCCTTTTTCTTAATTGATCTTTCGGAATAAAATAAGACCATGTTTTATAAATTATTGCAAAGGCTTTGATTGTATAAATCAGGAAAAACCATGGATCACTCTTTTAAGAATGAATGTTACACAACATTTAATTTCTCTGGTGCATAATCTGTACACAGGACAAGAGTCTACTATCAGCACAGAATCTGGAGAAATTGAATGGTTTCCAGTTGGGAAGGGAATTTATTACCCTAGCTGTTTAAATGTATGCTGAGCGTATCATATGTAAAGTAGAATTAGATTCAGAGGAAGGAGGCATGACAATCGGAGGATGGGACGTCAACAATTTAAAATATGCAGATTGCACCATACTACAAGCAGAAAATAGCGAAGGGTTGGAGCAATTGCTGAGGAAAATCAAGAAAGAAAGCACAAAGACAGGTTTACAATTGAACACTAAGAAAAACAAAAAGTAGTATTTATTGACATTCAGGATCTTGGCCTAGTTGTCCTTCCAAGCCCTACCCCTGTTTTGATTTCTGGTCTGCAGTCATCATTCTGATTCATGACTGAGCCAAGGAATGAAAAATCTTGAACTCTTGAAGTGTCTTAATCATCTACTTTAAAGGTATACAAACCATGTGAGATCAGTACAATTCTATAATTGAATACTAAAGTTAGGGTGTTCCATGAGATCAAATTTCCAATTTCTGTGTATGGTGAGAAAACTGGACAATTAATAAAGCTGACAGAAAGAAATCACTGTACTGGAAAAGAGTTCGGTGGATACTGGACTTCTAAAATGCTAAATAAATGGGCCCTAATACAAATTAAGCTTGAACTCTAAATTGAGAATGTTGTACTTTGGTCATATCATGGGAAGACATGACTCACTAGAAAAGATAATAATGCTTGGGATGAAATCAGCAGGAAAAGATGGACTCCATCAAGGAAGCCACAGCCCCAAGTTTCCAAGACCTGAGTAGGGCTGTTGATAATAGGGTCACTTGGAGGACTTTCATTCATGGGGTTGCCATAAGTCCAAGTTGACTTGACAGCAGTTAATTTTGGAACACTGTTGTCATAATTTCCATTGACTCAACCATTTATTTATTTTATATCAAAAGCATTGCATAAATTAGTATAAAACTGATAAAAATAGAAGGAGCACAAGCAGCTAAATATCTTTTAAGCAAAAACAGGCAACAGCAACTGCATTGTCTGTAACCCCCAACAATTCTTCCTCTGTAGGCAGGGCATAATAGACAAGCATACAGATGCGGTGTTGTCTGTTCAGCTCCACAGTCACAAAAGGTGGGGGATTCTTTGGGGTAGTGCCATTTTGCCAGGTTGTCTTTTGATCTGCCCACTCCACTTCTGTATCTGTTCAGGGACTTCCAAATTGCCTATTCTTGGTTTGGTCCTGTGGGAAGACCCTCGGGGGGATCCAATTGGGATTTCCTGATTTATCTTGTTTATAACTTGGGTATTGCCTATATACAATAATATTCCAATGGTCTACCCTAAAATAATACAGTATCTTGTTTGCTGTTACATGCAACACAAATTACAAGTAAGGACAGAAATATTAAGCAGCTTCCAACTAGAGATGAAGAAACACACCTAGATAAAAATATATTATTTGGACTGAAAATCTGTACCTTGTGCCCAGGGCAGACACAAGTGACTAACACCAATTTTGTATTTTCTAATTTTATAGCACCATAAGGTTTGATAGATTTGATAGATTTTTAAGATTAACACATTATGTGAAGGTTATAGGGATATGAAGTCAACAGAGTCCTGTTGTTTGCCAAGCAAAAACAAGCTCAGCAAGACAAGTTAAGCAGGTGACAGAGGCAAAACACAATGGAAAGAAAAACAAGGATAGAAGCAATAGAATATGCCATAATAGTGCAAATTTAATTTGTCAGTCTGAGTTTTATGCTTCCCACGAATGAAGCAAAGTGAACTAATAGTCTTGGATTATTCAGATATCGGAGACAAGATAATGCAATATGTTTAAACCTGGAAGAGGAAAAGAGTGAATGTCTCTTTGAGAACATCAGCATATTAACAGAAGGCCTTCTCTTGTGTTTCACCAGATGCACCTGTGAGGATGGCGAGGCAGAAAGAAGGTGAATCCCTATCCTTTATACTTTATACCAGTGTTTCTCAACCTAGGGGTCGGGATCCCTGAGGGGGTCTCGAGGGGGTGTCAGAGGGGTCGCCAAAGACCATGAGAAAACTCAGTGTTTTCTGTTAGTCATGGGGGGTTCTGTGTGGGAAGTTTGGCCATTCTATCATTGGTGGGGTTCAAAAGGCTCTTTGATTGTATGAGAACTATAAATCTCAGCAACTACAACTTCCAAATGCCAAGGTCTATTTCCCCCCAAACTCCACTAGTATTCACATTTGGGCATATTGAGTAGTCATGCCAAGTTTGGTCTAGAGATCCATCATTGAGTCCACAGTGCTCTTTGGATGTAGGTGAACTACAACTCCAAAAATCAAGGCCACTGCTCACCAAACCCTTCCAGTATTTTCTGTTGGTCATTGGAGTTCTATGTGCCAAGTTTGGTTCAATTCCACCACTGGTGGAATTCGGAATGCTCTTTAATTGTAGGTGAACTATAAATCCCAGCAACTACGACTCCCAAATGACAAAATCAACCCTCCACCCCCAACTCTACCAACTTTCAAATTTGGGCATATTGGGTATTTGTGCCAAATTTCGTCCAGTGAATGAAAACACATCCAGCGTATCCTATATTTACATTACAGTTCATAACTATAGTAAAATTACAGTTATGAAGTAGCGACAAAAATAATTTTATTGTTGGGGGTCACCACAACATGAAGAATTGGATTAAGGGGTCGCAGCATTGAGAAGGTTGAGAACCACTGCTTTATACTATCCTTGCCATTTGTTCGCTAATTCTGGATTCTATCTGGAGTCACTTTTATCAACTTATGGTCATGTAACGTACAATAGTGGCTAAACCAGATAGATCAGGTTAACATTTCATGTTTAAGAGATCCAGGATCTTTAGAAGGGCATTCACACATTCCTTTGTTACTGTTTTAGGCTATTAGGAATATTCATATAGACAGGTAGACACATGTACATATACATTGCCCTCAGGGAGAAACACCATTTATAAGCACTTTAGTGTTGTTACATACCATAACATTACAGGTAAGGCATCTTATATTAAGTCAAATAGCCATCAAGATATTCATTTGGACACTTTGTCTTAACAGATAACCCTTATCCTTGACAAAATAGCATCTTGTCTATTGCCTTTATGGGTTCATCTCCTTAAGAAATTAAGACATTTCAGATGGATTAACAGCATATAGACATATATCTATCCTAGCTTTACCTTCACAAATCAGCTTTTTAGGGTGGCATGTCAGGGCTATCTGGAGCAATCTTCCACTGTTTATTCACACATCTTCAGCACCATTGGAAGCATATTAAAAAGGCACCTGATTTTTGTGGCTCTAGGCACTTTACCTCCTGCCACTGCACACACACAACCCATTTATTACCTAATAAGAAGCTAGATTTCATCTTTTTGTTTGGTATACTAAACAGTGTAGTGCACACTGCATTTTTAGAATTCATCTCACTACCTGTTCATCAGGTGCCATCTAAAGCACCAGCTCACAGGATTACCTCTGGTCAGTCTTTATGATATATGTTTACGTATTTTTAAGGGAACAGCTGGCAGTCTTCCTAGACTTGAAACCTAATCAAGTTTTTCACTTTTGTAATTCTAAGACTGGTTGTGGGACTGAGCCTTTGGGACTGTGCAATGAGGCAGCGATAGGAAATCTTATGTCAATCAGATTCAATATGGATGTTTGAGACAGTTTTAAAGAGAGGATTTTAATGTCAAGATAAGTGATTTTAATGTTTATGTATGTGTATATAGTTATGTCCCAGAATTGGATGTTTGCCATGTATATGTTGTGATCTGCCCTGAGTCCCCTTTGGGATGAGAAGAGTGAAATATAAATTAATAAATAAGTCTGAAAACCAACAGATTGTTACTGATCGTATGTGCTGTATTCTACAATCTATAGATTTTACCAGATCATATGCCCCTTTTTGGTGTTATATAAACCGGCTAAGAAATTGCCAACTTTAATTTGTTTGGCCTGTATTTAAGGTCCTACCCCGAAGATCTCAAAACATCACAATACAGCTTTTCAAATTACCTGCATCTGAATTACATAGGGCTTTATAGATCACTTGGAGTTGTGCCCAGAAAGGATCTGGCAGCAGTGAAGCAAAGAAAGTGTGTGGTCTCTACAGCCAGTTTCAGTTAAGAGTCTGGCTGCAGTGATTTGGATCTGCTGAAGTTTCCAAACACTCTTCAAAGGCAGCTCTAAATGGGGTGTATCACAGTATCCAAACAGGATATAACTATGTCACCATGGCTTGATCTGACATCTGAAGGAAGAGCAAATGCACTCCTGGCGACCAAGAAAACCAGAGCCTCCAAGTTCAGTGATGAATCTAGGGGGACACCCTTTCTCCAGGTATGCATCTTGAGAAAGAATGTAAGGTCATGTGGCCAGCATGACTGCATGGAGCACCATTACCTTCCTGCAGAAGCGATACCTATTGATCTACTCACACTTGCATGTTTCCTAACTCCTAGGTTTCCTAACTCCTAGGTAGGCAGGAGTTTCCTAACTCCTAGGTAGGCAGGAGTTTCCTAACTCCTGCCTAACAGCAGGAGCTCACCCCACTCCCCGGATTCGAACCACCAACCTTTTGTTCAGCAAGTTCAGCAGCTCAGTGGTTTAACCCGTGGCATCACCAGGGGGCCAAGTCTACGGTCCCCCTGTTCAATTCTTGGCATAGGTCATCCACCATGGAGACCCAAGCTGGATCTATATAACAAAAAGCAAAATGATTGACAAGCTGTTTTCCCATAACAACATGATATCCATATCCACCACCTGAATTATGTTTCCTCCCCATGCCTCATACTAAAGCCAGGCTTCAGCACTTATTACTCTACATACTTTTTGAACTACATATATGCTATAGTCTTGTCAACACCTTCTCTGCATCCTCTAGTTTAAAATACATCTTTCTACTCAAATGATAAAATAAGAAGAAAGGCAAACACTGAAAGCTAGTTAACAGATGGCCTCTGTATTAACTTGTGTTTCCTCTTCTCCCAACATTTTAATATCTCTCTGATACATATATGCAAAGGTCAGCAAACAAGCATTCTTGAAATTTGTCAAATACAGAGACAAAACAGTATTTCTTGAACATGTATTTCAAATCTGAACAGCTTGTATTGTTTGACCATGTTAATTATTACTATCAGCAAACAATGAGATTTAGCCTATATAAATATTCCAGGAATGGCCACATCTCCATTCAAGGTTGCTGGAAAGGAATCTATTCACAGTTACTTGTTTCTTCACATATCTGGTGCTCAGCTCTTTGATTTTAAAATAAAAGCTCCCCCAACCTAGTAATGCTGAACTATAAAATGTACTCTCGGTTGAAGCAGGAAAAACGAAACGACAAATTTATACACTGGGGATGACAAAGTTCAAATTGGTTTCCAGACTATTGACCTTTATATCAAATACAGTACATTAGCAGAAAATATTTGCTCCATTGGGTCAATACTTCTATGTACTAGACAGCATAAGATGTCTAATAAATAAGTTCTACTAAATTGTATAGGGATTACTTAAAGATAAGCAGGTATATTCCTTGTATACTAATTGTTTGGATGTGTGCACAACGATATTGTACCAGCATACCCTGAAGAACATGACTTGGTATTAACCCCAGAATTGGGATTCCAGTCTCCTGTTTAGATTAGATTGGGAGTGGATGGGTTGAAAAGATGGAGCAAAATTGGACCATCAACATTCTCATGTGGTTAGGCCTTTTCAATCGAATAATTAATGCATTTATGCATTGATATCAATATAATCTAACTGATATCAGTGCGTAAATGTATTAATCATTTGATGAGCTTCATCGCAAAAACTACACGTGATGCAGAAAAAATAAACACAGATCTGAATTCAGGGCAAAAAACTCCATAAGAATCATCTAAAATTATATCTGATGAAAAATAGTTGTTGGCTTGTGTTACATGAATATGATGGGAAGTGCGCAGACTTTACAGTAGTCTACTGCAATGTACCATTCGTCCTATTTTTAAAAGTTGACGTAATGAGAAAAATTAAGACATATTTAAAATCAGCATAAAAATTGATTTAAACTGTGTTACTCTCATTTCGGATGATTAGAAAAAGTTTGATTTTGTTGGCTTGTGTTATCAGCCAAAAGTATACAAAATGATCAAACACATGCAAAGAACTATTAAGATAGCAAATAGAGTTGGCCCAGCTTGGCATTACCTTTTCTTGGTGGAGGGATTGCATGCTCCTGTGAGACAAGAGGTTATGCTGTTGTTACCAATCGAAATTTCCATAATAGGAAGGCTTTTCTGAGAAGCTAGATTAAATGTGCCAACTAGCTTCTAGGCAGCAGCAGTAGTCAAGAGTGGCACTGGCAGAATAACTCTCAGAGATAACAGGAGCGGCACCACAACTAATGCTAAACAAAGTAACACTGTGCAGAAAAAGGCCAGGATAAGCTATTGCTGAAGAGTATTACCTTGGAAAACCTTATAATCTATAGAATTAAAAATGTAATGTTAATTTGTGGGATTAACATAGCTCAAAAACCACTGGATGAATTGACACCAAATTTGGACACAAGACACCTATCAGGCCAACGAGTGACCATCACTCATAAAACACTGAAAAGCACAGCAGAAGAGCCTTTAAAAGCCAAAAAATTAAATACATTACAACACATGTGCAAAAACACACATATATAGGCAAGCATACATATATATACACATATATACACAAACAAGTGAGCACCTTTAAATTTTGCAGACAATCTGACCTCAACATAAATATACTTCCTACTGAAATTTAAGACAGCATTCCTGATTTAACTGACCTATTTTTATTTATCATGGAACTGGGGCAAAAAAAATTTCAAACTTAGCCATTCATTCATAATAGGGCTGCCTAGTCATAATAATCTCAACCCCTGAGATTTCCCAGCCAAAACCTGTATTGGAAATGACAACCTTCTTCAAGCCTTTTTATTTATTTATGTATTATTCCAGCTTGTATATCGCCACTCCCTGGAGGCTCGAAGCAGTTTACAATGCAAGCAAAGCAATATACATTACATCATTAAAAACACAAAATTCCCAATTAACAGGATTTGAAAGCCAGCCGGAACAAATATGTTTTACATGCCCTTCGAAAAGAAGATAAATTTCAAAGAGCTAGTGTTTCAGCTGGCAAGGCATTCCATAAGCAAGGTGCCACTATCCTCAAGGCTCTGCGCCTAGTGGCCGTCCTGTGGAAGGTCTTAAAGTTGGGAACTTCAAGTAAATTCTGATCTTCTGAACAAAGTGATCTCTGGGGTCGATAGGGGGTGAGGCAGTCTCTCAGGTACGCCGGCCCCGGACCATATAAGGCCTTGAAGGTAAGATCCAACACTTTGAAGGTGATCTGGTGCTCAATCGGCAGCTAGTGCAACTGCTGCAAGGTTGGAGTAATGTGACATCTCGCTGACACCCCAGTGAGAAGCCGGGTCGCAGCATTTTGCACCAGCTTAAGTTTCCGGATCACCGACAGAGGTAGGCCAATGTAGAGGGTGTTACAGTAGTCTAATCTTGAGATGACCGTAGCCTGGATCACCATAGCCAGATCGTCTCTGGACAGATAGGGAGTCAGCCGCCTAGCTTGGCGCAGATGGAAGAATGTGACTGAGAACAGTGGAGACCTGGGTCTCCATCGTCAGCATAACACTCAAGCCCAAAGCTTCGCACCAACTGAGCAAGTGGTTGTATATAGATGTTAAATAACAAAGGGGAAAGAATGACCCCACATGTAAGAGGGGCCCTCTCGGAGACCAGCTCTCGCCTCTCCACACGCTGTCCCCGATTTCGGAGAAAAGAGGACAACCATTTAAAGGCTGTCCCTGTAACTCCAGCTATGGCTAGAAGGTGGGTCAAAAGATTATGATCGACCGTGTCAAATGCTGCCGTGAGGTCCAATAACACGAGCAGCGCTGATCCACCTTGATCCACTTGGCAGCTAAGCTGATCTGTGATGGAGACCAGCACAGTCTCCGTCCCATGTCCAATACAGAAGCCGGATTGGAAGGGATCTAGTCCGGCTGTGTCATGTAGGAACTGCTGCAGTTGCTCCACTACTGCCCTCTCAATCACCTTACCCAGAAACGGGAGATATGAGACCAGGCGGTAATTGGAGGGAACCGAGCAATCTAAGCCTGGTTTCATCGAGCGGGGGAGATACCATAGCCTCTTCTAAAGCCTCTCGAAAAACTCCTTGCTCAAGGGAGCTATTTACTATATTCAACAGATTACTTCTCTAGTAATATGTTTTTTCTAGGATCCTGCTGCTTACTGTTTCCTATATTCATGTTCTGGTATGCAGCTTCCTTTACTCTATGGTTTTTGAGAAGTGATAGAAGACTATGTGACCTGTTGATAGCTGTTTTGTTATAAGAGAGATGCCCTGGTGGGATGGCACAGAGAATTATCTCAAATATATCTAAAACTGGACTGATAAGTTTTGTAGCTGTGTATTCTGAACACATGGAAGCTGTGAGTAAAACAAATATGTTATTTTTATCCAAGTCTACTTCATTCTTGAGTGAATGATAGAAGTTGTTTTATGGGATAATATATATGTTTTTGGGTACTGAGGAACACTTCTAAAGCTCTGCTGTTTTTATGCACTAGCAAATCTCTTTTTCTAACAGATCAGCGATAACAGGTTATTGAGTCTAACAACTGAAACCAGTGCCTTGCAAAATTATAACTTGTTGGATACCACAAAAGAATATTCTAAGGGTTGTTGGCTCTTCTCTGAAAGGTCATGCTTTTCTGAGTCCCTTTGGGGAGAGAGGGCAGGTTATAAATAAAATGTATTATTATTATTATTATTAAAAGTTATTAGATCCAAAAGGTGTTTTCCAAAAGGTTATGAATGCCATTTTCCAAAAACATGAGATCTAGCGGCAGGCTTTAAGCAGCAACTGCAGTTGCTCACAACTGGTCATTTATGCATACACAGAGAGTACATATTTTCCTATTTGGAAATTAAGTGTGCTGTGTTTACAAATTGCAACATTTACTTTAATTAAACTTTGAAAAATGCAACAAGATGTTCAACCGCCCACAAGGCTGCCTGCTTCAGATTGGCACACAGCCTTGTCTGTCGCCTAGAGCTGACCCCATGAAAACTGGAGAATTTGAATCCCTGTCTGGCAACTCTAATTCTTCCCCTTGTTAACATCATGGTTTAAACTATGAACCCTTTTCCTCAAAAAATGCACATAAATGTATACACACAACATTTTACATACTATTCCTATTGTATTTGAGACTAATTTAGACTGACTAGTCTGAAATAATATATGTGTGTGTAATTTCAGACTAGTCAGGCTAAAAGAAATCAGTCTCCAATGTAATAGGAATAGTATGTAACATGTTGTGTGCCTATGTGTGTGTATAATACTCAAGGTGTGTGTGTGTATGTAAATATAGAGAGTGTGTTTAAAGATGTTTAAAGGAGAAATCCTTGAGAAATTTTAAGCAAGACTAGGACTTATTTATAATCAGAACATCTAATCTAAGACTTCTCAAAATCTTCAAGATTGGCAGATCTATTAAGCTCAGGTTGAGTCCATCTGGGTGAACTGAGATGGTTTGGATCTACTGAATCTTAAGTCAGGTTTACTCTGGTTTGGGATTCAGAATGACCCATTTTGGAGCCACTTACCCACCCAAGAAACCAATTGATCCAATTCTCTGGTAAATAGGGGTCTACCCCCCTGTTTAAGGAGCCGTTCCTTTTCTGGTACCATTCAAGGTGCAGGTTATCACCCTAAACAGTTTGGGACCCACCTACCTTAGTGACCACATCTCCATAAACCTGCACAATCTCCTCGATCCTCTGGAGAGGCCCTCCTCTCACTCCCCCCTCCATCACAAGTTTGTCTTGTGGGGATGAAAGAGAGAGGCCTCTCTGCTGTGGCCCCCCAACTATGGAACTCATTGCCCGGTGAGATTAGGCAAGCCCCCACCCTGGCAGCTTTTAAGAAAGATCTAAAAACTTCTTCCAATGTGCCTTTGGTGAGTGAATATATATCCCTTACTTTGTGTGTCCCAACTACAGTTTCTACCCTCAGGATTCACTCCCCCCCCCCCTCAGCCCTTAATGAAGACCTACCCCACTCTTTGTCCCTTTTGAGCTCCTCCCTCAGTAACACATTCTCCCTCAGAAACACATCATATTTATCTCATCCAGCGTTTTTATCAATTTTATTTTTAGCACATTTGGCCCGCCCTGTGTTTTAGTTTTCATGTTATTTTGAAACTGTTTATTTTATTTCGTCATTCCATGTGTTTATTTTGATGGTATTTTGTTTCTTTGTATTTTGTTTTGTTGTATTGTAATTTTGGGCTTGGCCTCATGTTAGCCACCCCAAGTCCCCTTTGGGGAGATGGTGGCAGGGTGTAAATAAAGTTATTTATTTATTATTATTATTATCATCATCATCATCATTATTGCACCCCCACGGGAGCTTGTTTTGTATCTGTACTACGTACCTGTTTGACTTCACCTGCAATGCCTTTGTCCTATTGTTCTGCCATGTGGAGATTCATGGGAGGAGTTGTGTTTGGCTCCATACATGACGTTACCACCCTAACTCCTCCCCTTTAGGAGGTCATCTGAGGGGCAGGACTTCCTCACGTTGGCCATTTCCTGAAGAGCACATGGACGAAGCAGGCGGAAATCTGGAGCCACCACTCAGACAAAGCACCTTCTTTCACTTATAGCCTATCCAACGCTCTCAAACCAAGATTACAGTAATAGGAAGGCCAGCCCTTCACCCAAAGACTGTAATCTCTGGGGACCCGCGGACCTTGTGTGCCAGAGGACCATTTGAGGAGCAACAGGAAACCTGGAACCAAAGAAATGCACCTTCTCTATGCAAAGGCAAGTGAACGCAATCCCTTTTCTCAAAGGACTTTTCTAGTAACCAACAGCAAGCTTTTGGGCCACCAGCATTTTTACTGGTTGTTATTAAATAAACTTCTTTTGAGTTCACCCTTTTTGAGTCCTGAACTCATTGCTTAGAGAACCTCCTGGTCTCTTGTATATGGGAAGGCTAGAACGCGACCCCCAGGGCCTATAGAGTTCGTCCATCCTTTTAAAGCCCGTTTTTGCCTCTGGCGGGACGCCACAATCATCATCATTGCATTTTCCTAGCACCTTCCAGCTAGTGTCATTCAAGTGGGGGCAGGCTTGCACTCCAAACTATTTGGGGGGAAACAAAAACAAAATATTACCTTCAAATAACATAACATTAGTCACCCTGTAAACAGTGGTGAAACACTACTTTTTGAAACAATCGTCTTAATTGCTCTCCTTGGTACAGTGAGAGGCTCAGTCAAAACAAAGAAACTACGGATAGAATCATAAAATCATAGCTGTTTATATCTTTTATCCTGTTCCACTTCTCCCAGGGGACAAGCTAAGATAAATGTGAATGGGAGATTATTGTATAAGATTGGGAAAGGAATAGTGATTAACTAGGCTGGTGTAGACAGATTCTAGGAGCAATTGCTGAACACACTAAATTTCAAAAAGAACAGCCTGGGGAGATTGCCTATAAAAAGCAAAACCACCAAGATAACATCTATGCCAACCTTTGGGTTGCTGTTTGAGGATGTTCATCTCTGATATCATTTCCCCACCTAAAGTGCCTGGCAGTAGTCACGAGAGAATCAAATGGGCAATATTTTTCGTAATTCCCATTAGTGGTGGAGACAGCTTTTATTAGCACAAGTCAAAAGCAGAATATTGAACTCCGACACTGATGCATTGGTTTACAACGCAGATCCCATCTACAATGCCATATAATCCAGTTTCTGATCCCAAATTATCTGCTTTGAACTTGATTATATGGTAGTGTAGACTCTTATAATCTAGTTCAAAGCAGATAATCTGGGATCAGATTCTGGATTATATGGCAGTGTAGATCCAGGCTCTGAGTAACCCAATAAAACTGAATCATGTCTCTGAAAGAGGATATGTCCTGTTGAAATCGACTGCATTCTGCTCCACTGACAGGCCATGAGTCAGAGTAGGCTTCCCCTCTCATTTAGTGTATATATTTCAATTTTTCAGTCTATGGAATTTCTTTCTTAATCTCACCCTATACTTCAGTTTTTTTCTACATTTTTTTTGTTCTTGGCCACTTTTACACTACACAGTTAAGCACTATGATACTGTTTTAACTGGAAAGGTTTGACTAGCTCTTGGTCACTTTACCTTGTGTGACCAAGCCGATCATGATTGGCTTTATTTAACCTTTCTTCATATCTATTTTCTCCATATCTATCGTTTTTATGCTTTTCTCTGAACCTGCCCCAACTTATATATAGCTACTGTAATGGACATCCAAGTGCCACCTCTGTGTTGATGGAGGCAGGCAGGATTTTCCCCGGTAAAAGGTGGGAGATCCCCGTGTACAACTAGTGGGCCACTGTGTGACACAGAATGCTGGACTAGATGGGCTGAGGCCCGATTCAGCATGGCTATTCTTATGTTCTTATGTTCTTATTTAAATCCTTCTTAAAATGGGATACCAAGACCTGAATGCAGTGTTCCAGATGTGTCTTAACTCGCAGAGAATGTGGCAGAACCATTTTATCAAAGGCAAAAATCATCACATACACTCTGTTCCTGTTGGAAATGACAACCTTCTTCAAGCTTTCTCTAGTAATATTTATCTACAATCCTGTCGCTTACTGTTTCATGTATTTATGTTCTGGTATGCAATGCAGCTTCCTTTACTCTATGGTTCCTGAGAAGTTATAAAAGGGGCTGCAGACCACATGATCACTACAACACACTATGGCCGACTGCAGACAGCAGGCTACAGACTACTTCAGATCTCAGATCATACACTTGCTTGTTGTTTTGCTGTAAGAGATGTCATGGCTGGATGGCATAGAAAATTATCTCAAACATATCTGAAACTGGACTGATAAGCTTTGTACTTGTGTATGTTGAAAACATGAAGGTTGTGAGTAAACAAATATGTTATATCAAAGTCTACATTTTTGTCTCTTGCGTGCATGATATAAAACAAGTTGTTTTATGGGAGTGTGTGTGTTCTGAAGTGTTTTTGCCTATATATAGAGAGAGAGAGAGAGAGGGAGAGAGAGGGAGAGAGAGGGAGGGAGAGAGAGGCACTGAAAAACACTTCTGAAGCACTGCTGTTTTTATGCACTTGCGACATCTCTTTTTTCCTAACAGATCAGAAATAACAGGTTATTCAGTTTAACAAGAGAAAGTATTGCCTTGCATAATTATATCTGGTTGGATAACACAAGAAAAGGTTATACTCTAAAGGTTTTTGGATCTTCTCTGAAAGGTCATGCTTTTCTAAAAAGTTATGATCTCCAAAAGGTGTTTTTTTCCAAAAGGTTATATATGCCATTTTTCAAAAGTGACAACCACGTATATAAATTTGGGTGGACTTTTCCGGTCATAAATGGACATGGAGAGGCTGTATGTCCCATCTTCAACAAAGACTGTCTGTTACAAATAGACTAAGCTACAGACGTATAGACAGAGGCATAGAGACAGGGGCATGTCTAAAGATATCCTTGTCATATTTATTCATCTCTTATTCACCTTCTTTTGTTCTTTTTAAAGAGTTTTACTCAGCTGTTTTAGATCTTTTAAAATCCACCAAAGCTTATTTTTAACAAACAACAAAGCTAAAGGTGTCAGCACTTGCTCACTTTTAACTCTTGATACCCTTTGCCTCGCCTCTCCCTCTGTTCTCTCCTCGCTGCCAAACTGGAGGTTGCAAGATCCCTGGGGCAGTGACCTGTCTATTTTGCTTATGTGGCAAAGTGTTGTATACACTGCATGATCTTTTTATCTTAAATAATAAATAAACAAACACAAACCCAGACAGTAAGGTATTTACTGCAATGGAGGGGTTTTTTTACATGTATTTTTGGAAGTCAATTAAAATTAGAAAAGCTTGGGAAGGATTGGTTATAAATAACTAGTTTGGCACCCACTTTTCTTGCTCCCAGCAGCCTAATAAGATTTCTGAAGTTGATTATCTCTTGCTGTTTGTCTGAAGTCCAGACTGCTTTGAGGATTTGAGTTTCGGAGTAAGAGAGATCTTGGATAAGTGGATCTGAACTTTGCAAAGAAGTTAGTGCAACCGAGTGGGAGATCAAAGTTTGATAATGTTGTTAGACTTGTCTGGTGCTATATCAGCATCTAAGTCAAAGCCTGTAGATATCAGCTGTCTCCTTCTCAAATGTGATGGAGTAAAAGACTTTTGTCAGTTTTCTGGCCAGGCAAGGTTAATTGCAACATCTCAGATCCTGCTAACCAAAGTGCAATTACAAGATACCAAGAGAACTGGGAGCAAACACCAAGGCAGACACATTCGAGGTATGTTAAGAGAGAGTCACAACAGACACGCCCAGGAATATCCAGACTTAAGAGACTCTTGCAGACAGCCAGGTCATTACACATAGAATAATTCAGGCAAGTGAATATCTCCCATGGTACTGGACAGCTTTTTCATCCCTGGTATCCTCCAAATGTGTGGGACTACATCACCCAGCATCTCAAAGCACAAAGGCCATTATCCAGATTGATAGGAGTTGGAGTAAAAAGTGCATCTTCACTAGACTTGTGCATGAATTCATTTTGGCTGGAGGTTTTTTTTTAGCTTCTTTGGTTTCTTCGGATGCCTGTAACAGAAAGGGTTCAGCTGCCTTTTTTTTTTAACAGAGCCGGACCATGTGGCTGCCAGTTGTGGCTCCTTCTCTTTTAGGAATCATGCGGCGTGACATGTCTTATGCAAACTGTGTCTATTTAATGGGCCAAGTGCCTCCATTGTTCAGATGCGTCCTGGCTCTAGAGCAGGAGTCCTCAAACCTTTTAAACAGAAGTCCAAGTCACAGTCCCTCAAACTGTTGGAGGGCCAGATTATAATTTGAAAAAAAAAATGAATGAATTCTTATGCATATATCTTATTTGTAGTGCACAAAACCCCACTTAAAAACAATACAAAAATTAAAATGATGAACAATGAACCATCCCTATGAACCATTGAGATGTTTAAGATCATCTGGAGAGGCCCTGCTCTCGGTCCCGCCTTCTTTGCAGGTGCAACTGGCTGGGACGAGAGACAGGGCGTTTTCAGTGGTGGCTCCTCAGCTTTGGAACGCTCTCCCTAGAGACATCAGATCGCCCCCCTCCCTCCTGACATTTCGCAAGAAAGTCAAGACCTGGCTATTTGAGCAGGCATTTGCTGATGAAATATAAGGCTTAATTAGATATATAGAATGACGACGATGCGACGGAAACTGATTTCAACATAACGCTGAGACTGCAATTGTATGTTTTTAATTGTTAATTTGTTATTATATGGGGGTTTTTTTGCCTTGTTGCTTGTGTTGTATTGAGGGCAGAGACTGCCTGTGTAAACCGTCTTGAGTCGCCTTCGGGCTGAGAGGGGCAGTATAGAAACGTGACAAATAAATAAAATAAATAAAAACAATTCTAACAAATATAAACTTATTAGTATTTCAATGGGATGTATGGGCCTGCTTTTGGCTGATGAGATAAAATTGTTGTTGTTGAGTTCTTTCAAGTTGTTTCAGACTTAGGTTGACTCTGAACAAGGGCTGGGTAAATCCAGCCCCCGGGCCTTAGTTTTGGGACCCCTGTTCTAGAGAGAGGTGCTTCAGTCCAATTGTCTTGACACCGCTCGCTTTCAGTTTTAGTTTTTGGCTTGGCTTGTCCTCTCTCTAGTTTTGAATCTTACTGATTTCCCTTTATTGTCTGGATTTTTTATTTAGTGGGACTGGGAGTTGGAAAGTGTGTGTGTGGGGGGGGGGTATGCAACATTTGTGGCTGTGCTTTTCTTTTAGGGCAGCCCTGAGCTTTGAGCCACCCATATTCCAAAACCTATATTGGTTTTTTTCTGTTGTAAGCCGCTCTAAGTCCCCTTGAGAAGAGGAGGTGATATATAAATTTATTATTATTATGTTACACTTCAAAAGAAAGGAAGCATATGCATTAAATTTAATTAAATTAAGCTGAAAGGCCCCATAAAACTGCAGCCCTGGGGTAAGAGCTTGAAAATATACTGTTTTGGATTAGAACTTCTAGAATATCCCAGCATTCCTTATGGGTAGACAGGTGAGTTGCCATTTTTTCCTCCATGCAAAGAGCAAATTGTGGTTCTTATATAAACCACAGCTCTGTGAAGTACGTCTCTGCTAGTTCAGAGAGGAAGTCCATTGTTCAATGGCACAGCATAAAACTGCAGTCAGATCTCATCTGCAACCTTTGCTGCCTCTTAAAAAATGAAAAAGGATCTAGTAGCACAGTGGTTCTCAACTTGTGGGTCCCCAGGTGTTTTGACCTACAACTCACTGAAATCCCAGCCAGTTTACCAGCTGTTAGGATTTCTATGACTTGAAGGCCAAAACATCTGGGGACCCACACTGAAGAACCACTGAAGTAGCAGGTAATGGGGAAATCTTCCGCCTGGTGTCCTGAAGAGCGTTCCCCAAGATGATGCCATCCTGCTGCAGTACTGCATAACTCAACATCCTCCAACCCTATCTTCTACAAATGCAGCAGACTGGATTTCCCACCAAATAGGGTGGATTATTGTAAGGCAGCTTCCCATGGTTCGGTTTTTGTCTTTATCAGGCCATTTTTCTAAGAGAACATTGAGCTTAACAAATGGTGCTGTTTAGGAGCTACATTGCCCAGTAACCTTCCTGGGCTCTACCAAAAGGCCACTGAGAGCAATTTGTCCAATGCAGCTGTGCTGTTCATTCATTCAGCCGCTTCCGACTCTTCATAACCTCATGGACCAGCCCACACCAGAGCTCCCTGTCAGCCATCACCACCCCCAGCTCCTTCAGGGTCAAGCCAGTCACTTCAAGGATACCATCCATCCATCTTGCCTTTGGTTGGCCCCTCTTCCTTTTTCCTTCTATTTCCCCCAGAATCAGGGCCGTAGCCAGGATTTTGTTTGGGGGGGGGGGGCTGAGACTGGGTGGAAGAGGATCTACCCTAGCAAACCTTTTGTATTGTTATCCCAATAACCCCATGAATGTGGGATATAATGAGCATGGTGATCAGATCATGATATAAATGCACATAACAGTTTAAATAATGTACCAGTAAGGCCTTCTCGCGGACCACCCTGAGAATTTCGGGGCTGAAGCCCCTTAGCCCCCTGGCTACATGCCTGCCCAGAATCATTGTCTTCTCTAAGCTTTCCTGTCTTCTCATTATGTGGCCAAAGTACTTCATCTTTGCCTCTAATATCCTTCTCTCCAGTGAGCAGTCGGGCTTTATTTCCTGAAGTATGGACTGGTTGGCTCTTCTCGCGATCCAAGGCACTCTCAGAACTTTCCTCCAACACTACAGTTCCTTCGCTCAGCCTTCCTTATGGTCCAGTTCTCATATCCGTAAGTTACTATGGTGAATACCATTGCTTTTACTATGTGGATCTTCGTTGCCAGTGTGATGTCTCTACTCTTCACTATTTTATTGAGATTGGTAATTGCTCTCCTTCCAAGAAGTAAGCGTCTTCTGATTTCATGGCTGCAGTCTGCCTCTGCAGTAATCTTTGCACCTAGAAATACAAAGTCTGTCCCTGCCTCCACGTTTCCCCCCTCTATTTGCCAGTTATCCATCAATCTGGTTGCCATAATCTTGATTTTTTTTAATGTTTAGCTGCAACCCAGTTTTTGCACTTTCTTGTTTCACCTTGATTAGAAGGATCCTCCAGAAATTTCTTCCAGAAATGTTAACCCCACCCTTGCATTCATCAAGCCCTGCACATCACATGGTGTGTTCTTCATACTAGTTAAATAGGTCCAATGTGGATGTTACAGAAATGCATGGCAATGAAGGAAGAGCTGGGCAGGTTTGGCTTGAGGGCTGAGGTATGCTGTGAAGGGGGACTGCAAGGGAATGGAATTATCCAAAGGTAGAGGCTTGCGTCTGTTGAAATTCAGACAGAGATTTGAAGCTCAAGCTGTCAGGGCATTCAGCTGATAGGGACAGAGGTGGGATTTGAACAATAAGGAAGAACAGAACAACTTATGCCTTTTGAGGTGCTTAAAGAATGCATTATTACAGTCCATTGTCTTTTTCTACTATGTTCAATAGACCTATTCCTCTTGTTGTTTTTAAATCTGCCTCTGGCTGGCTGTGAAGTCTGAGTTGGAGTCCAGCCACTCATACCAAAGTAAACAACCCACACAACAACACAGCCACAAGTCCACATTTAAAGGGGTCACTCTGAGGCTCAGTAACCCAATCCAGCAAATGAATAATTGGACAAGGGCAGAGGTTGTGAGAGGATTCCTGGAAGTTGGAGTTTCGGGATCAACCTGGGTAATGGGATCTGTCACAATGACCGTCCTGAAATTTGGAGCCAGGTTTCAAATCTGAACTCAAATACTGTATCAACTGTACTGAAAATACAAGCTACTTTGGCAATGCTGCTGTTCCTCAATAGCTCTATGAACAAAGGAAACACTTGCTCAGATTTATAGTTTGCTTACAATAGGTGACTAGCATATATTTATCCGGCATTGCCTAAGTGTCAAAGGGGCCACTTTCATCTCTTGTTTCTCCTTATACCTTTTCCCGCTTTCTATTCTCTTCCTCCCTCTTTTTTCTTTCTTCCTCCCTTTCCCCCCAACTTCTTTCCCTTTTCCTTCCTTCCCTTTCCTCTTCCTCCAGTTCAGAGAGGGCCTCCCTTACAAGGTCCCCGAGGCTCCTCCCCTCCCTTCATACATATCACCTTTCTTTCTCAATGGCATCACAGAGGGCCACTTCACCAAGCCACAGGAGTTGTGGTACAGACAGGCAGGCAGACAGACAAACAAATATACATGCTTTGATACACACTCACACACACACACGGATTGAATGAAAAGTAATGCCTCCACCTTTGTAATTCCTCAACAGATGGCAGCACTGGTATGTGGCAGGTACTGGCTTGTTCAGTAGACTCTCCTCTACAGTTCCATTTTGGCAGGAAGCCTTAGTATTGAACTGTTGTGTTGTTAAAGTGCGAAGCATGGAACCCTGCGCAGACGGTCAGTCAATGCGACTTAAGCAACGTGCAGTTATTGAATTCTTGACAGCAGAAGGTATCACCCCAAAGGAGATTCATCAGAGAATGCAAGCTGTTTATGGTGATTGTGTTGATGTGAGTTCTGTGCGTCGTTGGGCAAGTGTAAGTGTAAAGATGTTGAGGTGGGAACATCTGACTTGCATGACAAACAAAGAGTTGGACGTCCTGTAACAGCAACCACCGAGTTCCACAAGCAAAAGGTTGACAGATTGATTCAGGACGATCGTCATATCACTCAGAGAGAAATTTCAAGCATAATCAGCATTTCACAAGAATATGTGGGTCACATTATTGCTTGGCTTGGCTATCGGAAGATCTGTGCATGATGGGAACACAGCTGAACTTCAGGGACTGGATCTCACCACCGTTCGGCATCATCCATGCAGTCCAGATTTAGCACCGTCTGAATTCCATCTGTTCCCAATAATGAAAGATCTGTGGGGACATCATTATGCTTCTGATGAAGACATTGAGAGAACTGTGAGATGCTGGTTGCGGAAACAGAGTGTCGACTTCTTCCATGATGGTTTCAGAAAACTTGTTCATCATTGGCAGAAATGTATCCAATTGTCTGGTGATTATGTGGAAAAGTGAATAGTGGTAGTTAAAGAGCACATTATAAGGTTTATTTCTGTGTTTGATTCCCATCCAAACCCAAATAACTACGGTGGGGGCATTACTTTTCATTCAACCCTCGTGTGTAGATAGATAGATAGAGATGACGCTCTTAGCCAACTGGAGTGCTCTGGGGGGAAAAGTATTATTTATCAGGAATAAATTTGACTTGTTTTTCTTTCTTACAGCTCCAATAATGCTTGTGTTCAAATTGTTTTCAAGGTTTTTTTTATTGTCTTTCATCCCCTCTTCTTTTTATTTTGTCTCCTAGATTTTATCTGTCCAGCTTTCTCCATGTAGTAAATCCTGCCATGTTTGACAAGTGTATTATGTGCTGCCTTCTCCCCCTCAAGCTGTGGATGAATTACCTGTCTTGTATGTTGTAGAGACACCGTTTGATGGGCATGATCACTTTTCACGAAAAAGGGAAGGGTTTTCCCTCTCAGGCATTATAATACTGTAAAACGCAACACTGCATCTTTGTATTTTGAATTAATCAAAATGCAATTTCGCACTATTAACGCATTGAGATGTATGTACCTGAACTGGATGTTGTTGCCAAAAGATGAATAAATGCAACAAAAGAGAAATGTTAATACTGTCAACATATATGAGTCACCAATACTCCTAGCTGTGCAATACTGTATCTGATTATATAGAGTTTCAAGTTTTTGACACACACAATCTTTTGCTGTGTAATGTTCCCCTTTGAATACGTTCACACCCCAAGTTTTGATTTTCTAATAATAATAATAATAATAGAGATCTGAAAAAAGGACAGGGAAAGGGCCTGAAGTTGTTAGGAATGGTGGGAGCTGAAGTCCAAAACACCCTGAGAGAGGACTGAAGTTTGTCCATGCCTGATCCATACTGTAGAATGAATGCGGTTTGACACCTTCTTAACTGCCAGGGCTCAATGCTCTGGTGTCATTGGATTGTGAGACCCCAGCACACTTTGGCAGTGAAGGATGAAGACATTGCAAAACTACATAGCATATAGCCATGGCAATTAAAGGGGTGTCATACGGCTTTGTAGGTGCGCCCCAAGAGCGCCCTCCCCAGCTTTCCTCCTTCCGGGTCTTCTGCCAAAAAAAGGCGGCCTGCGCCTTTAAGAGCCCTCACACCTTGCTGTAAACAAGGTGGGCTGGGATTTGGTGGGTCCTGGGCTGGGTCTGATTGGCTCCCGCCTGCTCTCGCTCTTGGCCTGCGTCACCTCACAGATTTCCCCCTGATCCACTTCATCCCCCCTGTGCAAAGGGGAGGCATCGCGACACCGCCCCCCCCTCTCCCTCCCCAAAATCCACTCGAGTGTCGGGACACAGAGAGGGGATCGGCGGCGTCTCCTCCTTGGCTGGAGGGTGGGAGCCAAACCAGGCTGGGGTGGAGACCACCGAGGGGAGGAGGAGGAGGAAGAGGAGGCTGAAGGGCCTTTGAGAGGAGGCTGTGCTGCTTTTGGACTCCCCTCTCCCTTCTCAGGTGAAAGGCGGGGGAAGAGGAGGAAGGCTGTGCCGCCTTTGGATCTCTCTCTGTCCCTTCGCAGGGGAAGAGGAGTCGGAGTCTATTGCTTTTTGGACTCCCCTCTTCCTTCCTCAGGTGAGAGGAAGGGGAAGAGAAGGCTGTTTTGCCTTGGGATCTCTCAGTGTGTCCCTTCTCAAGGCTGCCCGCCTTGAGAGGAGGCTGTGCTGCTTTTGAACCCTCTTCTCCCTTCCTCAGGTGAAAGGAGGAGGAAGAAGAGGCTGTATTGCCTTTGGATCTCTCTCACTTTCCCTCCGCAAGGCTGTGCTGCTTCTTGGATTTCCTTCTCCCTTCTGAGGGTGACAGGAGGAGGAAGAGGAGGCCGTGCGGCCTTGGAGAGGAGGAGAGAGGAGGTTGTGCAGCTCTTGGACTCCCCTCTTCCTCAGGTGAAAGGAGGGAGAAGAGGAGGCTGTACTGCCTTTGGGTCTCTCTCTGCCCCTTCGCAAGGCTGTGCCGCCTTTGAGAGAAGGCTGTGCTGCTTCTTGGATCTCCTCCTCCCATCTGAAGGGGTCAGGAGGAGGAAGAGGGGGTTGTGCTACTTTTGGACTCCCCTCTCTCTTCCTCAGGTGAAAGGAGGGAGAAGAGGGACAGGCTGTCTTGCCTTTGGGTCTCTCTCTGCCCCTTCGCAAGGCTGTGCCGCCTTTGAGAGAAGGCTGTGCTACTTCTTGGATCTCCTTCTCCCTTCTGAAGGGGTCAGGAGGGAGAAGAGGAGGCTGTGCTGCTTTTGGACTCTCTTCTCTCTTCCTCATGTGAAAGGAGGGAGAAGAGGGAAAGGCTGTCTTGCCTTTGGGTCTCTCTGTGTCTCTTCGCGAGGCTGTGCCGCCTTTGAGAGAAGGCTGTGCTGCTTCTGGATCTCCTTCTCCCTTCTGAAGGGGTCAGGAGGAGGAAGAGGAGGCTGTGCTGCTTTTGGACTCCCCTCTCCTTCCTCATGTGAAAAGAGGGAGAAGAGGAGGCTATACTGCCTTTGGATCCCTCTCTGTCCCGTCGCAAGGCTGTGCTGCTTCTTGGATCTCCTTCTCCCTTCTGAGGGTGGCAGGAGGAGGAAGAGGAGGCTGTGCTGCTATTGGACTCCCCTCTCCCTTCCTCATGTGAAGAGAGGGAGAAGAGGAGGCTGTACTGCCTTTGGGTCTCTCTCTGCCCCTTCGCAAGGCTGTGCCGCCTTTGAGAGAAGGCTGTGCTGCTTCTTGGATCTCCTTCTCCCATCTGAAGGCGTCAGGAGGAGGAAGAGGGGGCTGTGCTGCTTTTGGACTCCCTTCTCCCTTCCTCATGTGAAAAGAGGGAGAAGAGGAAAGGCTGTCTTGCCTTTGGGTCTCTCTCTGCCCCTTCGCAAGGCTGTGCCGCCTTTGAGAGAAGGCTGTGCTGCTTCTTGGATCTCCTTCTCCCATCTGAAGGTGTCAGGAGGGAGAAGAGGAGGCTGTGCTGCTTTCGAACCCTCTTCTCCCTTCCTCGTGTGAAAGGAGGGAGAAGAGGGAAAGGCTGTCTTGCCTTTGGGTCTCTCTGTGTCCCTTCGCGAGGCTGTGCTGCTTCTTGGATCTCCTTCTCCCTTCTGAGGGTGGCAGGAGGAGGAAGAGGAGGCTGTGCGGCTTGGATCTCCCTCCTTCTCTCCCTCCCTCCCCCCTTCGCTGGGCGGGAGGGAGGCAGCCTCTCCTCCCCCTCTTCCTCCTCCTCTCCGTATTCCAGTGACTCCCAGCCTTGCGTCTCCTCCTCCTCCGCCGCCGCACTGTCAGCCGAGGCGGGCATGGAGCGGAGGAGCCCTTCGGGGAGGCTGAAGCCCGCCAGCGGGAGCCTGGGGATCCGGGCGGCTCCGGAGGGGCGCAGCAGCAGCAGCAGCAGCGTGCCCCCTTTGGTCTCTGCTTCGGGCGCCTTGCTCCAGCGGGTGGGCAGCTGCCCGCCTCCCTCGCCCTCGGCGTCCCCCGCGGAGCCCTCGGAGCTGATCCGCCGCGCCGAGGACTTCAAGAGCCAAGGGGCGCAGTGCTACAAGGAGAAGAAATTCCGCGAAGCCATCGGCAAGTACCACCGGGCGCTGCTGGAGCTCAAGGGGCTCCCGCTCTCGGCCCGGGAAGAAGAGCAGGAGGAGGAGGAAAGAGCAGGAGGGAGGAGGAGGAGGAGGAAAGGGGGTCCCTCCGCGCCCCAGAGATGCTCGTCCCGCCGCCACCACCTCCTCCTCCGCTTGCAAGCTCACAGAGGAGCAGCGGCAGCTCCTGGAAAGCATCGAAATTGACTGTTACAACAGCCTGGCAGGTCAGCGGGGGACGTGGGGAGCCCTGGGGAGGGGAGGAGTGGGTTGGGGTTGCTGGGGGGAGCGAGGAAAGCTTTGGACCCGGCCCGCGGGGCTCACTCTTCCGCCCCAGAATAAACTTCGCCTCCAAAGAGAGCCCAGGCGATGCCGGGTAGAGCGACAGCCAATGGGCAGGCTTGATGGACAGGGGAAAAGGGGGGACCCTCGGGGTCATTTAGTCCCACCCGCTTTGCCCTTTGAGGACATCCTCGCCAGAGGAGCTTTCTAACCTCTGGGAAACCTCTCAAGGATTCCCCCAGGCAGGAAGCAGCCGGGCTTTGACGCTGCAAGGCTATTCAGTGCTAATCAAGTTAGTCAGTTGAAACTATTTATTTATTTATTGTATTTGTATTCCGCCCTTCTCAGCCCGCAGGCGACTCAAGGCGGTTTACAGAGGCAGCCATTCAATGCCCACAATACCATAAGTACAATTAAAAACATTAGCATACAAAATAAAACCATAGCAAGACCAATAATACAGAAATAGTTAGCGTCTCCTTCTTAAAAACATGGTCCAGTCAATTTACACCAACTTCCAACAGACAAGAGTGCTTTCTCCCACCCTGGGCATTCCACAGATATATAAACCCTCATTTTCCTAGTTTCCAACAGACCTCACAACCTCTGAGGATGCCTGCCATAGATGTGGGCGAAACATCAGGAGAAAATGCTTCTGGAACAATATCATACAGCCCGGAAAACTCACAACAACCTAGTGATTCCAGCCATGAAAGCTTTCGACAAAACATTAAACCTCTCAAGGTTTCCTATATCAACCTTTCAGATGTGAGTTTTCCCAACTGTATGGCCATGTTCCAGAAGCATTCTCTCCTGACGTTTCGCCCACATCTATAGCAGGCACCTTCAGGGGTTGTGAGGTCTTTTGGAGGTTTATATATCTGAGGAATGTCCAGGGTAGGGGAAAGAACTCTTGTGTGCTTGAGACAAGTGTGAAGGTTGCAATTGGGCAGCTTGATTACCACTGAATAACCTTGCAGGGTCCAAACCTGGCTGGTTGCTGCCTGGGGGAATCCTTTGTTGGGAGGTGTTAGCTGGCCCTGATTGTTTCCTATCTGAAATTCCCTTGTTTTTTTTAGTGTTGTTCATTGTTTATGGTTCTGATTTTAGAATGTTTTTCAATACTGGTAGCCAGATTTTGTTCATTTTCATGGGTTTCTCCTTTCTGTTGAAATTGTCCACATGCTTGTGGATTTCAGTGGCTTTCAGTATACAACTGTGAAGCAAAAATACAATATTTTGCTACACAGTTGTATATAATGGGATTTGAGCATCTGCAGGTTTTGCTATCCATGGAGGTTCCTGCAACCCAACCCCAACAAAGACCAAGGTCCCACTAATTCAGACGTAGGTGAACTTTGGCCCTGCAGGTGTTTTGAACTTTAATTCCCACAATTCCTGGCTTTCTCAGAGTGGTCCATCACACACATTTGCACCCCATAGATGCGAGTGAAACATCAGGAGAGAATGCTTCTGAAGTATGGCCATACAGTCCAGAAAAGTCACAGCAACCCAGTGATTCTAGCCACAACAACCTTCGAAAACCCAATATGGCTTCCATATTATTATTGTTAACCACTCTGAATCCCTTCAGGGAGATATGTGCAAGGTATAAATAAAGTTCATTATTATTATTATTTGATACACAACAAGATTAGTACACAGCAAACAAGATCACTATGCTGGCTTTTGTATTTGATCACACATCGGACACTTCCCAAGTGTCTAGGACTGTGTGATGTATCGGCGAACCTCTCGGCATTACTTCGCGAACGAAGATTCTTAGGAAGGACTCATCCCACGCTTTTTACAAGCGCGTTGATGACTAAAAAGGCCAATCTTAGATAGGCAAGTTCGGTTGCAGAAAGCACAGCAGAAAGTCTTCTTCAGTGATGTTGTTTCCAAGTATCTGCGAATAATGCATGCAGATCTAAGTAGGGTGGCCTTTTGCAGCTGAAAGATGGTAATTTTGTTAGCCCGGTTGTTTTTAAGTGCAGGCCAAGGTCTTTAGGCACTGTACCCAGTGTGCCAATCACCACTGGGACTACCTTTACCGGCTTGTGCCAGAGTCCTTGCAGTTCTATCTTTAAAGCCTTATATCGTGTAAGATTTTCCAGTTGCTTCTTGTCAATCCTCATGTCGGTTGGGATTGCAACACCGGCAATCCATACTTAATTTTTCCCATGATTGTGAGGTCAGGAGTATTATTATTATTGTCGTTTTATTTGTGTGTGTCCCCCCTCCCCGTCTTGAGGCGGGATACAACCCAGTCCAAAGGCATCAAGGTAAAATACATACAACAAAATACATGTAACAAAACACAGCACTACACAATGCATGCACCCAAATAATCCATGGCTAAGAAAGATTACCCTCTCTGCCAAAACAAAATCCTAAAAGCAAACCTGGATTTTGCCATCTTTTATGAGTTACATCATTGTACACCACTGTCTGTATACCTAATGGGATTTGAGCACCCCCCCCCTCCCAAATTAAGAAAATCTTCATTTTGCCCTTTCTAATAAGAGACAATATTTTACTACACCGCTGTATAAAATGGGATTTGAGCATCTGTGGGTTTTGTTATCCATGGAGGTTCCTGGAACCTAACCCAAAACAAGGACCATGCTCTCACTAATTCAGGCATGGGCAAACTTTGGTCCTCCAGGTATTTTGGACTTCAACTCCCACCATTCCTGGCCTCAGGCCCTTTCCTTTTCCTATTTAAGCGGTTGAAGGGGGGGGGAGGAAGGGGCCTGAGGCCAGGAATTGTGGGAGTTGAAGTCCAAAACACCTGGAGGGCCAAAGTTTGCCCAATGCCTACACTAATTTGTATCACTTTCTAACACAGTGATCAGGAAGTGTTTCCTAATGTTTTTTACAATGGCCAAGATGCCATGTTTTTCACCCAAACCTCTCCGGATGGGACTGGGATCCTCGCTAGTTTCATGAGCTGTGAGATTTGAGAGCTACTTTGATGGGGTCAGTAGGTTGGTAGAAAAATTACAAGATCTTTTCTGTAGACTCCCCCAGGTAGATAACTGGACTTTGTTTACTTACTACCTCTGTGGCTGATCGCTCCCAGAGATATCTCTCTTGAATGTTGCCTCTTTGTCTTCTGTCTTAGTATTATCAGATTTTTTTTTGCAATGGCACTATTCCATACCCCAGTCATAGTTTTGTTGAAATCACAATAAATAGATTAACTAATAATGGACAAGGAGTCCGTCTCCCCCCCCTCCCAGTGGCACTGCAGGTTAAACTGCTGAGCTGCTAAACTTGCTGACTGAAAGATTGACGGTTCGAATTCGGGGAGCAAGGTGAACTCCCGCTGTTAGGCCAAGCTTCTGCTAACCTAGCAGTTCGAAAACATCCAAATGTTGGTAGATCAATAGGTACCGCTCCAGCTGGAAGGTAACGGTGCTCCGTGCAGTCATGCTGGCCACATGACCTTGGAGGTGTCTATGGACAATGCTGGCTCTTCGACTTAGAAATGGAAATGAGCACCGCCCTATATGGCTAGACTTAATGTTAGGGGAGAACCTAATGATGGCCATGGGTGTCAAGTTTCTCTCCCATAGATCTTTCCTTCTAAATAAAAGCCAGCAGAGGAAATTTCAGTGGGCCGGAATGATATGTGAAAACATATGTGGCACCACTGAGGCTGACAGATTTCCAAATCATCACCTGCTTGGATGAGAGCCCGACTTACTCAATTCATAAAGTGGTGTCTTCAGTCAGCAGGTGGATAGTCAGATATAAACTGACAATGTCACGTTATGCATTGGGTGAAATAGACTGCTGTCCACAAAAGTGTGATGTGTTGATGCTGCTGGGAGATTATATTATTGTTTTCACAACAACAGACTTAGACTCGCCCCAGGGTTTGTACTAGTGGAAAATATGCAGGCATGCAATGCCGCAGCACCACAATCGTCCGCACTTTTCCACGTAGAAAGAGAAAAATGCTTTTGGAGTTACTTTCCAGGGGTCCAGCAATAAGGACACCAACAGAGGGTGCAAACTATTTGCGGGGGGTTATTTGCTTCCTTATGGTGCAGTTCCACGTGTGTATGCCTTCATGTTATCTGCCAACTTATGGTGACCTCGTGAATTTGATAGTGTTTTCTTGAGCAAGGAATACTCAAAGATGGTTTTGTCAGCTCCTTCATCTGAAATATAGCCTACAGCACCCGGGACTCCTCGCTGCCCCCCCCATTCAAGTACTAATGAGACCTCATCCCGCGTAGGTTTAATTTCTGTAGGGAATGTGCAGGACACATGGATTATGAAAGGGGCTTCTTGGAGATGGACAGGAATGAGAAAGAAGACCTGATGTAGATGTGGGGATAAGCATCCCTATAATTATCTTGAGGAAGAAGAGGGAAAGGAAGAAGGGACCCCATGTTCCCCATATCTGCCTTGTTGCATATCTGCCTTGTTGCAAGGGTGTATCTATACCAGGTATGGGCAGACTTCGGCCCTCCAGGTATTTTGGACTTCAACTCCCACCATTCCTGACAACCTCAGGCCCCTGGTATAGATCCACAACAAGTCATGTTTAAGCCTCTTAGGGTAAATAAGAGCAGGGACAATAATGCACTAGAATAAGCAAAATATCTGGGTTGTTGGGGTCTTTCAAGAGGAATGCAAATAAGAAGCTAACTTAATGGTGGTAACGTTAAAGTGGTTGGTTGCGTTTCCAAAGATTACGGTTCACACACTGTTTTCCAAGATTGCTCTGCTCTGCACTCACACCTGCCCACGCTCTGAATCCTCTAGGCTTGTGCGGCGGCCTGTTTCCTCTGCCTTCTTCCTGCAATTGTTTTACCACAAGTTCGATTCTGTGGCTTGTCATTAGAGGTGTTATAAGAACGGGTTGTCTGTTCTAGAATCAGTGATTGCCAAAAGCTTCTCGTATCAAGTAAATGGTACTATTTTTTGTATTGAACGTATACATGCAAGATCAACAGTGGATATCAGTGGGAAGAGGCAGCCAGGTCCAGATATCTGAGCAGAACAACCAGGTAAATGTTAATGTTCTGAGCAAGCACCAGTGTAACAACTGGTGTATTATGAAATTTAGAAACTTCCTATACTTTTCACAAGCAAAAAAGCATCTCCCCATTTTCCTGGTCATAACAGTCAGTAAACTGCTACTAGGACAAAATAGTCATTAGTCATTATTAGTCATCAGGGAGCTCTGGGTGAGTCTCTTTCAGTCCCACTCCCTCTCTGTACTTCTCTGTGTGATTTGTGAAGATACTACCTTGTTGTCGTGTGCCTTCAAGTCGTTTCTGACTCATGGCAACTATAAGGCTAGCCTATCATCGGGTTTTCTTGGCAAGATTTCTTCAGAGGGGAATTTGCCTTTGCTTTCCCCTGAAGCTGAGAGTGTGTGACTTGCCCAAAGGTCCCCCAGTGTGTTTCTGTGTCCGAGGAAGGCTTCAAATCCTGGTCTTCAGTGTTGTAGTACTGTTTGTCCTACTGAGTGGATGCAGGAAGGCTAATAAAACTGCTATAACAAAGAGATCAACCCTCCCTGGGTGATGTCTTTAAGATGCGTTGAATCATAACTCCCATCAACCCCAGCCACTGTAGCCAATTGTCAGGGGTGGTGAGAATTATAGCCTAAAATACCTAGAGGTTAGAACAGATGCTCTTAGATCCTTTCTCTGTTGTTTCTGTACATTTGACGTCCTCTATTTCAGTACATTTATCATAGGAAGGCACAATGGTAGAAAGAGGTATATACTGAGTTGAGGGCACTTTACTTTTGTGTTGCTCCAGTCTTTGCATGAAATGTACATCAGAGATAGGGCTTTGCCCAGAGGAAAGAAACTCAGGTTAACTTTGTTGTGTGCCTTTCTCTCTTTCCTTCTCTCCCCCCCCCCCCTTTTCTGGGAGATGCTACAGCGGGGAAAGAATTACTTAAGCAATAGCACATTTAAGTTTCTCTTCCGTGTCTTGCCTATTCCTCAAGCTTTTAATTGTTTAATTAAAATAATTAATTACTCAAGAATCGTAAATGGCTTGAGTATACAAAAGGCGAAAAACCAACAATCTTGCGTAGTAATAACAATTGTTGTGAGCTTAGTCCATCCACGGAATAAGTGCATTGAAATCAACAGAACCAGGACTGGTTTAAATACCATTGAGCATGTTGCTCTCAGCATGCCCACATCTGGACCCAAGCCTATCTATTTCAACATTTTGCTTTCTGTTGAACCTCTTCTTTCATGTAATTCTGCTTTCCTCATATGCTTCTTAATTAAATACTGAAAAATAGCAGAGCAATATGAGATATTTTCTATGTATGTGTGTGTGAGAGAGAGTGTTTTAAGAGTTGCAAACCCCACCACTCCTGACCTATGCACTACAGCAGGGCTGTAGCCAGGATTTTGACTGGGGGGGGGGGGGCTGAGTCTGAGTGAGAGAGGATCTACCCTAGCAAACCTTTTGTATCATTATCTGCATAAGATCTCTACTGACCAAAATGTCATGAGTTCAAGGCCTGCCCGGCTTGGGGTGAGCTCTCGACTAATTGTGTAGCTCGTTGTCTGTCTTATATATGTTGTATGTCTATGGCATTGAATGTTTGCCTGCATATGTGCATTGTGATCCACCCTGAGTCCCCTGCAGGGTGGGAAGGGCAGAATATAAATAAATATAAATAAATAAATAAAAACATATAATCACCAGTGACTTCCTGTTAACTAATTTTCAAAAAGGCATTGTCTAAGACGTTCCATGTTCACTCTTTCCTAGTTCCATATTCATCTATTACACTGCGTTTCCAAAGGCCAGTATGGCCTTTGGTGGGGAGAGAGAAGTTCCCCAATGCTAACACAAGACATAAATGTATAGTGAACAATGGCATGACATCTTACACTGCCTGACATAGGGAACTAGCAGTTCCTTCCCCCCTACTGATGTGCCAGTGATTGATAATATATTGATATCCATTGGCTACAAATGGTTTTTTTCTTTCCTGGACACTTGCCATGGACTGACAGCCTGTAGCATTTCTGTAGACACCACTTTAAGTAACACTGAAGTATGGGACCGCAAAGACACATATTGTTAGAACTAACACATTTTACTTTTGAGTAGTACTAATGCTAGCATTATGTTCCACTCCCCTAGAATGTGAAACCTGAGAAAGTCTATCAGGTAGAAAGAGTTCTGTCGGAGAGAAAAGGACAAGTCAACGATTTGTGATCCACCTCCCCATGCAGCAACATGGTTTGCATTGCTTGTATTCAAAGGCCAAAAGCCCATTCCCTAACACAGGTGGTGGGGTAGGATACACCTTCCTCTGAGAATCCCACCTTCATCCAGATACATTCCAAAAGAAAGCAGAATTTCTTAGAAATAGAGCTCTCTGTTTCTCTGAAGCTATAGAATTGTGCTTTTCTGTAACAGGGAGAAGATGTGAGAAAGTAAAGAAGCTGGCATGTCTTTTTGCTGTTTGCAAGGGCATGCCATCAAATCTGGTCCATCTATGTATGTTTCACACATATACACACATCATTTGATGCTCCAGGTCTCGTTGTTGATCTCATTAGCAATCTCTTTCTGGAACAAATTATATGCCAGTGTTGTCATCTGATGTGAGGACTCAAGCGATGGTATTTTTTTTAAAAAATCAGCATTGGTTCCTTCATGTGCCAAAGTGATTCCCTGATCCTGCAGTCAATCTGTGATAAACATGAAACTCTCCATACAAGAATGTAAATGTTTTGTGCTGCTTCAAAGGTCACCCCAACCCAACATTTAGCCTCTTAAACACACCATTTTATTTCTCAAATATAGATCCCCTCTCAGCTGAACATTCGTAGAGAACATTTCAAACCACATGGGTTATTTTTCCGGCAGCTGCTCTTTTGGTGCATATCTATGTGTTCCAACACCAGACTCCTTATAAAAGTATAATTTTTAGGGGTAAAAAAAGAGCCAAACTCTACTCTTGCAGATTTGTTTCCATTTCGTATTGCACTTCATGCTTGCAAGGTACCTTATAGATCACTAGGGCTATAGCATTAATAATTCAGTCAGGGCTGAAGTGCTGCCTAGTTTTGAAAAATAGATATTGCTAACTGGAAATATTTGCACTGTCTTCAATCTTGAGATGCCAGTTAAGTGAAGCCGGGAGGGGGAATAGGTTTGAAATACTCGGTGAGCTGTCTGGTTGCCGCACGAAGCTTTCCGAATGGCAGCCGTGGCCTCTACCCAGTCTGTTTGGAACTGTTTTGCATCACAATACTAGACCTTATTGGATATTGTGCTATTTTAGATTCCTTTTATAATACCTCGTTGTTCTCTTTCTGGACAAAATGCACTGTGTTTTTCCCTGATGTGCTTTGCACCTTGGGGTAGATGTGCTGATGCTCAATGTGCATTGCAAGCTTTTGCGTTCAAGCCAAGCAGAACACATTTTGTGTGTGTTTGATAACACAAATCACATTACGGTACTTATTGCTTTGGATCCAAAATGTAGGTTTGCGCAGACAAGCACGGTTTTCTGAAGGTCAGAGCCATTTTAAAATTGTGGAAAGCCCTGACCTTTCCTTTGCCCTAACTTGTTGTATCCTTCTTTCCCTGTTCCCCCATTTGAGTGTTTTTTACTGCTTTGTATATCTGCCAGTCATGGCTCTTCTGAGTGCAGTGGCACCAAGCTGCCCTTCTGCTTAGTTCAACATCTCATGTCACCTTCCAATGTCAGTGCAACACAATGAATCATAACAACAAGCTGGCGCTGTACTGCCCTCTGTATATACTACATACATGCTGGTAATCTGAATGTTAGAATGAGCCTGTTAGAGGACAGCATAATTAACCTTAGCTGGAAGGACAGCCTGGTCTACAAATCAGTGGAATGTTGATGACATACAGTAATGCTAATGGGACTACATTTGCATCCATCAAAACAATCTGATATATATATATATATATATATAGAGAGAGAGAGAGAGAGAGAGAGAGAGAGAGAGAAAAATTCCCTGTGGATCTCCCTCTCTCTCTCTCTCTCTCTCTCTCTCTCTCTCTCACACACACACACACACACACACACACACACACACTGAGAAGAGGACCTACAGGAGCCCAAAGTGAATAAGTAAAACATGGATAAGTGAAACTGCCTACCTTTGTGTTATACTATATTTTTTCTTGTGACTGCTGTGGGCTCTCTAGGTTTAAAAGTGTCCTACCAGCTTCTTTAAATACTTGTGTGTCCATATGGGTTACAAGGTTTATTATCACCAGCTGCCTTGGAGCCTGTCATTAGGCAGAAGGGTTGGGCAGAAATATCTGTGAAGTGAATAAAGCAAGTGCTGCAGTGGTCTGAACATTGGATTGCAACTCCAGAGATCATGGTTTGAATCTTCACTGGGCTACACCAAAGGGTGACCTTGGGCATAGTGCATTCTTTCTGCCTCAGAGGAAGGCAAAAACAAATCTTGCTAAGAGGACCCTATGATAGGTTTGCCTTAGAGTTTCCATATGTCAGGAATTACTCGTACACACAGAATTAAGACAATGACTTCAATGTAAGATTGTACAGCTGTCTTGCAACCTCATCAGTCGGGGTGAAACCAGCATCCTAGGACGCTTTCACCCCATCTGGAGGAAAGAGGCCCATGTTGTGTGACTTCTGGAGTAGGCCCCGTCCACAACCGGGGTGAAAGCATTGGGGGATGCTTTCACCTCAACACGGGAGGCTTCCCTTGTTTTGCTGTCTTCAGTGAAGCCAGCATGGAGCCAAAATTTTCCCCATATGATGAGGAAAGTGTCATGGAGAGGGAGCTGCACACGGGCCAACACATTTATTTATTTATTTGAAACTTTTATATACCGATCTTCTCAACCTCCACAGAGGGACTCAGGCCGGTTAACAGCAAGGATTCAATGCCAAATTATAATTTAAAACATCATAAAAACAATAAAATATTCAAATACAAGTAGATTAAAATACATACAACATATTTTCTTTCCAAAACTGGGCATGTCAGTTTCTCTTTAAAATGGGAAAAACTGTGGCTCTACCCCCATGCCTTGAGAGTGAATTTGATAAGGAAGTCATTTTACATGTCATGAGCAATCTGGGAAAGTTTGGTCTGTTGTGGAGATTATTATAGATACATATTAAAGATATATAATTCAATACCATATAGTCGGATACATCCATTTTCACTTTCTATGTATGGAAGTAAAATAGTGGTTAGACAGTGCAGAAAGCTGGCAAAATAAAATCGTGCTGGAGGAAAGATCTACAGATACCATAAATCACCAAAAACACAGATAAATTGGTCTGAAAGCAAATGAACCTTGAACTCTCCCTAGAAGCCAACATAATGAAGTTGAGGCTATCATAATTTGAATCTCTTAGCCAGCATCCTGTTACTATGTCCACTATATGCCTGCAAATGTGTTTATTTTTTGTCATTGTGGAGATTGGTAGTCTCCTCCACCTTCTACATTGATCAAACTCCATCACCCAGATATTTTTGCTCTGATAACCCCACTGAATAGCTGGCTAGCCCCCATCGCCAAACACAGACAAATGTCATCATCCACTAAAGCCCTAGTGGGTTTCCGCAAAAGGTGATATTGATAATCCCGTTTTGATGAGATGCAGTACTTCAAATGTAATTTAATGAGTGGCATTTTTTCATGCAAAAGACCAATTGTAAATTTTCAGAGGTTATTTTTTTTTGCCCTGTTTTGAAGGTAAGACAATTTGTAAGGAAATTCTGACTTATTGTGACTATTCCATAGAGTTTCTTTTGGGAATATTTCTGTGGAGGAGATTTCTCATTGCAATTCTCTAAGGCTGAGATAATGTGATTGAAGCTCATTCATTTGGTTTCTGTGCCTGATAGAGATTCAAACACTGTTCCCAATGAGTCCTAATAAGACACTGATAACCTTTCGGTCACCAGTCCTTCCGGCACAAGGGTTTAACCCATTGTGCCACCAGGGACTCCATCAGACACCATGTAAAACTCAGATGCATACTTGTCAGCAGAAAACATTAAAATTTGTGGTAGACGTATTGTGTGTGTGTGGGGGGGGGGGGGTGGCCTTACTTTTATTTAAAACTGCCAAAAGACAGCAATTAGCACTCAATAGAGACTCAGCGAACAACAACAACAATCAAAACTTGAATATTCTGAAACTTGAATTGTAGGAAAGGATAAAGATTTCACAGGATTGAAAAAGAAAGGAGAAGGAAGGCAGCTGATGTAGAAATAGATTTGACAAATACTTGTGAGAAACACAAGCTAAACAAACACTAGCCATGACCACAGTTCTTTCCTTGTGTCCTTTTACATTACAGTGTTCCCTCACTTATTGCTGTGGTTAGGTTCCAGGACTTCCAGCAATAAGTGAAAAACTGCAATGTAGGGATGTTCTGTTTATTTTAATAGTTATACATTATTTTAGTAGTTATGCCCTATTTTAAGTCTTTATAAACTTAAAATAAAGGGAAGGAAAGGCCCTTCAAGTCTGGAGGGAGGGAGGACTGAGGAGGGAAAGCGCCTTGGAGAGTGGCGGCAGCAAACCCCACAAAACAGTGAAAATACCATGATATATATTTTAAATTAATATTTTTTAAATCCGTGAAACAGCGAATCTGCAATAAGTGAACCGCAAAATAGCGAGGGGACACTGTACATAATTTTATCACCATGATTCCGCTTTAGCTTATGGGTTCCATCCTATGGAATCCTTGGATATGCAGTTCAGGGAAGGATATTTTCAGTCAGATAGCTTTTGTGCCTCTCCAGACTACAAACCACAGAATTCTGTAGGATGATGATATGGCAATTGAACTGGAATCATAGCACTACATTTTGAAACACTCTGTACAATTGAGTAGTGTGAGAATAGTTGTGAACCAGCACAAAGCGTGAAACAGGTTAGAAAGAAATCCAAAGATTTGGTGGTCTTGATAAAAGAATGATGTATGGGTGGTTGCTAGGCCTTTAAGCCATTGAACATCTCACTCCACCTCTTCCTTTCTCCCCATTCTGGCATTTTTCGTAAGAAAAATGTGGGGTGAAATACTGCTATTTTTATAGGCAGGTTGCTTGCCTGTTAATTTGCCTCTGACTCTCTGCCATTCAAATATGTTAGGAGGGACCCAAATTCACTTTGGCTGATCCAGGAGACTCAGTCTTTGTCCTGTATAAATCCTGAAAGCTTCCAAGTGAATATGATTCAGTTTAGGATTTGAACAGACGATGCCGTCAACTAAACACAAGTCTTATTTTTAGCTGTGAATAGGTCCTTTCACACCACTCTATTATAGGGCTACATTGTGTGTATGTGCCTTCTAGTGAATATATCTGCTCTTGCACTTTGCTACTCTTCTGCTGAGTAAAAATGCCCAGTGTGGAACACATCTCACCATCCTAAAACTGTGGATGTGGCTTTTAATGAGACATGCCGCATTATCACAGGATGTCTGTGCCCTACACCACTAGAGAAATTACACTGTTTAGCCAGTATTGCACCACCTGACATCCGCCAGGAAGTAGCAGCCAAGGCAGTGACATCTCCAGCCCATCCACTGTTTGGATATCAGCCAGCATGCCAAGGCCTTAAATCAAGAAATAGTTTTCTAAGATCCACAGGGATACTCGCAGGAACACCTCAGCAAGTGAGAGTCCAAAAGTGGCAGGCTAAAAGCATGAACCTCAACCCATGACTGATCCCAAATGAGAGACTTCCTTCTGGGCACACAGAAGACTGGATGACTTGGAAGGCACTGAACAGACTGCGCTCTGGCACCACGAGATGCAGAGCCAACCTTAAGAAATGGGGCCACAAAGTGGAGTCCACTACATGCGAGTGTGGAGAAGAGCAAACCACAAACCCCCTATTACAATGCAGCCTGAGCCCTGCCACATGTACAATGGAGGACCATCTTATAGCAACACCAGAGGCACTCCAAGTAGCCAGCTACTGGTCAAAGAACATTTCATATAATGCCAAGTTTTTAAACTTTGTGTTTCTAAATACACCACAACTGTATCCTTAGTTTGTTCCTGATATGATAGATAAAATAAATATATTGATGTCAGGCCAGCCGAACACCGAAGATTGAACCACGCGGACTCCTTCCGGTTAATCCAATATCTTTATTCAGGAACATAACAGTTGAAGCAAAAAAGTACCGTCCCCAACCACCCCAGCCCTTTTATACCCCTACCCTGGGAATCATCCCTTCAACCCAGTCCCACAGGGAGGTGTAGAGCCCATGGGAGCGGCCCTATCTCTCTGCTCCCAGCCGGCCAGCTGGAGATTGTTATGGCTAGGGTGCTGGTCAGGATTCGGATCCCACCGGCCTTGTTGATGGCCGTGGGCATCAATCCCTGACAGGACGACCACCTCCTCTTCCTCCACCTCCTGCGAAAACAATGAGGTGCTATTAGTCTCTGGGCCCCACTGGACCGTGATAACGCTTTAGCAGGCTGCAATGAAATGAAGGGTGTACCTTACCCATACCCTTGGGCAAGGCTAGTTCATACCGTGTTTCCCCGAAAGTAAGACACCCCCGATTGTAAGACGTATCGGGGGTGTCTGGGGGGTCGGCTTATATAAGCCATACCCCGTATATAAGACGTACCTCGTCCCGCCGCCGCACCGCCGCCGCCGCAACCGGAGGTGTGCCGTGGCACACCTGCGGCACACCTCCGCAGCACACCTCTTCGCCAGGGCTCCAGGCAAGGGAGGGGAAGGAGCCAGGGGCGGGAGGAAGCGGCGACGCGTCACTGTGGCGCTGCGATCCTCACCACGCCCCTGGCTCCTTTCCCCCCCTTGCTTGAGGAAAGAAGGGAGAGGGAAAGGAGCCAGGGCGTGGTGAGGATCGCAGCATCACAGTGACGCGTCGCCGCGCCGTCCCGCCCTGGCTCTCTTCCCCCACCCTTGGAAGGGAGGAGGAAGAGAGCCAGGGGCGGGGGAGGAAAGCGACGCGTCACAGTGGCGCGTCATCGCTCCCCGCCCCTGGCTCTCTTCCCCCACCCTTCCAAGGGTGGGGGAAGAGCCAGGGGCGGGAGAAGCGATGACGCGCCTCAGTGACGCGACGTCCTTCTCCCCGCCCTGGCTCTCTTCCTCCTCCCTTCCAAGGGTGGGGAAGAGAGCCAGGGGCGGGGAGAGCGATGACGCGTCACTGTGACGCGTCGTCCTTCTCCCCGCCCCTGGCTCTCTTCCTCCTCTCTTCCAAGGGTGGGGAAGAGAGCCAGGGGCGGGGCAGGAAGCGGCGACGCGTCACTGTGACGCTGCGATCCTCACCACGCCCCTGGCTCCTTTCCCTCTCCCTTCTTTCCTCAAGCAGGGAGGGAAAGGAGCCAGGGCGTGGTGAGGATCGCAGCGTCACAGTGACGCTGGCGTCGCCGCTCCTCCCGCCCCTGGCTCCTTTCCCCCCCCTGCCTGGAGCCCTGGCAAGAGGTGTGCAGCGGAGGTGTGCCGCAGGTGTGCCGCGGCACACCTCGGTTGCGGCGGCGTGGCGGCGGCGGCGGCGCGGCAGCGTGGGCGTGGCGACGGGGTACGTCTTGGGTTATATAAGACGTACCCCGAAAGTAAGACGTAGGGGGACTTTTGGGGGGGAAAAGAAAGTAAGACGCTGTCTTACTTTCGGGGAAACACGGTAGGTCACCCGGTTGATTGCCCTGACAACCCTAAATGGCTCCAGGTATTTGGGCCCCAGCTTGCGGGAGGGCACCCCCAGCTTTATGTTCTGGGCCGACAACCACACTAAATCCCCTTCACAGTAGGATTCGGCCTCCTGCCGCCTGCGATCGGCAAAGCGCTTGTGGGTGCGCTGTGCCACGGCCAATGCTTTGGTTACTCTTTCCCAATCCTCTCTGGCAGCACACCTCCACTCCCCCTCCTTCGCGTCTTCTTGCCATTTCGGGATGCGAGGGAGGGGGGAGACCTCCTGCCCGTATATGATGGAGAAAGGGGTTTTACCAGTGGAAGAGTGTACGGACCCGTTGTAGGCCATTTCCGCATACGGAAGCAAGTCAGCCCAATTAGTTTGCTCCCGGTTGGTATAAATGCGGAGGTAATGGCTTAAAGTCTGTTGCGAAAGGGAAGTTGAGGACCAAATAATAATGCTATAATACAGTCTCCAATTGAATATTTTCACTTACATTTGATAATAACAGAGTGGAGTTATACTCACGGACCACATTAATCAATAACGTCTATATACAGTCAAACTTGGGCGTATCGTCATAGAGCAATTCAGGCCCACATATTCCCGTTTAGGGTCCCCCGAAAGTTCACACGGTTCACAGTGTCCAAATCAATAGAGTATAATTCCCAGTGGAGTAAATGAAATTCAAGACACAATTGTCAGTAAGTGGAGCCAATCGAAATATATTCCAGGAGCCGGGTTGAATTGAATATTGAATTGGAGACTGTATTATAGCATTATTATTTGGTCCTCAACTTCCCTTTTGTACTCTGGTAATAACAGTACTTGTTTAGTTAAAGTCTGTTGCGCCCTTTTCACGCTGCCATTACTCATAGGGTGATACGCTGACGTGAGATTACGCTCCGACCCTAAGCTCGAGAGGAACTGGTCCCAAAATCGGGCAGTGAACTGAACCCCCCGGTTGCTGATAACCTGCTCCGGGCACCCATGTAGCCGGTAGATGTGCTGAATGTATAACCTGGCCAACCACTCCGCAGAGGGCAGTTTCGTTAAAGGAATAAAATGTGCCTGTTTTGAGAACAGATCAAGCACAGTCCAGATGTACCTGAAACCCCGGCTGGGGGGAAGCTCTCCCACCAAATCTGTGCTTACATGTGTCCATGGCCGGCTAGGGGATGCCACCACCTGTAGTAAGCCTCTGGGCTTCCCCGTAGAAACTTTATTCCTGGCACAAGCTTCACATCTTTGAATGTATTTGTGGGTGTTGCCCCGCATCCCCGGCCACCAATAACTCTGTCGGAGGGCGAGGTAGGTCTTGGTGGGGCCCCAATGCCCCGCGCTTTTATGATCATGGCACCTTACTAAAACCCGGGCCCGGAGCACCTGTGGGATGTACAACTTGGTTCGGGCAAACCAGAACCTCCCTTGGAGTTGGCAATCCTTGTGGTTATGTTTCAGCCACTCATCCCCCTCATATCCCTGGAGCAGTGTGGTCTCCCACTCCCCCAAGGGCCTCTTTTCGGGCACCTCCTCTATCTTCTCCCTTTTGAGCGTCTGGGAACGGGTCTGGACTGCTAATCCCCACTGATGTTTTGAAAAGATGCTTTCCTGTCCCTGCATGGGCGCGGGTCCCGGGGACGGGTATCGTGACAGAGCATCCGCAACTATGTTGTCCTTCCCCTTTACATAACGGATGGTAAAGTTAAACCGGGAGAAATATTGCGCCCACCGGGCCAATTTGGGCGAAAGCTTTTGGGGGGGTCTTCAGGTATATCAGATTTCGGTGGTCACTTAACACCTCGAAGGGGTGCCTAGCCCCCTCCAAGAAGTGGCGCCACGTTTGCAGGGCAAACTTTATCGCAAATGCCTCTTTCTCCCAAACCGGCCACCCCCTTTCCGCCCCCGCGAACTTTCGGGAAAAGTAGGCGCAGGGCCGGAGGTTCCCCTGTGCATCTCTCTGTAGAAGGGCCCCACCATACGCCCAATCTGAGGCGTCACACTGGACCACGAACGGCTTTTCTTGGTCCGGATGGATTAAGAGGGGGGCCTGAGTGAATGCTCTCTTAAGCTCCTCGAACGCGCTTTGGCAGGCCTCGGTCCAGCCTAACTTTGCTCCCGGGGCCTTGATCTTTCGGGACTCCCCCTTGCCCTTGGTTTTTAGAAGCTCTGTAAGGGGGAAGGTGAGCGCTGCAAACCCTTCTATAAAGGACCTATAGAAATTTGCAAAGCCTAGGAACGACTGGAGCTGTCTCCGGGTCTGTGGGGCCTCCCACTCCTGTACGTCAGTCACCTTACTCGGGTCCATCGTAATCCCCTCGCGGGAAATTCTATAGCCCAGGAAATCAATTTGCCCCCTGTTAAACTCACACTTGGCGAGCTTAGCGTATAACCTGGCTTGTCGTAGCCGCTCCAGAATTTCCCTTAGCAGCCTCACATGCTGGTCCCTGGTCCGCGACACCACGACAATGTTGTCCAAATATATATAGACACCTTTATAAAGGAGGGGGTGCAATACTTCATTTATCAGTTGCATGAAAATCCCCGGGGCTCCGGACAGGCCAAAAGGCATGACGGTCCATTGATAGAGCCCCAGGGGACATGCGAAAGCCGTCTTCCAGCGGTCACTGGGCTTGACCCGGACCATATGGAAAGCGTCTATCAAATCCAATTTAGTGAAGTATTGACCCCCTCCCAACTGACCAATGAGGTCCTTGATGAGTGGCAAGGCGTAGCAGTTGGTGGTGCTAACCGCATTGAGGCCGCGGTAATCTATGCAGAGCCACAGGGCCCCGTCCTTCTTTCTCTGGAAGACTATTGGGGCCGCTATCGGGGAGTCGGACACCTCTATGAACCCCTTTGCCATATATCCATCGATCTGTTCCCTCAGAACCTCTTTCTCGGCTTGGGAGAGTGGGTATATCTTAGGCTTGGGTAACGCCTCCCCCTCCCGGATTACCACTTGGCACTCTACATTCCTTTGGGGCGGCATGTGGCTAGCCCCGTCGGGGCTGAAGACATTGGAGTAATCTTGGTACTCCGCTGGCAACCCGGGAACAGGCACAACACTCCCCGGGCCGGGTAGGCTTTGCCCGACGCCCTCCCCCTCGCTAAGGGGGTGGCAGGTAACGGTCCCCTTTTCCCAATCTATTTGGGGGTTGGCTTGTTCCAGCCAGGGCATTCCCAATATTACTTCCTGATCAGTGGGGGCGATGACAAAGTCCACCACCCCCTCCCAAGGCTCCACCCGGGTGCGCACTCCCTCCGTGCCTAACGGAAACGGCCCTCCCCCGGCCAAAGACCCGTCGAGCTGAGCAAACTCTATGGGTGCGGGTAGGGTTTGCAGTTTACACTCTAAGTGCTCTGCCAATTTAGGGGAAACAATGTTCTCAGAGCACCCACTGTCCACAAACGCCTGGTATGTAGAATAGCCCCCTTCCTTCCAAAGTTCAATCGGGCAGTAAATGTTCTTGCGGGGCTTAGAACTCACCCCCTCTGGCACTGTCTCTATGATCTCCGCCATCCGTCCGGATGCCACAACAGGTCGCCGTCCCTCCATGCCTTTACGCTGGCCGCAAACCACCGCCCGATGCCCTGTCTTCCCGCACATGAAGCAGGCACCCATCTTGTCTCTAGGGAAGGTCTTGGCCAGCCTCAATCTCTCCTCCGACGAACCTGGGAGTCGCCTGGGCTCAGCACGCGCCTTAGCAGAGGCCACGGGTGGCACCTTTCTCCGTTGCACCTGGGCGATGGTCGCCTCCACTCTCCCCGCCAACTGCTTCCAGCCGTCGAGCGTCCACGGGTCGTCTCGGTGCAGGCTCCATTCCAAGATGTCGCGGCCATCCTTGTAGAGCTCTAACAGGGTGGGCTGCGACCATTCCACCACCCTGACGGATAACGCCATGAACTTCACCCGCCTGGGAGGGGGCCATACCAAGCCCGGAGGCACAGGGGCAGGAGGCCCCTGCCATAACTCTCCCAGTCCTCCCGGAGCATCCCAGTCCGGGCGGGCGGCACCCCGTCCGGCGCCCACCCCTCCTGCGGGGGCTGAGGGAGAGGCGCGCCCCAGGCCCTGGGATCTTGTACTGCCGAAGCTCTCCTCTTCGCGCAGAGTCTCCATCCCGAAGCCCGCACCAAAAGCCCTCTTCGGCCTGGTCGCCCGGGTATCCAGACCCCCCTCATCCTCTGCGATGGTTGAGAGGCTGGGCCGCCCCGCAGCATGCGTGGTGGAGGCCTGCCTTCCATCCTCCATCCACGTATAATAGGTAAAATCTCCCGCACCTGGAGCACTCCATGCCGACCGGGATCGTTGTCCTCTTAGCAACGCTTGGTGCCTTTTGTCCATTGCCTGGGAAAGGGAATACACAGTGGTCTCTAGGCTCCCCACTCAGCCTTTCAGCTCGACCCCCTGCATTGGAGAAGTCGCTCTCGGACTCTCCTCTTTTCGGGAAGCGGTGGCGGCCGCCCCTGCCCCGAACGGGACCTCACGCTTGCTCCAGGCCTCCGTCATCCTGGTCTCCTCCGGCATGAGGTTCCAAAGTGGTATTGGTGTCTCTGCCCCAATGCCTGCTCCGCCAGCAGCTTCCTCCTGCATGTTGAGTCTCTCCGGATAACCGGGAAAACTCGATGACTTTTTGGCTTCTGTCAGGCCAGCCGAACGCCGAAGATTGAACCACGCGGACTCCTTCCGGTTAATCCAATATCTTTATTCAGGAACATAACAGTTGAAGCCAAAAAGTACCGTCCCCAACCACCCCAGCCCTTTTATACTCCTACCCTGGGAACCATCCCTTCAACCCAGTCCCACAGGGAGGTGTAGAGCCCTATCTCTCTGCTCCCAGCCGGCCAGCTGGAGATTGTTATGGCTAGGGTGCTGGTCAGGATTCGGATCCCACCGGCCTTGTTGATGGCCATGGGCATCCCTGACATATTGACTTAAGGCAACTCCATTCATTTCATAGGGTTTTCTTAGCAAGGAATATTCAGAGGTGGGTTTGCCAGTTCTTTCCTCTGAAATCTAGCCCATAGCACCTGCTATTTCTTGGTGGACTCCCACCCAAATGTTAGCCAAGGCTGATAATACTTAGCTTCCAAGAGCAGATGTGATCTAGCATCTTTAGGGCATTTATCTCTGTTGCACTAAAGTGGCTGTTGTTGCATCCTCTGGAATCCTGGGCATTGTAGTTTGGTAAGGGACCAGAAGACCTCTCTGGCTGAGAATTCAAAATGCCCCACTCTAAACGGCAAACCCCAGGATTCTATGAGATTCAGTCACTGTAGTGAAAGTTGAATCATAGTGGTAAAACTGTAGTATGGGAAGACCCTGTATGGTTATTTATCTGCGTTGGAGAATGTCATAGAAAAATGTAATCCCATGATTTCAGCATATGATTAGAAGGCTTGCAGAGCTTGAATAATGATTTAGGAATGACTCACCACCCATCTGTGACTTTGAGCAAGCAAAGAACTGGACCTCCTTTTGCCTCATTCAGATTGAAATTGTGAAATCGGGGAAAGGGGGTGGGAAGCACAATGGAATCCTAATGTTGCCATTAGACAGTACTTTCCCGAATCAGTAGGCTAGAATCTAAATGCCTTGTTTGATCATGTTGTTTCAACAGAATCAAGTAATGGACCATTTTCCAGTTTTAACATACTGGCTTTTTATTGTTGATTTGTGCATAGTACATACTTTTCAATTTTTATTCAATTATTTTATTGGATTTCACATAAAGAGAGAAGGGGGGCGGGGCGGGTGGAAGACATGCAAAGAATTATCCAAACCACAGGAAGATCAAAACCAACCACAGATAATTAAACACGTAGGAAAAAAGATCAAGTATCATATGACAGTGCATTATTCCATACACCTATATGAGTAGTTGGAGATTGTATTGACATAAGAAATAAAGGGAAGCTATGTTGCTATGGTGGTGCAGCAGGTCAAACTGCTGAGCTGTTGAACTTGCTGACTGAAAGGTTGGTGGTTCGAATCGGTTAGGCCCAGCTTCTGCCAACCTAGCAGTTTGAAAACATGCAAGTGTGAGTACATCAATAGCTACCACTCCAGTGGGAAGGTAATGGCGCTCCATGCAATCATGCTGGCAACATGACCTTGGAGGCATCTACGGACAACACCGGCTCTTTGGCTTAGAAATTGAGATGAGTCGGACATGACTAGACTTAATGTCAGGGGAAACCTTTACCTTTTTTATGTTGCTATAAAAAAGCTTCATGGTCCTAACATTTGTTACTTGGTTAGTTTTTCCATTCATGCCAAATATCCAATACTTTCTATTTCTGCTCCACCGCAGAAAATCTCATTGCACTCTTATCTTTAGCAAAATTACCTCCTGAGGCGATAAACTCATGAAAAAAAGATCAAGAGTTTGTGAGATAAGGTTGAGTTATTAGCATCCAGCAGTGAAGGCAAGCCAAGTTCTGGTGAAAAGTCAATATCTTGAGTTGTACATTTCCCCGTCTCTTTATACAGTTCTCTCCAGAAAGACATTTCTACTGGGCACAGCTAGAACAATCCGTTTCTGTTGTTGAACCATTTGTAATGTGATGTGCCTATGGGAATGTATATGTAATTTATTGCATTTACGATATTTACTTGTATCTAATGCTCATCTTTTTGGGCTAAATTACCTTCCCAAAATTACGCGCATTAGATTTGTGTAATATGGTAATCTCAGTGCTGAGCCAAAGCAAGAGAAGAAGCTGCTCCAGGAGCTCTTCTTTGAGGGACATCATCTCTAATTGCGATGGCTTAATGCTATGCCATGCTGGGATTCGTAGCTTGGTGAGGCATCAGCATTCTTTGGCAGCCTCCATGATCCCAAACTACAGCCCCCATGATTCCATAGTATTGAGCCGGGGCAATTAAAATAGATTCATTCGTCATAAATGCACCCCAAGGTTTTCTATTCCATTGCTGAAAGCTTTGATGTTCTGACACTTTTGTTTTTAAAGAAGGAATTCTAAGCAGACACAGCCACTGTAATGCACACCTTTTCTGATCAATGGATGCATTTGTTGCTACTGTGCATTACATTCGGCAGTGAATACTTTTTATAGTTTCAGGGTTCTGAAAATTAAGGTGTGTTTTAGATTCGGTAGCGCATTAGACTCGAGTAAGTATTTATACCTATTCTTTCCTCTTCTCCAACCTGTTCTTTGGACGTAGAAATGATTCTTCCTGGAAAATATAGCAGAACAAATAAATATTGCAGGAACAAGATGGTGTGTTACAAAGTGTGTTTGGACAAGCTCCTGAGCCTGTTGAAAGTATGCATAAAGGGATTGTGAGACAAGTAGGGGAGCATTGTTCACCAGCCGCATCTTCTGCCAGCCACTTATATGTGGAATATGACATCTGTTTCAGTGCACGTCAGAGTGGTGCAACATGGAGTAGCCAACAACAACAAGAACAACATCATCAATACATACAGAGTAAACAATATAAACATAAAATTAACAAAACAATATAAACATAAAAAATCACAGTAGCACATATATATTCAAAATAATCCTACCTGTTCAAGGCAATTTTTAAAAAGTTGGGCCGAGGCTAGTGCAAACTCAAAATTTCTAGAGGGCCCGAGAAATTCAATGCAATGCTATAGCAGGCAATAACAATAATAGGTACAGTTTATGGCTGTTCATTTCCGGGGCCTAATAGGAGGAAGTGACCTGGGTAATTAGTAGTAAAAGAGGTGGCCATATTCAACAATATCTGGGACTGAGCTAGAACTAGTCGTTCTCAAATGCTTGTTGAAACCACCAGGTCTTCAAGCTCTTATGAAAGGAGGGGAGGGATGGGGCCTGTCTTACTTCTCTAGGACGTTTCAGAGGCGGGGGGGGGGGCACCACCAAGAAGGCCCTCTCCCTCATCCCCACCAACCGTGCTTGTGACTCTGGTTGAAGTGAAAGGAGGGCCTCCCCAGAATTTCCTCCCCATAATGCACATGGAGTAGTTTTATCTTGCCTACAGCAGTATATACAGCTGGTGAATGTTGAATGTCATGACCAGCAAAGTACATTGCTGATGACCACAGGAAGTGGGAAATAGCATGTTATGATCTTCAGGTTTTTCATGCATACTTTTCACATGAGTAGAATTGTCTAGATCAATGCTTCTCTGGCTGTCTGCTATAAAGAACTGACTTTTTCCCTAATGTGTCAGGAATAGGTACCATATTTGTGCTCCTTAAGGAAGGCTTTTCCAATGTGCTTTTGAAGAATGAATAATTCCCATACCAGGTCCTGACCCAGTGTCAATTTGGTTTTCTGATGTACTTTATCTCATTCCTCAGTGGAGATTAACCTTATGGTTCCCCTCCCCCCCAGTCACCCACTAGACGTAGCACTTCATCTATCTACCTTACCCATGAGTTTTACAATTTTTATCTTGTGCATTTGGCCCAGCTCACCTTTGTTTAATTCTTGTATCATTTTATGTTTTGTTTTATTATGCTATTGTCCTCATTTTGCTGCATTACCATGTTATTGTTTAGCATTTTTATTTGATGTTATTGTCTGTTTTATATGTATTTTATTTTGCCTTATTGTAACTACCTGGCCCTGGCCCTATGTTACCTGCCTCGAGTCCTTTCAGGGAGATGGTTGGTAGAGTATAAATAAAGGTATTATTACTTACTTATTTTTATTTAGACACTTGTTTCTCCAAGTCTAAACATCCGCAGACAGTTTTTCAGTATTCCTACATACTGTAGGAGCGGCTAGCAGATTTTTACTTATGTAATTCCTAAATGTGTGTTGGTACTATAGGTTTAAATGACCCAATTGTGTTTTTTAGGTTCGAAAAGAAAGAATATGGCCCTGATCTCAATGCTAAACTAGAGCAGCACCGGTGAATCAATTGGATTTACTGAGTCCCCTCGGGGAGATAGGGCGGGATAAAAATAAAGTTGTTGTTGTTGTTGTTGTTACTACTACTACTGCTACTATGTGCTGATTCACCATTCAATAATTATTTCAATGGGTTTGCTCTAATTGAGACTAATCAACAGGATTCTGACCAATCAGTTATTTCTCTTATCACGTATCTTATTATTTTTAAAAACCCAAAAATCGTGATATAGCTCATTAAGCAATACATAGTATTCGGGAATATTTGGACTCTCTATCTATACATTCGCTTTACATGGCAGAATCTTTAGGGCTGCATTATAAGCTTTCCATTTGTTCTACAGAGCAACCTATCAGCCAGTTGTTTGTTGATGTTCCTAAGTGCAGAGAAATGGAAGAGGGAGAAAAGAACAAAAATGTTTATTGTGTGGATTAAGTACAAAGCAGGGAATCTGGGTCTTTCTGCCTAACCCTGCTACAAATAATGCCTTGGGATCTTGAGCTGGGACCATCAAAAGCTGATAATGAAGCTTTCGATCTCACTGGGGGGTTGTGAAGCTTAATGAATTAATTACATCAGTTTCAGTTTTTATCTTAATTAACAGAACAAATCTTTCTATCCTAAACTAAAAGGTTTTGAAGAGGGCCATTAGGTATCACAGCTGGAAGGTACTGCAGAGGTTTTACAAAGGAGAATGCAACAATAGGAACATCAACATGTGCATCTTGATTCTTGAAAGATATGCTACAGGTATTTTATGGTGGGTGAATAGGCCAGCTCACTGGGGCTTGTAGAGTGGAGGGTGGATTCAAATATTGAGTTTGTGTGTGTGCCTTCAAGCCACCTGTCAACTTATTGCGACCCTATGAATCTCATAGGGTATTCAACACAGAATGATAACCTATCTTAATACTATATTGTGATATGGAGATGTTACACGTAATGTGAATGTTATGCTGACTTGATGTATGTAAATTACCATCCATGTGATGGTGCCACCTCACTGCTGAGATATGTTACACATCTGAAATGAACATAGATACTCATATCCTTTATTATTTACATCTTTTTATAAGGCCACACAATGAAGAAAAATGCAGGGAGTGTCCTGGAAGCTTGCTAGTACCCTCAAGGGAACTGGGACTCAAAATATCTCATTGTAGGCGTCTACTACAGACTTCCAAGTCAGGATGAAGAACTTGATGAAGTCTTCTGCCAACAGTTGACCAAACAGGCGCAAAGAAGAGATATAGTAGTCATGGGCGATTTCAATTATCCCAATATTTGCTGGAAAACAAAACTCAGCTAAGAGTACAAAGTCTAACAAATTCCTTGCAGACAATTTCATGGTCCAGAAGGTAGAAGAGACAACAAGGCGGTTGGCTACTCTTGATAACATCCTAATAAATGCAGAGGACCTGATCGATGCGGTTGAAGTGGTTGGATCCTTAGGGGCAGGTGACCATGTGCTCCTGCAATTTAAGGTACAAAGGAAAGCCGAAACTAAGACAAGATAACCCTGCATTATGAACTTTAGGAGAGCTGACTTCTGAAAAATGAAGGAAATACTGAGCAGCATTCAGTGGACACAGATACTAAAAGACAAGGGAGTTATGGGTGGATGGGAGTTTTTCAAGAGTGAAATACTCAAGGCCCAATTGCAAACAGTGCCAACAAAGAGAAAAAAAATAGGACAAGTGCAAAGAAGTCAGAATGGATGTCCAAAGAACTTCTAACTGTGCTAAGACTCAAAAGTCACATGCACAAGAAGTGGAAAAAGGGAGAAATCACCAAAGGAGAATTCAAACAAATAGCCAACTCCTGTAGGGGAAAGGTTCGCAAGGCTAAAGCTCAAAACAAGCTCAGACTTGCCAGGGACATTAAAAACAATTAAAAGGGCTTATTTTCTTATGTCAGTAGAAAAAAGAAGTACAAGGAGGCGATAGGGCCTCTTAGAAGAGAAGATGGGGCAATGCTGACAGGGGATAGGGAAGAGGCAGAACTACTTAATGCCTTCTTTGCCTTGGTCTTCTCACAGAAAGAAAGTCATCTTCAACTTCAGCAAGTTGGGGACGTTGAGGAATTAGAGGACATCCAACCCCAAATTGGGAAACAAGTTGTCCAGGAATACCTGGCCGCTCTAAATGAGTTCAAGTCTCCAGGGCCAGATCAACTACACCCAAGAGTATTGAAGAAACTAGCAGAAGTCATCTCGGAACCATTGGCAATCATCTTTGAGAGTTCTTGGAGAACGGGAGAAGTCCCAGCAGGTTGGAGGAGAGCCAATGTGGTCCCAATCTTCAAGAAAGGAAAAAAGGATGACCCAAACAATGACCATCCGGTCAGCCTCACATCAATACCAGGCAAGATTCTGGATAAGATTGTTAAAGAAGTGGTCTGCAAATACTTGTTTAAAAACTTTTTTGGGGGGTCCGGACCTGCTTACCCCCCCCCCCCAAAGGTGCCGCCCTAGGCCCTGGCCTAGGGTGGCCTTATGGGTAATCCGGGCCTGCATCTGCCACTGAATTCCAGTGGAGAATTCCAACCAGGGATATACAGTTTTGGACAGCTGTTTCTTCAATATATACTATAAGATTCATAGAAGCAGAGTTTCCTTTATGTTTGTATGCAGAGCAACATAATGGAGACTGGGCATTAAGCTTAATGTTTGTGTGCCCCAATAGAATCAGATTCCTTTCAGCATTACTACCAATTAAGATGGGATCTTGATTAATGTGCCATGCTGAGCACTGTGTTTTGGAAGGAGGTAGAGTGCTAATGGTGTCAAGGAAATGCAGTACAAGACTACTAATCCTAGTTTGCAGAAGCTCAAGGAGCATAGGACAAGGAAAACATCAGGTGTGCAATGCAACGCAGTATCAGCTGATCAGGGAGGAAATGGTCTGAGTAGGTTGTGTAAGGCACCATTCTAAGAATTTGCCAAATGCAAAGGTTTCCGAGAAGTTGGTGGGATGGAATTAATGTTACAGTATATGTAGCTTGACCTAATGTCCGAGAGCTTACATCACTTCAATGCAGACAAATATCTATTGGCGGAGTTACATTACTCAGCTCTTACACTGAATACCAATGTAGTGCAAAATATGGTCAATGTGCATGGCTGACAACCCTCAGTTGCTCAGTTGGCAAAGACAATGCATAGAGTACTTTAATATTCTACCACATGTGCAGCATTCCCATGTGTACAATTCTGCTTTCCTTCTGTTAGCTGGATAAGACTACTATGTCTTGTCCTTAGAAAATCTCAGTATCCCAACCTACAGTATGTATGTTCATTCATAAAGGAAATTCCTCTTTATAGGTGGAAGCTGGTGATAGAGAACAACACTTTTCATCCTTCCAAAGGTATTGGGAGTCACTGTGCTGTTTTATCACTATTTTAATTAAGATACTCAAAATACACTAGATCGATCCCACCAGATCGATGGGCATTTCTTGCCCAAGAAAACTATGGTTTCATGGGGTTCCCATAGGTTGACAAGCGACCTAGAAACACACAGGCATGCGATGCTTTTTTACCATCCTGACTTACTTACTTTTTACCACCCTGACTAACCACAGTGAAAGATCCTGTATTTTTCCCAAGGCTTTTTTCTAAGTTTCTGGATGAAATGGAGACTTACCAATGTTTGTCCCTCCAACAGTGGAATTAGAGTCTTATTGTTCTTCAGGATTCATGATCACAATGCACAAACGGATCCATTCTTCAGAACATGTCCTTTGGCACACATCTTTCTCCTTCTGTATTCCAGATTTTTGGCAACTATCATCTTACAATAATTTGCAGCTTCCCCCCATTCAACTTGGTGTATGTGTGGGTGCATATGTATGCACATGTACACAAACAATACATTCAATTTGGGATGTCAGCAATCCTAGCTGTCCAGAACTTCGATAGCGGATCACCATCCTCAGATGCGTCTCCTCTAACATTAAAGAGATTTCAACCTACTTGGTGTGAGTGAAACCGTTCTGTTCCTAAGATTAGTCATCTTCAATTTAACAGATCTCATGAATACATAATGCTGGCAGCTGCTATCCCATCCCTTACACTAGTGTATTTGTTGCACGTCAGGAGCAAAAGGAGGCCATTTGAAAGCAAATCTAATCTAGTGGCATCAACAACTTCCACAGTGTTGTTAGGAATTCTGCCTGCCACAAAACGTGATGGCATTTGTTCAGGATGCCCTACATGACATGTGAGATACAATTGTAGGAGTAAACATTAGGCTTGTGCAATTTGGCCAAAAGGCATACCATTCTGGGGTCCATTTTCAGCTAACTCCTCATTCTGTTTACCAGGAAATTACTCGACTCAGGAGGAGTGTTGCTGTTTTCATTCGGCAAAAATTCAGCCCTTTGGCTACAATGAGAAACTTTAAAGGTTCAGTCCTCAGTCATTTTAAGGCCCATCTGCATGAAACCTACCTCAGTTTTAGACCCCATTTACCAACTGCAAGATTGCCAAGTTCCAGAACAATTCACTAATCTACTGATATTTAAAGAATTATTTAAAGTTTTTAACAATAACATTTTGTAAAATAATACAAACCACAAGAGAGGGTTCTCTCACTTGTAGTCGCTGGTTATGTCCATTCACAGCTAATCCGAGCATAGACACAACCAGGTCTTTTATTGGCTGAGAAACAGAAAGAGAGAAAAAAACTTCAACTCCCATCATGCTCTGAGAGGAATTCAAACACTTTTCAGTGCTTGCCCCATGCAAGTGCTGCTGGGAAAGAGAGTTCCCAGCAGGGACTTCTCTGGAGAAAAGAGCCTAGGGAACTTTTCCGCTGCCAGAGACAGAGAAAAAATGCTGCAGGATCTTCTCCAGGAAACCCTCAGATATAATGCAGACTTAACTCCATCCTCTCGGTTGCCTCCCTCCCGTTCTGTTTTTGGGGAATTACACAAAATGGACCACTGAATATTACAAATTAATTTTGGTCAAACTGATCTGGGCCCAAGTCTAATGACCACAAGAAAAATTCTAATATCCATACTGTCATAATATTTTATTAGGTCAATCAGTAATTATTATATTTATTTATACCCTGCTTTATCTCCCCTGAAGGGGACTCAAAGTGGCTTTTCATAAATGCATTAGCATTGAGAGTCTGTGTGGAGTATTAGTTTGAGTATTGGACTAGGTTTTTGGGAACAGAGTTCAAATCCCCTTTCTGATGTGAGAACCCACTGGATAAACCTTAACAAATCACACTCTCCCAGGGGCAGTCTAAGGTAATTTTAAATGGTAAGCGAACATTATTTTGCCCCCCCCAATATTATTTTGTCCCCCCCCCCCTCCGTGCATGCCCAGAAGCTCCTGTGCGCAGGCGCAGAAGCCTGTAAACACAGCACTCCCTATTTGGCATGCGCCCCACGCATTCCCAGAAGCTCCTGTGCACAGGCGCAGAAGCCTGTAAACACAGCACTCCCTATTTAGCACGCAGGGAGGTTTGCTACGGCACGGCGTTGGAGCGCACAAGGCCCAAAAGCGGAACATCGGCCGGACGCTGTATGGCGGGCGGGGGAATGCACCCTTTAGCCAGGTGGCGCCCCACGCAGCGGCGTCCTTCGCCTACCGGTAGGACCGCCCCTGCACTCTCCCATCTTCAAAGAAAGGCATTGGTAAATCTCCTCTAAGAAAACTATGAGTATTAGATTAAAGTTGCATAACAACAACAAAATTAAGGCATTGCTATACGGCGGGCTTCAAAATTTATCTTATTGCCTGCATGGTTACCCCTGCATTTGCATGACTTGAGGAATACCAAATATAGCCACTTAGTAGTGGGATCCTACATTAGAGAAAGAGGTAACCATGGATCTTGATTTTTGAAGGTTTGGGCTCTTTATCCAAAGGTAAACATGCCCAAATTGACCTCTGCCAACTTGTTCTTCCTGGCCCAACCCCTACATTCATCTACAGCCCTGACAATAGGCACTCACTGTGTTCTTCCTACAAGGGGGAGTGTGAGTTTGGCACAAAATAGAGTCAGATATGAAGCTTCAATGGAGTCTCCTGTATACTGGCATGGAGAACCAAATATTGCCCTTCTGTTATGTCCTTTGTTATTCTCAGCTGGCCTAGGGCCATTATTAGTGGTCTGAGATGACTACCCTCGTTTAATTGTCTGCAAACATTTCCTCTCATACAATCTGAAGTCAACATGCAAACAAAATGAAGCACCCCTTCTCCTTCTGCATGCTTTTAAAAAGCATTTGTCTAAAGATGAAACATACTGTTTTGAAAGCTCGCTCAGAGGCAGTTTTGTGCACTTTTTGGACTGACCTCAAAGTTATTGCCACTATAATTAGTTATGGGAGGCATAATATGGCACGGCATGATGGCCTCATGAAATTCAGTCCACTCCCTTCTCACATACTTATATAAGCAAAGAGTCCACAGCTGCTTCTTTAAGACTTGACTTTATAGCCCAGGGACAAGGAGGTCTGCAAGTAGAGCTCTCCAGTTAACTCTTTGCTCTGAGTATGAGCTGAATGTCTTGGCCATGGCCTTGCAAATGAAAGAATATTCTGAGTATTCATTCAACAATACTAATACAGTGCATGCTGTTCTGTGTAAATCAGATGTTTGTAACTTGGGAACTGTCTGTACTTATCCTTGTTTTTGTTTGGAGCTGGGGGAAAGGGAATCCTGCGAAACCTGTTGTATGAGAGGCTTTTTAAAAACAAACTTGGTTTCCCTCTATTCTGAGTGGGAGTGTTGTGCATATTTTAGTACAGCACACATACTGTACACTGTGGTGCTTGTTGCAGTGTGGTAGGCATAATGCTATATACGTATATATAGCATTATGATGTATATGCATTATTCTATTGGCAGGAGCAACATCCGTGTGGGCATATTATTCCAAGGCCTGAAGCATCTTTCTACGTTGTACCACCCCATTGGAACAGGGAATATACCAACAGTAATGTTATCCGTGCAAATGCTACCATTACCCTTGCATGGATTCACTGCACAGGCACCCCCTACTGCTCTAGGAGTAATTCAAGGACATTTGGTAGTAATTCTATACCACCTATACACATCTTATGCATAGGCATAATTTGAGGAGAGGTTTACCCTGCCAAAGTATTAAAAGGGAATCAATTGGCCAAAAGCGAGAGAAATACATTTAAAGTAATTTAACCTATAAAGATATTTTAATGAGGGGAGGCACTGTTAGATTAGAAATGCTTAACTAATATGAGGATATCGTCTTTTAATACAAATAAAGACAAAATAAACAGCGCAATTGTCAGAAATCAATGCCTATTGAAATGAATGGAGCTGTATAATAGATCAGCCTTGTTAATCAGACAGAGGCTCTATCTATCAGAGCAGCAAAACAATCAGTTTATTGTCACCATGAAGTGGAATCCCCATATAAAAGGGTGGAAATTGTGCCACCTTCCAGATTTTGTTGGGTTGTAACTCTCAATGCTCCTCACCATTTGCTAGTGTATCTACTGCTGATTGAAGTTGTAATTCAATAACATTTGCAGGGCACTAGAGCAACATGATTTGCACATCTGCCCGAAAAGGTGAACGACGACCTATGAATAATAAGTTTCATACTTGTCACACCTCCAACCAACCAGCCTTGGAAGCTGCTCCAAAATAAGGCAGTGAAGACATTCATTAGGTTTATGCATGGATTCAGATTGGTTGGTTCCCTTCAACCAATCTGGTTTGTTTGGCTTGTTCAGATGGCCATAATGGTAAGGGTTCAGTTGCCATGATCTCTCTCCCCCCCCCCCGCCCACTGGCTCACGTGGCTACCAGGCGTTGCTTCTTCTTTCTATTTGGGAGCATGTGGCGCATGTTTCCTTAACCCAATTTTTCAAACCCAGACTCCCCTGAAAGGAAGAATGGAAAGGGTCCTAGGAAGAGTGCTTCCTTAACCCCATTGCTCAAACCTAGACTCCTTTGAAAGGAAGATAGGAAAGGGTCTCAGGAGAGGTACTTCCTTAACCCTGTTGCTCACACCCAGGCTCCCTTGAAAGGAAAAAAGAAAATGAGCCCAGGAAGGATGTGTCCTTAACCCCATCCCTCAAACCCAGCCCCCATTGAAAGGATCCCAGGAACAGAAAGGGGAGCCTCGTAAGTTCCCCATTCCTGTTAATGGGCTGAATCTTCTTGGATCTTTTGGGTGCCTAACCAAAAACAGATTTTTCCATTCGCTGATTTTTGGGAAGTTCCTGAAGACGTATTTGGGTACCTAGCAAAATTTGGATCCCAAAACCAGATTGCCATCCAACCAAATTGCACAAGGCTTATTTTCATGTTATATCTTTAATTCTACCCCATGATGAGTATGGCAGCTCACTATCAGAATTTGCCTTGAATGCATCTGATGAGGATACTCTCATTTACAGTGTTGTCTCTGTCATTAAATCCTGTTTACAGCAGAGCAATACTAAATGGTCAGATTTGACAAAGCAATTTGATTGCCCAGATGCTCTTTTTGAAGCATCCAATGGAATATACAAAAAAGCCAGAGACATGTTTGAAGATGCTTTAAAAATGGTTGTTTATTGGCAGAAAGCTGGATGCATTTCCGCTTATGAAAACTATTGATCCAATAAATGGTTTAAAAGTTCCTGGTTCAGAAATTTCTGCAGTTTGATTTTAAGTAGTTAGGTACAGGCTATAGGCAAGTAAGAGTGATTATACATCAAATGATATCACATTATAGCATTATGTATTTACATGATATCCTTTCACACATTTATATAAGGCCTGAAGACTATAAGAGTACACACAGAATGAAATGAATTCATCTTTGTAGTAAGCAATTATCTTTTTGAACCTCATGGGAAACACCTCTTGTTTCTTCTGCGGAAGCAGTTCTTGCCATCTTTCTGCTGTGTCTGATGGGGTTTTCTCCCATGGGCTGGCAGAAAATTTAAGAAGACAACGCATTGGAAGAAAAGAAAATATTGCCATTTTGTTTGAAAATCTGTTTAATTATTGACATGAATGGAAATTGGCAGTATCACCAGCACTTGAAACACTATTCCCAAGGCATACGTTGTGTTGTTCCCCAGTGTAACCATCAAAGAACACACCAAGTTGTTCTTGCCAAGTATCCACTCCCAGTATCCAAGACAAACTGTTTTGAAAATACAGGAGGCTCCTATTAGAGGCATCTGTGCTAAATTTCCAGCAAACCCTTCTGCACCCCATACGGGTGGCTCACCCCCAAAAAATGGATGTTAATTTAGTCTGTGTGGAGTTCACATGTGGTAGTTTTGTACCAACATTATTCACATAGGAAACATAATTTTCTGTGCAGAAAAAAAATCTTTCCATATTTCTTTTTTTTTTTTGCACAAAAATGTTGCATTTGGGGCATTCCATGCGGTATTTGTATATGGCCATGCAGAAAACAGCATTTTTTGCACAGAGAATACTGTTTCCTGTTCAGAAGTTGCAAAATTGTCATGTGTGAATTGCACACAAAATATGTCCCAAATTGCGAATAAGTTTTGAAAAATGCAATTTGGGGGAAGAATGAAAAGGAAAAATCTGAAATTGTTTATATCTGTACTTTAACCATAGGTTGATGGGCATTAGGCTTGGTTGATCTAAAAAAAATAGTTCAAAACTCGTTTTGGATGTAGGGGTGCTGGTGGTTCAGTTATAAAGTCACTTCCGATTTTTTTTTAAATGTAAAACTTTCCAAAACTTCCGAATCTATTAGTTAATTGCAGACACTCATGCGCATTAGGGGAAAAACAACACTGCCACTGGGTAAACTTCAGGGGATTCTCCCTCATTTTAAGACCAATCCTGATGAAACTTGCTATAGTGGTAGAACACATGAACCACTGTTAGTTCACCAAATTTCAAAACCTTTGACTTATCCATGGATTTTGGGCAAATTTTCAAAGTTTTTATAAACTTATATATATATTTTAATAATAAAGGAAATCTGTTCCTGGTTTGAAAGTGTTATTTCCTGTTTCATTAGGTGGTATTTACTTTGAAAGTAGTTGCTCTATTCCACAAACTTTGTTTGTGTGGCACAAACTGTTAAATTGGCGGAGAATAGAAATCATAGTACAGACCCCATCAAGGGACATCTAGACTGACCCCCTTCTGCTGGACAGAAAGGCACCATCCAAACTCTCCTGACATACATTTGCTTCCTCTATTGAGTTGGAGGGGACCCTCAAGACACATCCATCCGTTTATTCCTTTTTGCAGATCAATTAATCATTGTATTTTATCATTACTTGCTGCCCCTGTGCCTTGCTCCTGGCAATCAGGCCAAAGTGAAATGAATGGTTTTTAAGCAGTTTATGTACTCTTAGCATTGCAAAAGTTGCTTATTGCTTTGCTGCCTCTTTGTGGATTCAGTTTATTTTATGTTTAGACAAAGACTATAGCTATAGGAGTCCTTCAGCCATTTTGGCTAATGAGCAGCAAGGCAATGTGAGAAATGTAGTTTAACAGCAGAGTATTTTGCAATCACCACCATTGGGGGCCTGGCCTTCACAAACTACAACAATGCCTGTGCTTAGTTGTAGTTTGCAGTGGTAACAGCGCTGTTTAGAAGAGAAGACCAAAGACCTTGTAAAATTGCCATGATTCCAGAGCATTGAGCCATGGCAGTTAGTGTCAAACTGCATTATTTCTACAGTGTAGATACAGTCTAGGAGTGCTTCAGTTATGTATTCCTATGTGACAGGGTTGAACTATTTGGCCCTTGAGGTCTCTTCCAGCTCTACGGTTCAGGAAGGGAATTCTCCTCTACTGTGTTAATGGAGTGTACTTTGAGTTCCGTTTGCAGCGATGGAAGTGAGCTTAGGACAAAGGGGGAAAGCGACGAGGTGTGAGAAGCATCGATATTTTAAAAGCAGCTGAAAAAGTAGGATGGAAGAGAATTAATCCAACCTGCCCACTTTGTCAGATGTATGACTTTTTTATTATTTATTTTCTTCATATATATCTTGCTTTTCTCCCAGTAGTGGGACTCTATGACATATTTAAAGCGATACCAGTTATATACAATACATAGGTGTTCGTATGAATATATTATTTTAAAATTCAACCATTTATTTTTTAAAATATTAAACATTAGCATTCATGGAAATGTATGTACAAATCTTAAAAACAGTACTGCCCAGGTTGTTGTAGGTTTTTTGGGCTATATGGTCATGTTCTAGAAGCATTCTGTTCTGATGTTTCACCTGCATCTATGGCAGACATCCTCAGAGGTTGTGAAGTCTGTTGGAAACTAGGAAAATTGGGTTTATATATCTGTGGAAAGTCCAGGGTGGGAGAAAGAACTCTTGTCTGTTGGAGCTAGGTGTAAATGCTTCAATTGGTCACCCCGATTAGGATTGGATGGCCTGACAGTTTTCTAGGTGTGGCTTGTTACTGCCTGGGGGGATCCTTTGTTGAGGGGTGATTAGCTGTTCCTGGTTGTCTCTTGTCTGGAGTTCCCCTGTGTTTGAGTTTTGTTCTTTATTTACTGTTATAATTTTAGAGTCTTTTCAATACTGATGGACAGATTTTGTTCATTTTCATGGTTTCTTCCTTTCTGATGAAATTGCCCACATGCTTGTGATTTTCGATCTCTTCTCCGTGTAGCCTGACATGGTAATTGTTCGAGTGGTCCAGCATTTCTGTGTTCTCACATAATATACAATGTACAGGTTAGTCCATCAGATGCTCTGCTATGGCTGACTTCTCTGGTTGAAGTAATCTGCGGTGCCTTTCATGTTCCTTGATTCGTGTTTGGGCATTGATGTGTTTGATGGTCCCTATGTAGCCCTGTCCACAGCTGTAGGAGTCTACCGTATACCATGCAGCTGTGGACAAGTGATAAGGTTACCATAAGTTGAGGTTGACTTAAGGCACTGACCATGACCCCACAGCCACTGTTGTTTGGCCATTTGTCTTTAAATGTGTTGTACTAAAATGCATTAAAAACATAGAGTTTAAAAGTTAGGGTATGGCATTGGGAGGGCAAAAAACAGTTTTCCAATATAAGATTTGAAAATGACTGAACATGCTTCCTGAAATCAGAGGTGTCTGACTAAGTCAATGCTTCAAAAACAAACCACCTCATGCAATATAAATTCTTCTTCTTGGCCTCCCATTGTGAAGCCCCACCAAATTTGTCCCTCAATCTTCCTGGGCAGAGTTTGGGAACTTATCTATTGGGGGAACTTGTTTCACTGGCAGCATTAATCCTGATGGCAGATGGATACCTTTGGATATGAACTCAACCAAAACTCAGAGGGAAGATCAGAAGGAAAGGAATGAATGCAAGGATCCTTGCTGAGAAATAGGACCATGGTAGGAAAAGAAATGGGTGGTTTGCTGAGAAAAGAAAATGGTAAGGCTTGCAAGAGGAGAAAATGTAAATCAGCAAGGAAAAGGAAGAACTTCAGCAGGTTTAGCAAGATGAATATTGATTTTGAAAGATAAAAGCTGGGTCAGAGATTATTGGGGTAATTTTTAAAAGCAGGCAGATAGAAGCTGGAATTCTCCAGGGCATTTAACTTGCTTGATCAACAACAAGAACATTAAATGAAGAGAAACAGAATAAAATAACATTCATCACAACGTGGAGGAGCTTGAATGGGTGGATGAGATGGGGGATATTTATCAAAGCAGCAGGAACTGATTAATACAGAAAATTGGGTCTCCCCAATGAACCAATCTCACTCTCTCATGTTTTAACCATGAGGCCAATACCCAAAGAAAGTAGGAGCAAAGATATGATTACTGTACTGTACACTCTGGAGAAGTTTTGCATATGAAGATTTTCAGAGAGATAATAGCATTCGCCTGTTTCAGTATAAAACCAGGAGGAGACTGGGCTGCATTCCATGAAGGCTTAAAATAATAGATTAGTCTTAAAGGTGTTGCCAGACTGCTTTCCATTTTTAGCATTGAAGCTTTGTTTAGTCCCACATTTTTCATATGTTCCAAAACATCTTCCCCTTTCTGTAATCTTACTAGTCCTTAACCTTGATGTCAAGCCTAGAATTTAAATTGCAGAGGTTCTGCAGTTGCTTGCTATTTGTATAGTTGTATGTTTTTATGCTTTTATGTCTTTTATGCTTTTAGTAATTGTTGTATTAAATTGCATCACGACTGTTTGTATGCATTATGTAAACCGCCCCGAAGCCTGCTGGAAGGAGCGGTCTATAAGAATGAATAATAAATAAATAAATAAATAATCCTGAATTGACAAGACGGACCTTTTAAGGAGATCATAGTAAAAATCACCTTAATTTATCAATGATGCTTCTGTTTACTGATGACCATTCAAACAGACCCATTCAATGGTGGCTTCCAAGTCTCAAAGTCTATAAACAAATGTGAATTTGTATGAGGTAATGAGCATTTTCACTACACTATCATTCCAGTTTAACTGCCCTGATCTTATGGGTATTTGCATTTTAGGGAGGGCTATTTTGAATTCTCAGCCAAGGAGCGCCAGTTCCTCGCCATAGTATGTTGCCAGAGCATTTCATGGTGTGAAAAGTCTCATATTTTCTTTTTATTGGGGATCTAGTTGGTTGATAGTACACTATCTCTTCCAATCGATGTCACTCCCATTTTTTCCCTACTGGCTACTCTGGCCAGAGCTGATGAATTTGCATTGGAAAGGTTGCACTCTCACCACTCTTTCTCTCATTGAATTCTCGTTGTGTCTCCGATGCCAAGCCAGATCTCGACTTAGGATAAATACCCCTGGTTGTGGAGGTATCTTTCTTCTCCACTTATAACTTCTTTTAAAACCCAGAACCTTGTTCTTAAACTTTGCACAGTATTTATTATTCTTATCATGCTTAAATATCACCTAGTAAATCTCCACTCTCTTCGGTTTTAATATCTAGCATGAAATGAGTGACACTGAAATGGAAATTGGAAAACCGAATATACTTCACACTTCAATGGAAGTTTATTTTTGGCATTAGAACCGACCAATAGAACTTTGTGAAAGGTGAAAGACACTGCTTTTGTTTTTGACCTAGCTCAGTACAGACACGCTCAGCCAATGCCAAGTCATTAAACTCAGCCTGGAACCAATGGTGAGGTCACCCACTCAAACGCTATCTTGGGATCCAGCACTAGGAACAGTCAGTACAATTTTCCCCAAACAATACCTGCTCATGTGGACTGAATCTCTAGAGATCATTGCAACAACACTGACAATATCATTAACTCTCCACTTTCCTTATGATGCTGTTACTGTGCTAGAGACATTTGGAACAAAGTTTGTTTCTTCTACCTCACATGGAGGGGAATTAGTAAAGATCACACAGTTATGGTTCTTTTCATACAGTGCCAGTTATGGGTGGGGTAGGGAGGCTGACCTGGCTTTTGCATAGCAATAGTTTACTTTCAGAAGAAAACCATTTTTCTGCCTAGAATTCCCCAGAAGTAGGAGGAATTTAGTATTAAGGATAGTTGCCAGGATTCTAGCACTGTTCCTCTTCATTCCTTCCTAAAGCCATATTTCCTTTTGCCCTGTGTATACTTACACTTACAGACGTCCTCTCTTTCTCCCTCAGAATCAATTTTACCAGTCAAGATGAGAAGGGACAGCTGACTCTATGCTGCTTGGTTAGCCAGTACTGGTCCAATTCTGGGTACCACAATTTATTTATTTATTGTTTCGACTTCTAGAAAGCTCGAAGAATATAAAAGCACAGCACAATAATAAAATTCATGGGAGATGTTTATAAGCTGGAATGTGTTCAGAGGAGGGCAACTAAAATGATCAAGGCTCTGGAGAACAAGCCCTATGAGGAGTGGCTTAAAGAGCTGGGCATGTTTAGCCTGAAGAAGAGAAGGCTGCGAGGAGACATGATAGCCATATAGTATAACTATGTGAGAGGAAGTCATAGTGAGGAGGGAGCAAGCTTGTTTTCTGCTGCCCTGGAAACTAGGATGTGGAGCAATGGCTTCAATCTACAGGAAAGGAGATTTCATCTGAACATTAGGAAGAACTTCCTGACTGTGAGAGCTGTTTAGCAGTGGAACTCTCTGCCCCAGAGATTGGTGGAAGCTCTTTCTTTGGGGGCTTTTAAACCGAGGCTGGATGGCCACCTGTCGAGTGTGCTTTGAATGCAATTTTCCTGCTTCTTGGCAGGGGGTTGGACTGGATGGCCCACAAGGTCTCTTCCAATTCTATGATTCTATGATGGTGGTGGTGGTGGCAACTTCAAAATGGCTGTTTACCAGTATATCCCAGAAATTTGGAGGATCAATATTTTACCAGTTAAGATGATTAAAACAGTTGGGATGCTGATATAGAGCACCATACTAGGGCTATATTAATTTTGGTGGTGATGGTACTGGTGAGAGGAAGGAGAAGGGAAGGAAAAGAGACGATGATGATAATGATAACTTCAGAATGGTTCAGTTTGATAGTATATCCCAGAACTTTGGAGGATCAATATTTCCTGGTTTAGCTTGGATTGATTTAGGCTATAATGCAAAGGTAGGCATTCTCTTGCACTTAGTGGCACATTGCATCAACTGGCAAGCAAATCTAACATAATTTTAATGAGCAGATAGAAAACTCAATAAATCAGCTGCTAACTGGGAAGTGGCACTTATTTTTTAATTTCTCCATCCATCACAGGGAGACTGCCAAGCCGCCATAGAGTAAACTGATCTATTTAATGCTAAACACGATCAAGGAGGCTATAAGTAGCATGTCATCTGCCAGACAGTAGAAAAATCCTTGTTTGCAGGCATTTTGGAATGGGAAATGTCTTGAAGAGTTTCTGGAGTCCCTTCAGCTCTTCAGTAATGTTTGCCTAAGAACTCTTACAAAAAGGATATGTTTTGTTGTTGTTGCTGTTGTTGTTGTCATTGCTATTATAGTTACTGTATATTTATATGTTCCCCACTTTTTCTCATGATTAAGACTCAAAGCAGCTCATAGTTTTAAAGACAATGCAATTAAAAACATGCAAAAGATAAAATATTAAAATAGAATTAAACATATAAGTAATTGCACAATTCAGTTAACATATCATTAAAATAAATACATAAAATGCTATTAAAAACAATCCACTAACACCATATAACAGACCTACACAATCAGGCCCGGATTAGCGGACTGTGCCGCCCAAAGCCGCCTGTCTAAATGCTGCCCCGAGGGGGGCAGGGCCTCTTGCGGGGGGTGGGGCCGGCGAGAGGGAGAAGGCGCCGCCGGAAGTCCCGCCCCTAGGGCGACTCATGCGGCTTCCTCTGCTGCCGCCACGCTCGCACCGGCACCCTCCTCCCTTCACTGAAGGAAGGAGTGATGCCCACCCACGCGAGCGGGTGGGACTTCCCCTCACCCCTTCCTTCAGGCCCGGAAATGCCGCTCCCTAAAATCTGCCACCCGAGGCCATGGCCTCGGATGGCCTTATGGGTAATCCGGGCCTGTACACAATATGTGGTCCTCCAGGTGTTTGGGTCTCCAACTCCCAGAAGCTCTAGCCAGCTGCTCCAATGGTCAGGAATTCTGGGAGCTGAAGTCCAAAACACCTGGAGAGCCACAGATTGTACACGCCTGCCATAGAGCACCCCCTGGCCTTTTCTCTTAAAACCATCCCATCTTGAAAGCTTGCCTGAATGAAAAGGTTTTCCTCTGCAGCCAGAAGTACAGCAGGAAGGGGGTATTTTGGCCTCCTTAGAATGGGAGTTCCAGAATTCAGGTGCAGCCACTCAGGGGCGGTCCGACCTAATCTGGGGAGGTACGCAAAGAAAATTTTGTTGCCCCCCCCGCTGCTGCGTCACTCACCGCTGCCGCCACGCCCACGCCGCCGCCACAACCGGCCCCACAGGCCTCCTCGGCGCACCTTTCTGCGCGTGCCTCCGCGCCCCGCCGCTGCCGCACTGCCCTGCGCCGCCGGCAAGCACGCACAGAAGCACCTACAGGCGCCATGGCGCCTGTAGACATTTCTGCGCATGCGCTGACGCCCACGCACGCGCACTCGCTCCCAAGCGCGCCTGCCGCTTTGGGGCCAGCACGCCAGCGTACAGGTTTTGCGCATGCGCGCTGGCTCCAAACTGGCAGGCGCGCTTGGGAGCTAGTGCGCGTGCGCGGACGTTCGTGCATGCGCAGAAACGTCTACAGGCGCTATAGCACCTGTAGGTGCTTCTGTGCGTCTTGGGGCGGCGGCGCAGGGCAGTGCGGCGGCTGTGGGGCGCGGAGGCGGCGGGCGGCGCCTCCCAGCCGGTGGTGCCCTCCCAGCCGGTGACGCCCTACGCGGCCGCGTAGGTGGCGGAATCGCTGGGACCGCCCCTGCAGCCACTCTTACGTTCCCACCAACTGTGTTTGCAATGGTGGGCGGTGTAATGCTGCGAATAATGGATAATTTTTGCAAAAAAGGTGCCCATAGATTAATAAATAAATTAAATCCTACTTGCTTTCATATGGCTACATCAATCTCCATTATTCTAAGGTCAGGATACAGAGACATACACCCCACACTGTCCAGTTTCACTGACTGCATCTCACCAAGTTCTTGGCTAGAATTCACAAATCTCCCTGCCCTTAAAGAACTGGCTTGTTTAAGAAATAAATGTTAGACCTCTTACAGTCAAAGGTGTGTGTGGCTTGGGGGCAGGTGACTTTGGATCAAAAAAACTGAATCATTTCTTCACCTGCAATCCAAGTTGGACATTTGCATGATTCCCACAGGTGGAGGGGTGGGGGCCTGTCACTGTCAAATGGCCCTTTCACTCTAGACCAGTGTTACCCAACCTGTGTTCCATGGGCCACCAGTGGTCCGCAAGAACTAGAGTATGATCCATTCCCTCACCATTACTACTTCATTGCAACAAAAGCAACTGGTTATGCGAAACCCTCTTATAGTGCCGTGGCTTATGAAATATGGTTTTCTATGAGCAAGTAGATGGCGACTACTGGATGCCATATGTTCTGTATCAGAAACTAGAGCTGATGTGTTCTAGCCAATGCAATCTTCTGAATCAGTCCCTCAAATAACCAAACCGAATCTAATGTTGACCAAAAACTGATTCATAACCAAATGTTGGAGAGTGGTCCATGGTCACAGTGGTCCTTGGTCAAAAAAAGGTTGGGAACCACTGCTCTACACAGCTATAGCACTATATTTCCATTTTAACTATTTATTTATTTATCATGTCAGGAGCAAACCAAACAGTTGTATTGCATTTAAAAAAACACAAAGTTTGCAGACTTGGCATTCTATTAAATGTCCTTTGACTAGTAGCTGGCCACTTGGAGTGCCTCTGGTGTTGCTATAAGAAGGTCCTCCATTGTGCATGTCACAGGGCTCAGGTTGCATTGGATTAAGTGGTCTGTGGATTGCTCTTCTCCACACTTGCATGTCGTGGATTCCACATTGTAGCTCCATTTATTAAGGTTGGCTCTGCATCTTGTGGTGCCAGAGCGCAGTCTGTTCAGTGCAAGTCACCCAGTTTTCTGTGTGCCCAGGAGGGAGTCTCTCATTTGGTATCATCCATTGATTGATGTTCTGAGTTTTAGCCTGCCACTTTTGGACTCTTGCTTGCTGAGGTGTTCCAGCCGTATTGGCTGATACCCAAACAGGGGATGGGCTGGATATGTCACTGCCTTGGTCCTTTCCCTATTGGTTACTACTTCCCGGCGGATGTCAGGTGGTGCAATACTGGCTATTTTAACTGACAAGGCTGCATCCTATGGAATACTGGCATTTATAATGTACTGAGACACTGCAGCTCTCTGACCATGGCAGTTAAAGTGGAATCAGCATGATAATTGTGCAACGTAAAAGCACCCTTGAACAGTTGCTGGGATTAAATAGTGTGGTCAGAATAGTACAATGATCTAGACAGGAACCACTATAACTCAAGGGTACAGCACATAGTTTACATGCAGAAGATCCTAAGCTCAGTACTTTAGTATCTTCACATAAATGGGATGGGAAGCCTTGTCTGAAAATCCAGAGCTGGTGCCAGAAAATAAAGAGCCAATACTACTGGTGTAATTTGTACCAAACAGCTTCCTGTGAGCTAGAAAGTGTCTAGAGGAGGCTGACCCAAATTGTAAAGTTCTAGAAGTCAATGAGGAGTTGCTTCAGGAGCTAGGTATGTTTAGCCTAGAGAAGAGAAGGTTAAGAGAGGACATGATAGTCATGTTTAAATATTTGAAAAGCTGTCCCACAGATTAGGGCATGGAGCGACAAATTTAAACTGCAGGATAAGGGGTCCACTTAACCTTACTGACAACTTCCTGGTGGTAAGAGCTGTTCAGCAGTGGAATATACTGCCTTCAAGTGAATTTTTAAACAGAGGCTGGACAGCATGCTTAGACTGTGTGTTCTTGCATTGTGGAGGGTTGGACTGGAGGGCCTTTGGGGTCTCTTCTAGCTCTATAATTCTGTGAGCTAATTATTGCTCATTGGAACTTTTTCCTGACTTCTATATTGATTTTTCCTCCCTGACATTACCTTAATGTAGTACTCTGAACCCATTCCTGTGTAGAGGGACTGATTCCAAACTCAGTTGAGCAAATTTCTTGGGCAAAGGGCAGCTGCTGCTTCTGCTGTACCTGTTATTGGACACATAAATATAGGACACTGGTCTCAGAAATCTGTCAAGGGCCCTTGCATGCAATTCACACTTTCAGCAAAGATAATATATAGAGATGCAGGAGAGAGGTGGAAGAAAGAAGGAAAAGGAAAAACCTCAGTATATCAATTTCAATCCCCATTATACCAGGAAAGCTAGGAGGCCCCAGTGGCACAATGGGTTAAACCCTTGTGCTGGCAGGACTGAAGACTGACAGGTTGCAGGTTCGAATCCAAGGAGAGCACGGATGAGCTCCCTCTGTCAGCTCCAGCTCCTCATGTAGGGACATGAAAGAAGCCTCCCACAAGGATGGTAAAACATCAAAACACCTGGGCATTGCCTGGGCAACGTCCTTGCAGACGACCAATTCTCTCACACCAGAAGTACTTGCAGTTTCTCAAGTTGCTCCCGACGTGAAAAACACAAAGAAAAACAGGAAAGCAGTATTTAATAAACAGGACAAAATGTGGCAGAAATTTTTTAAAAAATGCTTTTATAGATCTTTTAAAACAGTGCCTGTGAAATATCTGCTGGTAAATTGAAATCCATTGTGTATGTTCTCCTCTGGTAACATCAACTGTTATCATGGGTCTATATCCTTCCTCCCCCTCTCCTCTCCTCTTCCCCATGATGCAGCTATTCATAAAGCTCATTTCTCTGAGATTTAACTAGTCCAGACAGCGGCTTCCCGCCTTACTAGCTCCATGACTGGTTGCTCTAAACTGGAAGTGAAGGACGCAATACGAGCAAAAAAAGAGAGTTGCAGCTACAAGGGGTGTTTGCAGAACAATTTTTTGGCAAGTCTTCACTTGGACTATGCCGCCTTGCTGGCTCCACCTCTGCCTTGTCCTGTTATTTTGAACTAGTGGGGACCAGAGCTCAGAGTCTGGCACACAGCTCTAAACACTAGGTTTGATGCATCTTTGCACTACAAAAGCCTTTAAAATACACATACCAATTACTGGGTGTGGGATTTATATATATAAAATAAGAGTGCAGTATTTGGTGGGAAGGGGTATTTAACCCTTTCCACCCCTGTTGTGGTGCTGATAAAGACATTGAAAGTCAATGCTATCTCCGTGTTTTCTGTAACAAGCCATAATGTCACATAAATAGTGAACACATGCAGTGCTAAGTCAAGACATGTTGCTTAAAGTTTGTGCATGCCAAGTTAAGATGGACCACTCTGTACATATAAGATCTTGTATGATATCTGAACCTATTATATTACTTTTATTTGATTTTATTGTATTTTTATGGATTGATGTTGACTGTAAACCGCCCTGAGTTGCCTGTGGGCTGAGAGGGGTGGTATATAAATATAGCAAATAAATAAATAAATAAATAAATAAATAAACCTAAGCAGGGTCAGTGGATAGGAGACCGCTGGGAAAAACCAGACATACAAAGACCAGGAAATAATTCTGTTTAAAATTCTGTAAAGCCATCATAATGAGAGTTAGAAACCCCTAACGCAATGGGTTAAACCCTTGTACCAACAGGAATGCTGACTGAAAGGTCGGCGATTAGAATCCAGGGAGTGGAGTGAGCTCCTGTCTGTCAGCTCCAACTTCTCATGCGGGGACATGAGAGAAGCCTCCCACAGGAAGGGCATCCCCTGGGCAACGTCCTTGCAGACGGCCAATTCTCTCACACCAAAAGTGACTTGCGGTTTCTCAAGTCACTCCTGACATACACACACACACACACACACACACACACACACACAGCGCACTGGCAGGGCTGGTTTAGATGAACCAGTGGACTCGCTTGGCGTAAGGCTGCTTCCTAGGTTCCCTAGTGTCCAAGCGGAGCCCAAATGGCACCATCCCTGTTTGACAGGTTCTGCCCCCTATCTAATTCCTTCCATTCATGGTACCATCTGAAGCAGGTAAGTCACATTACCTAAATTGCTCATGTAATGGAATGTACAGATGCTGACCAAACACAATTTCAGATGAGATCCCAAGTGGTAGAACCAGTAAGTGAGAGCCAGTTAGTCATGACTAAATCCAGCTGAAAGCGGTAGGGCTTTAATTTGTTGTGATTAATATTTATAGTTGGTTTGGTTAAGACTTAGTCATAACTTAGTCAATGGCTTCTATTCATTTGGGCTATATAATAAATCCCAGATTAGAGGCAATATGACTCAATGCCAGTTGCTAGGGAAACAACTGTGGGAGGGGGCAGTTGCATCCATGCCCTGCACATGAGCTCCAAGATGGCTTTTAAGTGCATACACTGGAAAGCACAGCCTCGTGGACTACATAGGTCGTAAAGCTTATCTTAATTATTTTTAGGTTGACTGGAGCCATACAGATTCATCAAATTTGTATTGCGATTTCTAGAGGTAATGCAAGGAAATTGCACTAGTCAAACATTCACATCAGCTCTGTACTGAGACATTTAGGGCCTTTCCACATATCCATATAAAACCAGAATATCAAGGCAGATAATACACCATATCTGCCTTGAACAGGGTTATCTAAGTCCACAATGTCAAGAACCAGGCTGTGGCACAGCTAGCTGATAGCCAGCTGTATTAAATTACTACTGACTGAAAGGTCATGAGATCAAAGCCAGCCCGGGTCAGAGTGAGCTTCCAGCCATTAGTCTAGCTTGCTGTTGACTTATGCAGCCTGAAAGACAGTTGCATCTGTCAAGTATGAAATTTAGGTACCACTTTATGTGGGGAGAGTAATTTAACTAATTTACAACAGCATAAAACCTTCCAGCAGCTTGCAGAAGAATGAGGAAGTACAGTGTTCCACACTTATCGCTGGTGTTACGTTCCTGCGAAAAGTGAAAATCCACGAAGTAGGGATGCTAAATATGTACAGTATATCGAGTTCCGAGGGTGAGGCAGAATCGAGGAGATATTTAAAGGCACTGCACACTTTTTTTTCTTTTGCTAGCTATCTCTGCTTTGATTTGCAATCTCTTGACCGGCTGCCTCTCTCCCGAGGGAGAGGGTGAAACCCCCTTCCACACTCCGTTGTTGCCAGGAGGTGGGATTACCGCTCTGGGCAACTGCAACCATTCATAAACTGGGAGGCAAAAACCCGTAAAACAGCGAGTCCATGAAAAGTGAACCATGAAGTAACGAGGGAACGCTGTACTCCAGCAAAGGACTCGATGGCTCAAATGGACAGTGAAGCAGTAGCTCCCCCGTGGCCAGAATTGAGTTGGAATCGAGCATACCCTCATGAAGCCGGAAAAAGCTGGAATGTTCAATTGCCTCTGTGTCTGTCTATATATGTCGTATGTCTAATTGGCATTGAATGCTTGCCATGTATATGTGCTTTGTAATCTGCCCTGAGTCCCCTGCTGGGTGAGAAGGGCGGAATATAAATACTGTAAATAAATAAATAATAAATAATATAATCCAGTTTAATGTGGATTTTATACAGCTGTGTGGAAGGGGCCTTATCGTGCCCAAGTGGAGGGAGGCTAATTTGTCCTACTGGTATTTAATGATATGTTAATACTGCAAAGTAGATTTGACAATTTGCCCTTCCACACACCCCTATGTCCCAGAATATCAAGGCAGAAAATCCTACACTGGGTTATCTGAGTGTATCTGAACTGGGTTATCTGAGTTCGCACTCAGATAATATGGGATTTCCTGACTTGATATTTTGGGATATAGGGCTGTGTGGAAGGGCCCTTAGTTACTAGGCATAGTTAGGTTCGGTCAGAATCTTCGTAATTCAGAATAAATTCGAAAGATTTCCTTTTTGAAGCAATTTTGAAATTTTAAAGGAAACTGGAAGTCCCTTTGCCCTTCTGAAGCTTTTTCCGCCATTTCTCTTACGAATCAGTAAGTGAGTCAGAAATTATTCAGCTTTCCCCCCGCTTCTGTTCCCTGGTCTGGGTTCAAGCCAGAGAAGCCTTCTAAACCAGTGTGGATTCCCGTTCTTTCCTTTCCCTCCCGCGTCAGTGAGAGAAGCGGTTTTAACCAATGTGAATGGATTCCTTTCCCTCCCCCCTCCTGAGTCAGTCTTAAGCGAGAGGAGCGGTTTTAAGCAGTGTTAATGGGATGGATCTGCATCAGTTTAAACCAGTGTGGATGGATTCCTTTCCTTTCTGTTCCCTCCCACATCAGTGTTAAGCGAGAGAAGCAGTTTTAACCAGTGTTAATGGGATGGATCCACGTCAGTTTAAACCAGTGTGGATGGGATGGATCCATTTCAGTTTAAACCAGTGTGGATGGATTCCTTTCCCTCCCCCCTCCCACGTCAGTCTTAAGCGAGAGAAGCGGTTTTAACCAGTGTGAATGGGATGGATCCGCGTCAGTTTAAACCAGTGTAGATGGATAACTTTCCTTTCCCTCCCACGTCAGTTTAAACCAGTGTGGATGGGATAGATCCACGTCAGTTTAAACCAGTGTGGATGGATTCCTTTCCTTTCCTCCCGCGTCATTCTTAAGCAAGAGAAGAGGTTTTAACCAAAGTGGATGGATTTCTTCCTTTTGCTTTCTCCGCCCTTTCTGGAGTAAAACTACTACTTTCAAAGTAAAGACCACCCAATGAAACAGGAAATAACACTTTGAAACCATTAACGAAGGATTCGGAAGTCTCTGAAGTTTTGAAAATTTTTGAACTATTTTTTCTGTGAAAATCGGAATAGACTTCAGATCCGAACCACCATCGCCCCCTACTTCCGAAACGAGTTTTGAACCATTTCTTTTTGGATCAAACAAGCCTATTCGTTACATATTTGTGACTGCTTTGTATTATTGGTTAGCGATTAGATAGGAGATCATCAATGCATACCAAGTGCTGTAAGCTATATTTCAAAGGAAGGAGTTGTCAAAACCACCTCTAAGTATTCCTTGCCTAAGAGCACCCTATTAAATTCAGTGGTCATCATAAATCAACAGCAACTTGAAGGTACATATACTCATGTATTCCCTATTTCATTCCCTTTTCTGTATGTCAGTGAGCCTTTATTTCACATACAAGGCAGCTCAACAAACCATCCTGTTGTCTCACGCCAGTCAGGTGAAAATAGAACCATAGAATACAAACATTTAAGAAATTAATAACAATGCATTTGTACTGTCTTGCTTGATGATTTTTATCCATGTCAAGTGTTTAGTTTCTTGTTCTTGTTTTGCAATAGCCCAGTTGTGCAATTTCAACACTTTCGCAAATGGTGTGTGCAGATGTAATTGCATAATTGTATAACCCTCCCGTGGCTGTACAATGGCTCAATTATGGCCAAACAAAAACTTTTAAAACCCCAGGAAACAGAGTAAAACAACATGAGTTCATTCTGTTTAGGGATTGGGAATGAGAGGAGAAAAGAGCCATATCCACCAACAGCTCTTGAGTGCTGAGGAACAAAATGATTGAATGAGAAGCAATAATTGGAACAGCAGCAATATTGGAGCCATTCACTAGGGGGTTTTTTTTTCCTGCTAATGAAAAGATGAGACCCAATAATGAAGGAAATGAAATGGAACAATATGAGAGTCATGTTGTTGTGTGATAAGAAAAGATGAAACACAAAACTAACCCATTGTAATCATGCAACAATTCCATTGGTGATAAAACCCAGGATCTCTTCTCCTGTAAACTGTTAAGGAGTGGTATTGTCGAAGGCTTTCATGGCCGGAATCACTGGGTTGTTGTAAGTTTTTTGGGCTGTACAACAACCCACTGTTAAAGGGTATACAGGTGTTCCCATCCTGCCTTTTGAGAACATTCTCTGATGTGAGGGAGAATTGTGAACCCTGCTTATGGTTGTTGTAGGCATGGTTCGGTTCGGTTGGAATCTTTGTAATTCACAATAAATTCGAAAAGATTTTTAAATTTCTAAGGAAACCGGAAGTCCCTTTGCCCTTATTTATTTATTTATTTACTTTGCTTCTAGACCGCCTCTCTCAGCCCGAAGGCGACCCTTCTGAAGTTTTTTCCACCATTTCTGTTACAAAGCAGTAAGTGAGTCGGAAATTATTCCTGGCCTTGGCTCAAGCCTGGGAAGCATTTTAAAACCGAGTGGCTGACTTTCCTCCTCTCTTCTCCCCATGAGCCTGGGAAGCATTTTAAAATTGAGTGGCTGACTTTCCTCCTCTCCTTTCCCCATGAACCTAGGAAGCATTTTAAAACCAAGTGGCTCACTTTCCTCCTCTCTTGTCCCCGTGAACCTGGGAAGCATTTTAAAACCGAGTGGCTGAGCCTTTTTAAAATTGAGTGGCTGACTTTCCTCCCCATGAGCCTGGGAAGCATTTTAAAACCGAGTGGCTGACTTTCCTGTTTTCCTTTCCCCATGAACCTAGGAAGCATTTTAAAACCAAGTGGCTCACTTTCCTCCTCTCTTGTCCCCGTGAACCTGGGAAGCATTTTAAAACCGAGTGGCTCAATTTCCTCCTCTCTTTTCCCCGTGAGCCTGGGAAGCATTTTAAAATTGAGTGGCTGACTTTCCTGTTCTCCTTTCCCCATGAACCTAGGAAGCATTTTAAAACCGAGTGGCTGACTTTCCTGTTTTCCTTTCCCCATGAATCTAGGAAGCATTTTAAAACCAAGTGGCTCACTTTCCTCCTCTCTTGTCCCCATGAGCCTGGGAAGCATTTTAAAACTGAGCGGCTGACTTTCCTCCTCTCCTCTCCCCATGAGCCTGGGAAGCGTTTTAAAACCGACTCCCTTTACTCCTCCCCCCCCTTTTCTGGTGTAAAACTACTTTCAAAGTAAAGACCACCCAATGAAACAGGAAATAACACTTTCAAACCATTAAGGAAGGATTCGGAAATCTCTGAAGTTTTGAAAAGTTTCGAACTATTTTTTCTGTGAAAATCGGAATTGAATTTAGAATCGAACCACGAGCACCTCTTACATCCTAAACGGATTTTGAACCTTTTAAAAAAATTAAACAAGTCTAGGCTGTTGTACTGAAAACCATCTATGAGAAGGTATGAGAACATCAGTCACCTGCTTCCCAATCAGAAAAGGAACAGAATCCTGTTGTATCGCAGTGGCTGCTGCACCATAGATAAGGATTGAGAGAGATCCAACTGTGAGACACTACTTCACTATGTAGATAAAGTATCTACACAGCTAAACAGATGATACAGATGGTTCATGTATTCTTGGAAATAGTGGCCAGCATGGTATGGTGCTTTGAGCTTTTGGCTCAAACTCTAGTGACCAGAGCTCAAATCACCACTCAGCCATGGAAGCCCATTGGGAAATCTTGGGCAAGTTGCACTTTCTCAGCCTCAGAGGAAGGCAAAGACAAACCCCCTCTGAACAAATCTTTCCAAGAATACTCTGTATATAGCAGGTTTTCCACTTCAGCAGTTCGTAAGTAAGTTGCTTAGTGACTAAGAGACTAAACTAAGAGTGTCAGTACAATACAAATATTGTCTATCTCAGGAGCTTAGTAGACCTTCAGCAATTCATTCTCAGCCCTGCTCAATTTCAACGGAGAATTATGGTATTACTCCCCTGACAATTTGCAAGATAGGTATAAAGAGCACTAAGAGATAGTTTGAAAAAGGCTTTAAACTAGAGGAGAAAGGAGTTCAAGCTTCTACCTTATTGTTGTTTTAACTAAAATGCTGAGGTTCATTAACTACTGTATATACTCGAGTATAAGCTGATCCAAATATAAGACGAGGCACCTAATTTTACCACAAAAATCTCTTAAAACATATTGACACGAGTATAAGCAGAGGGTGAGAAATGCAGCAGCTACTGGAAAATTTCAAAATAAAAATAGATGCCAATAAAATTACATTAATTGAGGCATCAGTAGGTTAAATGTTTTTGAATATTTACATCAAACTGTAATTTAAGATAAGACTGTCCAACTCTGATTAAACCATTATTCTAACCTTCCTCAATGTAAATGTGCTTGACAAAATCACGACTACAAAAGGCCACCTTACTTGGATCATTCGAAAATACATCACACAGTCCTAAACGCTCGGGAAGTGTTCGACTTGTGATTTTGTGATACGAAATCCAGCATATAGATCTCGTTTGCTGTGACATACTGTGTTTTTGTGTCAGAATAATAATAGAGCAAAATAATGGAAATGTAATAACAACAGTAATAATAAAGTAAAATAATAAAGGTAATAATAGCAATAATGATAGAGTAAAATAATAAATGTAATAATGAGAATAATAGCTAGAGTAAAAAAATTAATGTAATAATAATAAATAGAATAAAATAATAAGGTAAGATAAAGGTAAAGGTTTTCCCCTGACATTAAGTCCAGTCGTATCTGACTCTGAGGTGTGGTGCTCATCTCCAATTCTTAGCCAAAGAGCCGGCATTGTCCATAGACACCTCCAAGGTGATGTGGCCAGCCTGACTGCATGGAATGCCGTTACCTTCCCACCGGAGCGGTAAGCATTGATCTACTCACATCTGTGTGTTTTTGAACTGCTAGGTTGGCAGAAGCTGGGGCTAACAGCGGGAGCTCATGCCGCTGTTAGGATTCAAATCTGCGACCTTTCAGTCAGTAAGTTCAGCAGCTCAGCGCCTTAATCCACTGCACCACTGGGGACTCCTTTAATAAATAAAAAATAAATGTAACAATAACAGAGTAAAATAATGTAAATGTAATAATAATAAACAGTAAAATAATAAATGTAATAATAATAGCAGAGTAAAATATTAAATAACCTTGACTTGAGTATAAGCCGAGGGAGAATTTTTCAGCCTAAAAAAGGGCTTAAAGCTCGGCTTAAACTCAAGTATATATGGTAGTTACGCATTAAACAGAGACTTGGAAGCAGAAATATACATTTGGAATTATGGGACAAGAGTGCCTCTGGGCATATTGGTTTTTAGCACTAAAATTGAAGTTCTTCTTCCTTCCAGAACAAATCCACCCCAGGTTTTCTGCTTTAAAAATTCTCAATTAGAAATCAATCACATAATATAGACAGGAAGGAAGCCATTTCGTTTTTCCTTTTGTTGGAGGGTTTTTGTTGTTGTTTAAGTCCTCGCTTTATTTTTATGTGCTTTGTAACTATATTGTTAGCTATGTCTGTGATATAGACTCTTGCCTGTTAGTATAAAAGGAAAATACAAATGGTAATTTGGGAATACAAGTTCGAAAGTCTACAAGTTTGACTTTCAGTAAGCAACAGTAGAGCAAGTTTGCAATCCTCCTTTCTGTATTGTTTGCAGAAAATATATTTACATTCTAATAGACTAAAGTAGAGTTAGATGTGTGAGTCTGAAGAAGAAAACTACTGGTGTATGTAGGCGGTGATTTTTTTAAACAAAGAATGTTAAAAGGTTACCATCAAAAGAGGAGTCACAACCGCAAGATGAAGCAAAATGCCCGCCTTTCCATCCAGCTACTCCATATTATTTCAATTTTTAAAGGCCTCACTTTATTTTGATGTTCTTTGGAACTGCCAGTCATAATTCAGCTTTCTGTTTGTGTTCCCTTTTCCTTTGTTACTTCAAAGCCATTTGCCTCCTTTTGTGATTTCTGTTACTCATTCCACAGAGTATTCGTGGCTCTTCTACAAGAAAAACAACACCTACCAATGTACCTAAGCTCAAATGTCTAATTATAGATCGTTTCAACTGAGATTAGGGACTGCAAAAACTGGATTTGATGCTCAGTCTACATGACGGCTGGCTTTCCGAGCCACAATCACCTCACCTGGCTTTGCATCCTTAGGGGTGGGCGGGGGTTGAAGAAAGAGAAGAGTGCTTTTCTAAATGGTCTTGTACTTCTGTTTTCCTTTGTAGCTTGCCTACTTCAAGCTGAGCTGGTGAATTATGAGCGAGTCAAAGAATACTGCCTGAAAGTACTGAAGAAGGAAGGGGAGAACTTCAAGGCACTCTATCGGTCAGGTGTGGCCTTCTACCACCTGGGAGATTACAACAAGGCACTTTACTACTTGAATGAAGCACGATCTCGACAACCAACAGGTACTGGTGGGAAGGAGAGACCCCTGTCCAGCTGTATCTTCAGCAGTGCTTTCTTTCCATCCCTCAAAATGTTTCTAGAATACATATATTTTGCTCATTTCATCTCAGGAGGATCTTCTGATACTCTCCTTGCATTTGTCATCCACACAGAGTACTGTACTCATAAAGGACAGGATGAGTTGTTGAACTTGATCTGGGGCTGGATCTACACTGCCCTGTATCCCAGGATCTAATCTCAGATCATCTGATTTGAACTGGATTGTATCACTGCTAGATAATCTGGGATAAATAGATAATCTGGGATATAGGGCAATGTAAATCCAGCTGGAGTGACAAACCTGTGGAGCATTTTTTCACCTTTCTGCTTAACATTGAGATCTGGCATTGGCAAAGTACAATCTCTGGGCCCCATTTGCCCCTTGAAGACCCTACTACTGCCCTAAATCCCCCATTGCTCATCTTTTTCCTCAAAAGCCATGCAGAAATCCCTTCAAATGCATGAAAACACATGTAAATACCCCAATCCCCTCAAGCACTCCAGAATCATGGCCCCATGGTATCCCAGATATCTCAATTTCTCTCTGCAGTATCTCTCAAATTGGCAAAAGCAATTGCTGCAATCCTGTGTGCCTCAGTATAGTACAGCTGTTCTATATGTGGATCTACATTTGTCTGAGCCACATACCACCATCCATCACCTAGATTTGTTTTAAAGCCTCTGGAGCCCCTCTGCTATGGATGGCAATTTTATGCCCTTTAGATAACAGGCAGGATTGCAGGCGTATGCGTCTGTCTACAGTATATTCCCTTATTGAGCCTTGAAATGACAACAGCAATGCTAAGCGCCACTGCAGTTCCCCAGAAGTTGCTGTGCTGCAGTAAGTATTTCACATCTGTCTATGAAGACATAACTAGTTGTTTCTCCAATCCTGCCTACTCCCAGCAATGTAGAGTTTCACCACTCAGGCAAGGGTGAGGAGTCTTTGAGCTCTGTGGATAGACGGAGGAAATATGAAGTACCAAAACCAAAAAGAGAGCATAGATGTGTGTATGGGGAACTTGCATGTGCTTATGCAAGAACCATCACCATTTTTAGGGGGGAACGGCAGTGGAAGATGGAGATATTTGGGCTTGCTGTTGGAGAAAGTGAGGCCACAGAATGAAGAAGATATCATTACATTCTCTTTCTCTTGTCATCCTCCTCATTATTGGTCAGCAGTGACTGATGTTAAATGTCCTTTGGGTAGTAATTACAGTTCAAATATTAATCCATGTTTTGAAGGACTTCTCAAAGCTGAGGAATCCTATTCCTAAGCAGGTCCAGCACTTTAACTAATATCTTCAAAACTAACCAGAACCTGGAATGGATTCACTGCCCTTTAAATGGGTGACCTCCTTCCTCCAGGATCGGGGACAACGTGTGGAGAGGGGGGAGGTGGTCTCCGGGAGGCTCCCATTGTTGTGGGTCCCCCAGGGGCCATCCTCTCACCCTTATTATTTAACATGTACATGCGCCCCCTGGCCCAGCTGGCCCGCGACTTTGGTCTGGAGTGTTATCAGTATGCGGATGACACCCAACTCCTGCTGAGAATGGACGGCAGGCCGGACACCGTACCCGATTGTTTCCATCTATGCCTTGAAGCCGTGACTGGTTGGCTGCGTGCCAGCCGGCTGAAGGTGAATCCGTCGAAGACGGAGATCTTGTGGTCTGGTCGCCCTGGGCTGGATGAGTGCCGGTTGCCTACCCTGGATGGCGAGCAGCTCAGCCCGTCATCCCTCGTAAAGAGCTTAGGTGTCCAATTGGACCTTTTGCTGACCATGGAGACTCAGGTCTCCATGGTCAGCAAAACGGCGTTCTACCATCTCCGCCAGGCTAGGCGACTGGCACCCTACCTGTCCAGGGATGATCTGGCCACGGTGATCCAGGCGACGGTCATCTCGAGGCTGGACTACTGTAACGCCCTCTCCGTGGGCCTTCCCTTGGCGACAGTCCGGAAACTCAAGCTGGTGCAGAATGCCGCTGCTCGCTTACTGGTGGGAGCACCGGTGAGAGAGCATATTACGCCCATCCTGTGGCAACTGCACTGGCTGCCTATCGAGTACCGGATTGCCTTCAAGGTGTTGGTGTTAACCTTTAAGGCCTTGCACGGTCTAGGGCCTGAGTACCTGAGGGACCGCCTTACCCCGTATATTCCCCCGAGATCACTGCGCTCGGAAGAGCAAAACTTGTTAGTCATTCCATCACCCCGCTCCTGCCACTTGTCCAGTACAAGACAGCGGGCCTTTTCAGCGGTGGCTCCCATGACTTGGAATTCGTTGCCTAGCCATGCCCGGGCGATTCATGAACTCTGCCCTTTCCGAAGGGCCTGTAAGACTACCCTCTTCAGACTAGCGTTTGGCTAGCCTGAATGAAGAGACATATCATCGTCCGAACTAAGATCTAAGCTCTGTGATCTGCTGGCTACCGACTATGTATTTGTGTCTTACTGAATTTTATTGTATGTTTTATTGTGTATTTTACTCCTATTGTGATCCGCCCCGAGCCTGCAGGGAGGAGCGGAATATAAAACCGAATAATAAATAAATAAATAAATAAATAACATGGGAACCACCCATTACTGTTGATGTTCCTCACCAATCAGATTATGTTAAAATGCTTAGGGATCTATGTAGCTGTGAAAGAGACCATCAGAAAGACCACCTCAACACCACCATTGTTGCATCTACTGGGGTGTTGTAAGTCTGGAGTGGTGGGGAGGGAGGATACATGATTTTGGTGGGGCATTTCTATTCATTTCTCAAACATAGAGCATTGGTTCTGTATGAAGTGTTGCAATGTGATATAATGACAATGTGGTTCTAACTGAGTTTTTAATAATGTAAAAAGATGTAAGAGAAAAGAGATGCAAATTCCCACACCCATTCTCAGCAGACTGCACCAAGGACTGTGCACCCATTAGTTTTGCTATTGTACACTTATATTATTATTTGTTGTGTCCTTTGGGGCCATGTCAATCACCTCTTGAACTGAGGAGCTGCATTAAATTTTTTCTTAACAGCCCCATCCCATCTCTCCAGGACTCAACAGGTTACCAAGGCTATTACAATTGATACAGAAATGTATCTCATGGGTGAATAAGTGGGAAGCCATCTGCACATAAGAAATATGGATCAAGACTGTAGCCTAGTTGAGTTGAGGTCAAGGTCCATTTCAGTAAAAGACATGCACAAGAACATACTCTTCTGTCTCTTTTCCTCCCCTCCCCCCTTCATACAGGACATGCAATAAATTTAGGCTTATGCTGCCCTCTTAATATCCCACAAGGCATTCTGTTTCCATCTGTCATGTTTGGGCAGAATGCTGCCTGAAGCAGTTTCCATTTGACTCAAACAGCTGCATACTCTGCATTAGCTCTGCCAGTGTGTTTATGCACCCTTTCAGTCAGCCAGTAGAGATGGGAGGCTGCCATCCCTGCTTTGTATCTCAGTGAACATGAGAAAATGCCTATACTCATCTAAACACAAACTACATAATTAGAGGGGAGTGCAGAATGATCTCTTTTTCACCCCCTGAGGTCCAGGTTAGGTTCAGGTACTGGCCAGCTTTTCTAGCCATTAATTATAGCTACAACTTATCCTATGGGTTAAGCTCCCTTTTATTCATTTTTAAAATCAACAGTGAGCTACATTCTTAAAATAAACACATTGTCTCCAAACCATGTTTTTCAGCAAAAGTAGTTATGCATTTGAGTATTGCTTTATGCAGAGAAAGAAAGACTTGATCTGAAGATGCCAAGAAACCAGATGTCTGGAGGTGGGGGAGAGTCTACTAGTGTTGTTGTTTTCAAATCTGTTGCCTATTTTCTGTGTGCTGGAAAACACCCTAAAGCAGTGGTCTCCAACCTGTGATCCATGGACCACCGGTGGTCCCCAGGAAGGAAAATATGGTCCACAGCCTCACCATTGCTACACCGTTGTCTTGAAACTATGCAGCAACAAGAGCTACTGGTCTTGTGAAACCTTCTTATAGTGCTGAGGCAAAGTCAGGAAGGGAGAGGCTGACTACCCACAAAAGATTAACAGAATCATAGAATAATAGAGTTGGAAGAGACCTCATGGGCCATCCAGTCCAAAGTACCCCTGAGACATGGCCTTCCAGCCTCTGCTTAAAAGCTTCCAAAGAAGGAGCCTCCACAAGGACAGAAAGTTCCACTACTGAACAGCTCTCACAGTCAGGAGGTTCTTCTTAATGTTCAGGTGGAATCTCCTTTCCTGTAGTTTGAAGCCATTGTTCCAGGCAGGTGAGTCTTCTAATGCTGTTCTCCATCGGCTCTGTAGAAGTGAAAGATGAATTTTAGGGCATGTCAGGAAAAAATAAAGACATAGTCATGGAAGAGTACTGTGCCAATGTGACTCCAGTAGTTCTGGCATAGTAAAGCTGAACAGAAGACCAAGCCCAGCAGACAGGACAGTGAAAGAACAAGCAGATTTTTTTTTGATTTCAAGACGATTCCATAACCCAGATGTTGTTGGAATGCAGCTCCCATCAGCCCTGGACAACTTAATAAATGATTTAAAAGTTTTGGGAGTTGCAGTTCACCACCCCCAATATGGAGGAACAGAATGGATCTTGAATTGGCCTCATCTATACACATAATAGAAAATGTGTATGTGGCGGAGGGGTCAACTTACATGGATTCTGACCTCCACAAACAGACTATAGTTCCAAGTGCTGAGAAGCCTCCAAAGGCACTCCCTCAACTGACATTGCAGGTTATAGCGAGTGCCATGAACATGTAGCCCAAGCGCTACCAATGTCCTCCCCAAACACTAACCACCCAAGGATTTCATTTGGGGACAATTTCATCCTAGATTTGATGCATTTCCCCCACCACTGGCAGGCATCCCAGTGTTCCTTGTGTGGAATTTGTATGACCCTGCCCACTGCCTCTCCCTTAACCCTTTCCTACAATTTCCTATGGCACACAGCAAACGCAGGGGAACTGATCAGCAACTAAACAGACTGGACGGGTTTGGGGGCCAACTCAACAGGTTGGAAGTTGTAGTTCACCTTGATCAAGGCAGAGCACTGTGAATCCCTCCAATAATGGATCTGGACCATATTTGACATACAGAACCCCCATTACTAGGTTTGGGGGAATTGACCTTGATTTATAAGAGTTGTAGTTCACCTACATCCAGAGAGCACTGTGAACTTATCCAATGACGGATCTGGACCAAACTTGGCCCACAGTCCCAACATGGCCCACTGTGCATACTGGCAGGGTTTGGACATGATTGTTCTGGAAATCTGGGAATTGTACTGTAGTTCACATTTATCCAGAGAACACTGAATTCAGCCGACGACAGTTTCGGGCCAAACTTTCCACACAGAACCAACATGGGCAACTGTGATTACTGGCTGGGTTTGTGGGTGATTGTCCTGAAAATCTGGGAGTTGTAGTTCACCCTTATCTAAATGTCACTGAGCCCAGCTGATATCGGATCTTGACCACATTTGGCACACAGAATCACTATGGCCAACTTTGAATAATGGCAGAGTTTGGGAAGGATTGACTCATGATTCTGTGAATTGTAGTTCACACACATTCATAGGCATTTTCTATTGGGAGCATTCATGAAAAACAAAAGGAAAGACTGACTTTTTTCTAATAAATTACCAAACTGATATTACCAAACTTCAAAAAACAAACAATGCCTTTCTCAAATAACCTGGGCACTGCTGGGTCCCCAAGCTAGTAATGACATATGTAGAATGCAGCAAACTGCATTATATGGCAATGTCGATGGGGCCTAGGTTGCTGTCTATTTTACTTATGGTTCTCTTGGAGTTATAGGCAGGGTCATGGGCACTCAGTGAAGTTGTATCTTTGTTGTTACCTCCCATTATTTTGGGGAGTCTGTATACTACATTTTTAGGAGGATTTTTTAAAAAGCATTACTCTAAGAATTACAATATCTGCAATGGCACACACAGCTCTCTTCCACCTCTCCCTCTCTTTCTCTTTCCAAACTGAAATATGCCCCTTCCTCAGTTCCCCCATTCAAGGAGTTTGGAAAAGTTCATTTCTTAAAGGAATGTGACTCTGCGAATCCTCCAGGTTGGAGGATTGTGGGAAGAAAAGTCCAGAAACAACTAGGATTTTCAAGTGTCGAGCTCTAGAGTTCAAAGCTTAAACTCTAACATTGATGGTTAGAGTTCAATTGCAACATGCAGCCAATATTGCAGGCCATTGTTTCTGAATGCCATTGTATATGGTTTATTTGAAGAAGAAAGACTATTGTGGGTTTTTTCTTAATTTAAAAAGAGAAAGAAATTCTGTAGTTTGGCACTGGGGTGATCTATGCACTCTGAAAGGTATTATATAAATGCCTGCTATTGTATTACTGGCCTAACCTTCCTTGTTCCAGTTTTTCTGTCTGTGAAATGGAGGTATTTATGCTTCTTGGCTTTGCTTCAGCCTTCATGCTTGAAATATCATGAGCGTGCAAAGTTTTGTGTACCATTTAAATAAAGAAAGATGCATTAGGGCAAGTTAGTGGAAAATTACTTTTCTGAACAAAAGAATTTCTTAAATGGCCAGCAGGAATTTACTTCACAGAAGGCTCTTCTGTTCTGAAAGCCTGCTGCTGTTGAACCAAATCTCTTAAAGCTATTTATTTTACTGCCAAGGGCTTACAGAGCTGAAAACTAACCTGCCTGAATTGCTTTCCATCGCTCTGCCCTCTAACCTCAACCACAAAACAAGCAGAGAGGAATCTGAAGTAACTGAGTGGTCTCCTCATTAAAGGAGACATCTTGGATTAGGAGGAGGCCATTAAAATATGGCAACTTAATGATAAACCAAACTGGAAACATACTGACTGGACATTCAGGGCTTTCACAAGTGGGTTTGGGCCCTGGTGAGAAAATTAGTTTATTCCCTGGAATTTTGCTCTTTCTCTCAATGTCCTTTAAGTCTTTGTGGGAATGAGGTGAAACACACACAAATGTCACTTAAGGGCTAAGAGTAACAAAAATATTTTTGCAACGATTATAGTGGAAGCTTTCTCCGATTGTTGCTTTCAGTGAAATTTAGCTGTTGCCCTGCTTCCCAATCCACATGGTCAAGTCAACTTTAATTTATAGCAGCGTTTCTCAACCTGGAGGTTAGGACCCCCTGGAGGGGGGGTCAGGAGGGGGTGCCAGAGGGGTCACCAGAGACCATCAGAAAACACAGCATTTTCTGTTGATCATGGGGCTCTGTGTGGGAGGTTCGGAATGTTCTTTGATTGAAGGTGAACTACAAATCCCAGCAACTGCAACTCCCAAATGTCAAGTCTACCCGTGTTCACATTTGGGCATATTGAGTATCTGTGCCAAGTTTGCTCCAGATTCATCATTGTTTGAGTCCACAGTGCTCTCTGGATGTAGGTGAACTACAACCCCAAAACTCAAGGTCAATGTTCACCGAATCCTTCCAGTATTTTCTGTTGGTCATGGGAATTCTGTGTGCCAAGGTTGGTTCAATTCCATTGTTCACGGAGTTCAGAATGTTCTTTGATTGTAGGTGCACAATAAATTCCAGCAACTACAACTCCCAAGTGACAAAATTAGTCCCCCCAACCCCACTAGTATTCAAATTTGGGCATATCAGGTATTTGTGCCACATTTGGTCCAGTGAATAACAATACATCCTGCATTTCAGATATTTACATTATGATTCATAATGGTAGCAAAATTACAGTTATGAAGTAGCAACAAAAATAATGTTATGATTGGGGGTCACCACAACATGAGGAACCGTATTAAGGGGTCATGGCATTACGAAAGTTGAGAAACACTGATTTATAGTGATCTCATGAATAAGACTGAATTTACACTGCCATATAATCTAATTTCAGAATGCATACCGTGTTTCCCCGATAGTAAGACACCCCCGATTGTAAGACGTATCGGGGGTGTCAGAGGGGTCGGCTAAAATAAGCCGTACCCCGAAAGTAAGCCGTAACCCCGGCCGCCGCGTCACTCGGTCCCGCCTCCTCCTCCTCCGCCGCCGCCCAAACACTTGACCTGAGGTGAAGAAGAAGGGGAGCGCGCGCCTTGGAAGCAGCCAACCCTCCCTCGTGCGGCGGTCTCGAACAGCCGCTTTGGGAGGCGTGCCGTGGCCGGCCCTCGTCATGGCCATCCCCGCAGCCTCGGCTCCTGCCTGCCTGCCTGCCTTCGTTCCTTCCCTCACGCACTCTCCATGCCGCTCCGAGGAGAGAAGCCTCCACCTCCTTCTCTCACTCTCCAACCCAAGCCGGGCCCGCTCCACCCCCGGACCCAGGGAGGAGGGGCTTCCGGCCGGGAGGGGAGCAGAGGCATCCCGCCAAAGCCAGCCCCTTTGGGCGAGGGAGGGCCTCGCAGGGAAAGGCGGAGAGCGAGCGATGCCTGCAGGAGCCCCGCCGCCATGTTCTTCCCTCCCCTCGCAGGACGCGCGAGCGCGAGATCACCACACGAGGGAGGGTTGGCTGCTTCCAAGGCGCGCGCTCCCTTTCTTCTTCACCTCAGGTCAAGTGTTTGGGCGGCGGCGGAGGAGGAGGCGGGAACGAGTGACACGGCGGCCGGGGGTACGACTTACCGTCGCCCAATGTAAGTCGTACCCCGAAAGTAAGACGTAGTGGGGCTTTTGGGGGTAAAAAGAAAGTAAGACGCTGTCTTACTTTCGGGGAAACACGGTAGAAACTGAACAGAAAAGGTGCCAGCAAACAACCTTGCCTGACTCCTTTTCTTGTTTCAATTTTGTTTACCTGACAGACCTAACCACACTCTTAAATTTGTCCCTGAATATAACTGCTTTCAATACGAGAATGATATGAATATATGTTGCCATATAATGTAGTTCGACGTAGTTAATTCATAAAGTGGATTATATAACAGTGAAGATGGGACCTGAGAGACCTCCAAGGATCCTTGTTACCAGTAACATTGTTCTTCTCTTGCAAACTCAAAACTGTGATTTCATTGCCTCTGTAATGTGCTGTTCCTTTTCCCCTACTGCCTTCCACCTTCCACTATTATCTTTTTTAATATCTCATGCTTTCTCATGGTATCTCCAAAGTGCAGCAATTTTAGTTTAATCATCTAGGCTTCTAGAAATAGTCCAGACTTGATTTGCTTTAAGACCCACACACTTCCCTTTTTAGCAGTTCATAGTATCTGTAGAACTCTCTTTGGGCACTACATTTCATATGAGTAGATTCCATTCCTTTCAGCTTTCTTCATTATCCAGCTTTCACAACTGTAGATAGAAATCAGAATTTTTATAGCACAGACAAACTTGACTTTGGTATTCAATAATATAGTGGTTTCCTTCTGTGAGAAAACCATTGGAGGAGTATAGTGCCTAGATCCACGGAAATCATGCTACCCCTCTATTCTGCCTTAGTCAGACCACATCTAGAATACTGTGTCCAATTCTGAGCCCCACAATGTAAGGGAGATGTTGACAGGCTGGAATGTGGCCAGAGGAGGGCGACTAAAATGATCAAGGGTTTGGAGAACAAGCCCTATGAGGAGCAGCTTAAAGAGCTGGACATGTTTAGCCTGAAGAAGAGAAGGCTGAGAGGAGACATGATGGCCATTATAAATATGTGAGAGGAAGCCATAGAGAGGAGGAAGCAAGCTTGTTTTCTTCTGCCCTGGAGACTAGGACTAATCCCCCCTCGGGGGTTGAGAAGAGCGGGGTAAAATGCCGGAAATAAATAATAAATAGGATGTGGAACATTGACTTCAAACTACAGGAAAGGAGATTTCACCTGAACATTAGGAAGAACCTTCTAACTGTGAGAGCTGTTCAGCAGTGGAACTCTCTGCCCTGGTTTGTGGCGGAGGCTCCTTCTTTGGAGGCTTTTAAGCAGAGGCTGGATGGCCATCTATCAGGGGTGCTTTGAATGCAATTTTCCTGCTTCTTGGCAGAGGGTTGGACTGGATGGCCCACAAGGTCTCTTCCAACTCTATGATTCAATGATAAAACCCATTGTGGAGAAGTCTGAAACAGTGGGAAAGCAATGATGGATAGAACCTACGATTGATAGAACCATTACAGTTTCCAACTTCCTAGTTGAACATTAACATGTTATGAAGGAATAAGAAAAGGAACACATTAGCAACAGAAATTGTGACATCCCATTTAGTGGATGCATTTGAAAAAAACAGACTGGAAAATAGGTGTCAGAAAATATCACAGTGAAGAAATTCTTGGCATGGGATGAGATGGGGTGTGTGTGTGTGTGTGTGTGTGTTTGTGGAATAGATCGACCTGGCTGTATCTTTCAATCTTTTTCTTTTGTGATTAGTTTCCTTAATAAAGCCAGAGTCTGCATTAAGGCTTGCCTGAGAGATTTTGAGCTAGCAAGCATTGAGAGTATCTTGTGGCACAAACTTGACCCAATCTTTCTTTTGCCCTCCAGCTCTAGAGGAAGATAACACATTTGAGGAATTATCCATGCGGATGAATTTGTGCTGTAGGTCATTGGCTCCCTTTCTCACTGTGCTGTTGGGAAGCACAGCTCCTAATTGGCATATTATGTGCTGAAGTTTTTCCCTCCATGTTAGGTATTTGGTAGATGTACAAGCTTGAAGATGTGCAATTCCCTTGCCTTGCTAGCTAATTTTCACTCACCATATTCATTGAACATACATTTAAAAAGTGTAAACTGCATGGCAGGGGATGCTCACAGCAAATATTTTACATACATGATTTTGGCGGAATGCAAATTGTGCGTAGTTCACGTCTTTACCAATCCACATACTGTCTTGCTAGACAAAAGATATGCCACACAGATGTTCAGTAAAGAATAAGGTGTTTGTTATGCAGAGCAGCATATATACAGTCATGTGAACATTTGCATTGACTCACACAATATCATTTGAGAGAGATAATGGTCCTTGGGTGTCCATGTGAAATATCTCCTTCCAGCAGCCCAGAAGCAGAAAATATACTAACTTTTATTGCACAGAAAGCCTAAAGATGTAACTGTTGGCAAAACTCCCAGGTTCAGCTAGTATCCCGGGTGTAACCCAACCAATCAGCTTCATGCTTTCCATTTTTTAGTTAACGCACTCACCAACCAATTTTTACGTGCTCCAACAATGATTTGTGTATATTTACTAAAACAAAGGGGTCAAGGTGAATGTATTGTCCTGTTTCCAATGAGGGGTTAAGACCTTATTTATTAAAATATCTAACTTACCATATGAAAGAGAGCTTCATAGAGTAGAAATCTTCAGCAAAGATTCAAACCCAGCTTTGTTTGCTTAAATCAAACAGAGCAAAAGCGAGGGGAGCTGATTAGCCATGAAGCTATTAAAATTATGTGCTAGTTTTCCTAATTGCTTTCCAGATTATTTCATTTATTTTATGGCTCTTTTCTGGTTTGGTGCATTTCAATCCTAGGATTATCAACAAAAATGATAGAAAATGTAATTCATACACCACAAAGTGAGAGCAACTCAAGATTGCATCTCCTGGAGGCTATGGTACTACCCATTGCAATATACGTATTCCTTTTCCCTCCCTCTCTCCCCTTCCTTCTTTCCTCCATTCTCCCTCTTCCTTCCTTCCTCTTCCTTCCTTCCTTTCTCCCCCTTCACCTTTTCCTTCTCTCCTTCCTTTTCCCTCCCTCTCTCCTTCCTTCTTTCCTCCATTCTCCCTCCCTTTCCCTCCCCTTCTTTCTTTCCTTCTTTCCCCTTATTTTACTTTTTCTCACTCCCTTTCTTTTCCCCACCCTTTCCTTTCCTCCCTTCTCATTTCCTTCTTTTTTCCCCCTCGTTTCTCTCCTGCTTTTCTTTTCTTCCATTTCCATAGTTCGTTCTTCTTTTCTTTCTTCCTCTCCCCTTCCTCCTTTATTTCCTCTGTCTTTCTTTCTTTCTTTCCCCCTCCTTCTGTCTTCTCTTCCTTCCCAGAGTCCTGAGCATGCCTTTTGCAGAGCCAGGTCTGAAGTGTCCCATCATTCTGCCCGGGAAATCCTTTTCTCATAGTATGTATGTATATACTCATATTTAGTTGAATTCAGTCTCACGGCAGCGTTCGATACTGTCGATTATGATCTTTTGACCCACCGACTGGCCGGGGCCGGGGTGAGGGGGTCAGCCCTTAGTTGGCTGTCCTCCTTCCTCCGGAACCGGTCCCAGCGAGTGAGAAGGGGTGAGGTTGTCTCCGGGGGCACCCCACTTCATTGTGGGGTGCCTCAGGGGGCAATTCTCTCCCCTTTATTATTTAACATCTATGTCCGACCACTTGCCCGGTTGGCACGCAGCTTCGGGCTGGAGTGTCACCAGTATGCGGATGACACCCAGCTCATTCTGGGGATGGAGGGCCAGCCGGACTCCGTACCCGATAATTTCCATCGTTGCCTTGAGGCCGTCACTGGATGGCTGCGAGCCAGTAGGTTGAAGGTGAATCCGGACAAGACGGAGATCCTGTGGCTGGGTCGTCCGGGTACGGGGGGGATCAGCCTTCCGACCCTGGACGGGGCGACACTTCGCCCGTCTTTATCGGTAAAGAGCCTGGGAGTCACGCTTGACTCCGAGCTGTCGATGGAGAAGCACATCTCCATCGTCAGCGGAGTGGCTTTCACCATCTCCGACAGGCGAGGAGACTGGCTCCCTACCTGTCCCGTCACGACCTAGCCACAGTGGTCCAAGCCACGGTCATCTCAAGACTAGACTACTGTAATGCCCTCTACATTGGCCTTCCTTTGGCAGCGATCCGGAAGCTCAAGCTGGTGCAGAACGCGGCAGCACGGCTGGTGGCAGGTTCTCCATCACGCTGCCACATCACGCCTGTGCTGCGTGAACTGCACTGGCTTCCGATAGAGCACCGGATCACCTTCAAGGTGTTGGTCTTGACCTTTAAGGCCTTGAATGGTCTGGGGCCAGTGTATCTAAGGGACCGCCTCTCCCATTACAGTCCACCACGACCACTGCGATCCGAGTCCCAAAACCTCCTGGTGGTGCCTAGTCAACGATCCATCCACCTAGGATCAACGCGGAGGAGGGCATTCAGCGCCGCGGCGCCGGTACTATGGAATGCTCTTCCCCCCACAGTCCGAGCGCAGGCCGATCTGCTAACATTCTGCAGGGCCTGCAAAACCTTCCTCTTGCCCAAGCGTTCGGTGTTTAGAGATATATGTGTGTTAGGCTGTGCCTAAACCATGCTGCGCACTGGTAGTGGCAATTTTAATCATGTTCTGTTTTTGTTCTGTTTTTATGACTTACAAATGTAAGTCGCCCTGAGCCTGTGGGATAGGGCGACTAATAAGTCGAAGTAATAAATAAAATAAATAAATAAATCTCTCTCTCTCTCTCTCTCTCTCTCTCACTGAAATAAATTTCCAAATATTTTGCTTTTATGGCTCTCTGAGTCAAAAAGGTTCCCGACCCCTGGTCTGGAGGGTCACAAGTTTGACACCTCTGCTTTATGTGTGCTTAGCTCATAGCTGGACTCGCTCTGGTTCTGCCTGCACACTGGAAAGCAATATAGTTTAGGTCTGCATGGAAATGTTTATACTACATAGATGGAATGTGGGATTGAGACCTGAAAGTGTTTGTGGCAACAGATATATGCTCCAGATTTAATGCAATGTGACACTACTTTGACTGCCATGATTCAATGCCATGGAACCCTAGAAGTTGTAGTTTGGTGAGGCACCAGTATTCTTTATCTTCAGCTCCCACAATTCCTAACAGCTGGTAAGCTGTTTGGGATTTCTGGGAGTTGAAGTCCAAAACAACCAGAAGACCAAATTTTGGAAACACTGTTCTAGATTTTAGTTCACGAAAGTGTAAGCAGTCTACTATCAGTGAGTTGAGATATGTCAAGTCAAGCACCTAGTGACTTCTCAAGTATGAGCCAAATGGCACGAAATTTGGGCTGGATAGTACACTGGCAACGAAGATCCACATAGTCAAAGCAATGGTATTCCCTGCAGTAACCTATGGATGTGAGAGCTGAACCATAAGGAAGGCTGAGCAAAGGAAGATAGATGCTTTTGAACTGTGGTGTTGGAGGAAAATTCTGAGAGTGCCTTGGACCGCGAGAAGATCCAACCAGTCCATACTTCAGGAAATAAAACCCGACTGCTCATTGGAGGGAAAGATATTAGAGGCAAACATGAAGTACTTTGGCCGCATAATGAGAAGACAGGAAAGCTTAGAGAAGACAATGATGCTGGCGAAAATGGAAGGAAAAAGGAAGAGGGGCCAACCAAGGGCAAGATGGATGGATGGTATCCTTGAAGTGACTGGCTTGACTCTGAAGGAGCTGGGGTGGTGACGGCCGACAGGGAGTTCTGGCGTGGGCTGGTCGGAAGTGACTGAATGAATAAACAACAAAAAGTACACTGCTGTTCCTAGGTGTAAATGCTTGATTCACATGAGGAGTGCAAAGAACTGAAGTCATTGTGAATGGTTGCTGTGGTCACAGACCTTCCTTTTTATCATAAAAGTAACAAATTAAATGTATTAAGGCCTATATTTTGTTGCCCATGAGCCCACATCCTTTTGTTCCCCTCCTGTAGTGGTGACATTCTGCCTTATTAGCAAATTCCTGCCTTCCCCTATACACTTCATTTTTGGTCACATCTCCTGCCCCCATGTGAGTTATTATTATTATTATTATTGGAGCCCTCGGTGGCGCAATGGGTTAAACCCTTGTGCTAGCTGAAGTGCTGACCAAAAGGTTGGCGGTTTGAATATGGGGAGAGGAGTGAGCTCCCGTCTGTCAGCTCTATCTTCCCATACAGGGACATGAGAGAAGCCTCCCACAGGATGGTAAAAACATTAAACATCTGGGCATCCCTGGGCAACGTCCTTTGCTTTGTTTTTCTATTTGGTGCTGAAATCCATGCAGAAGTCTCTTCTCAGCTTTTCCCTTTCTATGATCTACTTTTGAATGAGAGAATAACACAAAAGGGACGCTTCTAAATGCAAGAAGGGAGTTGGTTCAATCCAGGTCAATAGACAGATTGTGCCTTATAAATAAATCAAAAATGAAATGGAGGAAATATAAGATATTTGAAGAATAAAGCATTATTTTTGCATTTTCCCGTTTCAGAGTGACTGAACTTTTCTTTCCCACCTCCAGTCCTGCCAATATTAAGACATAATTGCAATTCTATATGCATTTACCTGGGAATAAATCCCACTGAAGTTGGGTTGCACATTATAGATCATAGAATCATAGAGTTAGAAGAGACTTGGTGGGCCATCCAGTCCATAGTATTGAGTCACAGCAGTTAAAGTGGTGTTAAACTGCATTACAACTGCAGTATAGATTCACCCTCTGAAATACTTGTATCTCAATGCACTTACAAGTTACGATCCTAGCACTGGTAATTTCAAAATCTTGATATGCTTTCTCTCAAGATAGTAGATCTCTTACTAAGAAGCAAACAATAATGGATCAGGGAGTTATTTTTTCTGTTAGCAAATGTCTCTTCTCTCAAAAAGGGCCCTTGTATGCCTAAATCAGTTTCAAAAAAGTGTGGAAGAATTTAGCCAACTTTCATTGCTATTAAGAGAAGAAGAGGAACATCTGAGAGGAAATATGATGATCATATTGTAAATGTATTCATTTATTTATGCATTTATTTTTACTAGGCATGTTTTGCCTTTCCTTCAAGAATCCGAAGCAGTTTTACATTTATTTCTAATAATTCAGTAGTACCATGCTGAATTATACTGAAAATGCACTTCAAAATAGAGATTGAATGACTGCATTCTGGAAAAATGACAGCGCACCGTCAAGAAATATGTGGTTAGGGAGGTAGGAACAGAGAGATGAGAAGCAGGTTGAAGCAATTGAAGTCTGCTGGAGATGGGAGGGGACCTGTCAAAGCAAAAGCTAGGTTACCTGCTGAGTTCAGATCGGATAGGAAGTATTTGCAGCCACAGGTGGTATATTTGATGTTGGTCCTAAGTGTTTTTCACACCACAATCTAAAGGTAAAATGATGGCCCTGGAGCTCCCAAGTACCTTTTCTTTATGACACCCAGTGGAGGAGACACAGGCAAGGAATTCATTCACTTGAGTCGCTTTGAGTCTCCTTATGGAGAGAAAGAGCAGGGTATAAATAAACATTATTATTATTATTATTATTACCTTTCTCTCACACACTCACTCCTGTCAGAATTCATTTCTGAAACACACAGTTGTCCTGAGGGCATCTGGCAAAATAGTTTAGGAGTTGACAACAGATCTCACATACGAAGTGGGTTAAAAGACAGTCCTGCTTCTACTGCTATTTCATTTTATTTTATTACAAGCTGAGTGCCCCTTGTCCAGAATGTGTGGGAGTAGACGTTTTTGGATTTTTAATTTTTTTTTAAAAAATGTTGGAATTCTTTTATTTGCATATGTATACAAAGTGAAATACCTTGATGACAGGATCCAAGTTTGAACATGAAATTCATTTATGTTTCATATATATCTTATACATATAACTTGAAGTTGATTTTAGACACAGTATTTTTAAGAATTTGGTGCATGCAACCAGAGCTTGTGTATACTGAACTATAAGAAAGCAAAGGTGTTGGTATCTCAGCCAGCTAAGTGGACAGTTTTGAATTTTGGAATATTTGGAATGTTGGAATGTTGGATTAAGGATGCTCAAGTCGTATTTGCAAGATTTACAAGGTTAATCATAATGAGAAACAGTGACAATGACTGTAAATGCTTAATGGGGCATTGTGATCTCAGATATGACATGAAATGCTTCTTTTTTAATGTGCAGACAGTCCCCAAGTTGCAAACAAGATAGATTCTGTTTGCAAATAAGATAGATTCTGTTTGCAAACAAGATAGGGAAGGGTTAATACCCTGTAGTTTTTGTTTTGCTATCTATGCCCCTGTTCAGAAGACTTCACCTCACTTTCTGTCCCTATGAAAACTGGATTTTGAGAAATGTGACTTGTTATGGAAAAAAGGATTGGCGAAAAAGCTTCAGTGGAGATACCTTTTCCCCATGACAACTCTTTCAGGAGTGAATTTCCATTCCTAGGGGTAGATCGGTCCCTTCAGGGAGATAGGACAGAATATAAATAAAGCATTATTATTATTTGAAACACAAATAGATGAGTACACAGCAAATAAGGTCACTTTGCTGGCTGTTGTACTGAATCACACATCAAACACTTCCCAAGTGTCTAGGACTATGTGATGTATCTGTGAATAGTGCATGCAGATCCCAGTAAAGTGGCTATTTGCAGCTGGCAGATGGTAATTTTGTCAGCGCCAATTGTGTTTAAGTGCACGCCAAGGTCTTTAGGCACTGCACCCAGTGTGCCGATCACCACTGGGACCACATTTACTGCCTTGTGCCAGAGTCTTTACAGTTTGATCTTTAAATCCTCATATCTTGTCATCTTTTCCAGTTGTTTCTCTTCAATCCTTCTGTTGCTAGGGCTTGCAAAATCGATGATCCATACTTCGTTTTTTTTAACACGACTGTGAGGTCAGGAGATTGTGCTCCAAGACTCAGTCTGAATTCAGAAGTCTCAGAGCAGTTTGACGTGTTCATTTTCTGTAACCTTTTCAGGCTTGTGATCCCACCAGTTCTTTGTCACAGGCAGATGGTATTTCTGGCACAAGTTCCAATGAATCATCTGAGCAACGGTGTTATGCCTCTGTTTGTAGTCTGTCTGCACAATCTTCTTGCAGCAGCTGAGGATGTGATCTATTGTTTCATCTGCTTCCTTGCAGAGTCTACACTTGGGATCTGTTGTCGACTTTTCAATTCTGGCTTTGATTGCATTTGTTCTTATGGCTTGTTCTTGAGCTGCCAGAATTAGGCCCCCCATCTCCTTTTTCAAAATTCCATTTGTGAGCCACATCCATGTTTTTTTCTTTGTCAATTTGGCTCTCAATTTTTCCCAGGAACTATCCATGGAGAGCCTTCTTTTGCCAGTTTTCTCTTCTGCTCTGCATTGTGTTTTTATGGGATTCCCTCTTTGTCTTTTGCACTTTAAGTAGTTTACGACTATTGACTTCCCTCAATGTTGGTTCTTGACTGCCTTTCACAAAGTCTGCCAGTGCATGTTTTTCTTCTTCTACCACTTGTTTCACTTGCAGAAGCCTTCTGCCTCCTGATTTTCTGGGCAGGTAAAGTCTGTTGACATCACTACACAGGTGTAATGAGTAGTGGATTGTCATCAGTTTTCTTGTTTTTCTGTCCAGATTATCCAGGTCTAGTTGTGTCCAGTTCACAATTCCAGCAGTGTATTATTATTATTATTATTCTCTCACTTCTTGTTGTCTCACCCCCATTTTTATCTACGAGTCATTTGTAAGTCAAATGTTTGTAACTTGGAGACTGCCTGTATGATGCACATCCCACCCCCATTAAAATGGTGGCAGCAGCAAGAGATAAGTATCAGAATTGTATCAGCCAGAATAAGGAGGAAAAAGTGACCCTTGTCTCCGCTACTGTAGTTCTGACCGAAAACAATTACTCCTTTGGAGCTGTTCTTTGCACTGGAAGGAAATCTATCATTAGTAAAGGTTACATGTTCCCCAAGAGCCAATGTGGTGCAGTGGTTTGAGTGCTGAACTTAAATCTCTGACAGACTCATGTTCAAATCCTCATTAAACCATGTAAACTTACAAGTGACATTGAACAAATCCCATGCTTTCAGTCTCGAGGGTTGTTGTTACAATTTTATGTGACTTGTTTTATACATTTCTACCTGTTGTATGTTATATGTGCACCCTGGAGTGCCTTGTAAGCCACCCCGAGTCCCTTCGGGGAGATGGTGGGGGGATATAAATAGGACACATGGCTGTGCAGGATTCTTACGTGAGCCTGGTACAGCCATGTGCCAGCCTTCCTCTTCGCAGGACGACATGGCGGGCCACCGTGACCTCCTACGAAGAGGAGCTTCCTGCAGAATACATGGTTCTCCCAAGAGCCCCTCATATCCATGTGAGAAACCCTCCCTCTCCCCATGCCAACCACCCCCCGGGCTCACACTCCCCCTGCGCCAACTGCCACTGACCTCACCCCCGGCCTGCCCAGGCCCATCCTGGCATGTGGCCCTCTTTCAAAACACTTTGGCCATGCCTGCACTAGCCTATCTGCAAATAGTAATCACTCTGCTTGTAAGATACACTACCAACTCTTAAATTTAAAATTCTAGTCATGGTGTCTCTGCTATAAATACAACGCAAATAATGAACAAGCATTTGAGGTAATGTTGATTGTACATTTTAAGCAAGGAGCTGTACTAAATAGGTGTATTTTCATCTCTTTTACAGATACCAACGTTGTAAGGTACATCCAGCTGACAGAAATGAAGCTTAGCAGGTGTTCCCAGAGAGAAAAGGAAGCTTTGTGAGACCCAGTTCTGAATGGACACTTCCTTCCCAATAATACCCATGTGGTGGTCCCTCCACCCATATGGCTCTACCTTCGTTGACAATTTTTCTTGCCCGCTCCCCTCTTTACTTTTAAATTGAGCTCAGATTGGTGTTTTTTAAACAAGAGAGTTAAACTTTGGGTCTGGCTTTGGCTATCTGATGGCAGAAGAACTACATTCCAGCCCTCCTAGCACAATTGCTACTGTCAGCCAAGTTTTGGAAGTTTGACTGAAGGATTGAAGGGTACAAGGGAGGGAAATCTACTTTGCCTTGTCTTGCTTATTGCTTGCTGTTGCTGCAACCAACCAAGCAATTGCTCGCCTTTTTTTTTTCTTCAAATGATGAAGTGGCAGCAAATAGAGAAAAATCTTCAGTCATCTAGAGGGACATGCATACTTTGGCGGCTTCCTTGCACTTGTAGATTTTCATGATCCAGAGAGAAGCCATCTGCTCAAAATCCCATGCCAATGAGGCCCATTTGCAATATGCTGTTTTTAAAACACGGGTGAGGGGATGAAATGTAGTTTAAGCAATGAGTTAAAGACTGGGAAGGCTTTGGAGACATGGGCAAAGCTGAAGGAGAATGTGAAAGGACACTGTTGTTTTGGGGAATAAAACTGGAATGATTAATATTGAATATACATTGTTTGACAGGCAGCAATCCTATATACATATATATACATATATATTTTTAGAAGGCACGCCTGGGTCTAAAGGAGTACATAAAGAATCAGCATGACCTTGTAACTAGTTTCAGCTCAGACTGTGAAAACTGGAGCACTGAATTATGGTTGTATCACCATCTTGATATGCACCTGTGGGCAAGTCACTTACTTTTTCTGTGCCTCAGTTTCTCCATGTGTACAGTGGGGATACTAATGCCTCCCTACCTCACAGGGGGTGTTGTGAGGGTTTGTTAGTTAATGTTTGTACAGTGCTAAATATTATTATTGGTACACTGGACTGTGTTTGGAATCCTTACATCTTGTCCTTGTTGTCCATATTTAGAATATGAATGCCAAACTTCTCCCCAGGTCTATGCTGGTCTGTGAAACATGATAGATTTTTGACAGAGCACCATCAGCCGCACCTGAGACGGCGGTGGAAGAGAGAGAAAAGCCAAAAATACTCAGAGTTAGCCTGCTCTGGCGCTGCCCCTGACACAGTAAGAAGTCTAGACAGATGGGTGAGATGACAGCACATTGGCACCAATGCCATATCCTCCCATTAGCCACCACCAATATCACTATTTTGCTGGTCAGCAGATGTTCCAAGCAGCTCCCAAGCATAGCCTTTTGTCAACTTTGCTTCTGGTGAGATCACAACAGGGTGACAAGCAATGTGATCACCAAAAGCAACATGGCCAGCATGGCTCTGCTAGGGAGCTGCTTGGAGCTACTTCTGGCCTGCAGTACAGTGGTAGGTCTTTTTGATACATAGACACTGGATAGTCCTGCATCCAGCCGAGTTCAGCTGCCCACACTTCAAAAACACCAAGGTAATCCCTGAGTTTTCTAGAAGTTCTAGAAGAATTTGAAGATCTCCTTGTGCTGAATTAAAGGCTGAAAGAAGCATTTCTGCTGCAGAACCAGCTGTATCTCATGTAGAGTGCTCACAAGGTGAGTTCATTTTATTTGGCCTGGGTAAGATCTGCAGCATGGATTTTCTGGTCTGCTACTTAGGAATTTTTTAAAATGAGAAATGCTTGCAATCAAACATGAGAAAGAATACACTCTTTGAAAATTAGATGTTGGGTGAAAAAACAAGTCTTCTAATTTATATAGGTTTTCTTCTGTCATTAACATGGGAGTCTATTTACTCTACACAATTATAGCACTATTATTCATTCATTCATTGCTCACCTTTCAATGATTTGATGCCATGTAAACATACATACATAATAAAATAAGCATATAAAAGCAATCATTAAAAACATATCAAACCTTAAAATATGTATTAAAATCACATTATCCAAAATCATAATCCATGGCCGTTCCTAATTGTCATTGCACTATTGTGTAAATCTTTAGTGGGTTACTAACTGAACATTTGATCCCACATGCATGTCTTTAGCTGTTCCCTGAAAATCAGGAGGGAGAGGGCTGATCTGATTTCATTAGGAAGTGAGTTCCAATAGCCGAGGGGCCACCACTGAGAAGGCTCTGTCTCTCATTACCATTAGCTTCACCTGTGAAAGAGGCGGGACTGAGAGCAGGGCCTTCCTAGACGATCATAACCTCCTAGCTGGTTTATAGAGGGAGATATGTTCAAACAGGTAAACTGAGCCAGAACCGTTTAGGGCTTTATAAGCTAAAGCCAGCACTTTGAATTGTGCTTAGTATCATTGTGGCAGCCAGTGAGGCTGATGCATAGAGAAGTTGTATGTTCCTTGTGCCCCACTCCGGTGAGAAATCTGGCTGCTGCTTGTTGGACTATTTGAAGCTTCCAGACATTCTTCAAAGGCAACCCCATGGAGAGTACATTTCCGTAGTCTATTCTCGATGTAACCAGAGCATGGACCACTGTGGCCAAGTCTGACATCCCAAGGTATGGGCGCAGCTGGCGAACAAGTTTTAATTGTGCGAAGGCTCCCCTGACCCCCGCTGAAACCTGAGTTTCCAGGCTCAGCGATGAGTCCAGGATTACTCCCCAGCTGCGAACTTGTCTCTTCAGGGGGAGTGTAACCCCATACAGCACAGGCTGTAACCCTATACCCTGTTCAGCCTTGCGACTGATCTGTCTTGTCTGGATTCAAATTCAATTTGTTTGCCCTCATCCAGACTGTTATAGCTGCCAACCACCGGTTCAGGACCTGAACAGCCTCCTTAGCAGCAGGTGGAAAGAAATGATAGAGTTGAAGTCATCTGCGTACACATGGCATTGAACTTCAAAACTCTGGATGATCTCTCCAGTGGCTTCATATAGATGTTCAACAACATGGGGGACAGAATTGAGCCCTGCAGAACCCCACAAGACAATGGCTGTGGGGCTGAGTAGGTGTCCTCCAGCAACACCTTCTGAGAGCAGTCCTCTAGGAAGGACCGGAACCACTGTAAAACAGTGCCCCCAAGCCCCGTATCTGTGAGGCTTCTCAGAAGGAAACCATGGTCAATGGTATCGAAGGCCATTGAGAGGTCCAGGAGAACCAATAGGGGCACAATTCCCCTGTCAAGTTTTCTATGTAGATCATCCACTAAGGCGATCAAGGCTGATTCAGTTCCATGTCCCGGCTTAAAGCCAGACTGTGCCAGATCCAGATAATCAGTTTCTCCAAGAACATCTGGAGTTGCAAGGCCATCACACATTCCATGACTTTGCCCAAAAAGGGAGATTGGAAACTGGCCGAAAGTTGTTCATTTGAGTGGGGTCCACTTAACTGTCATGAAAGCAGACAAGGATTTTCTAACTGTTATGAAATGGAATTAAAATGGAAATGTTTCGAAATGGTTTCTTTTAACTGTTCTACCTTTCCTGCTTTCCTTCCTTTGCTCAGGAGGCTGTCTATGTGAACAAAGACACACTGTTTTAAAAGTGCTTAAGAGAACCAAAGAAAGTATCCTGCTTCAAACACAGGCAATTACTACATAGCATGGCGCTTTTTCTATTAATATTTGCTGTAGGTGGGAATGAAAGAACACCTGCAGATATAATAATATCAATCCAGTTTGCAATTGGGAAGGCGTACCCTTCTATCAAGAGGCATGTAGATGTGTAGGTGGTTGCTTGAACATGCATGCATGTACGTGCCGAAAGAGAGAGTTTTTCAAACTGCAAACGCTGGAGCAGAATGGGTATCTTCTGACCAAAAAAGATGCCAAAATAGTGGGAGGTGTTAAGGACACTTGAGAGCAATGTTTCCCTGTTGTGTTGAGCTTCATTTTTCAATGATCTATTGGTTTTTTCTTCTTCTGCTAGAGTTACCAACAAAGATGAGAGTGAGTCATCATGGTGTTTAGGGGGAGATGACCTTGGTTCAATATAGTTCAGACTCCTATGTTGACAATTTTCCACATTGCACTATCCTTCCTACATAAACCCACACATTTCTCCAGATGTTGGCATTAAGCATGTAGTTGAAATATATTGAAATTTCTGACAAAACTTGTTTCTGGAAGGGAACGCACAGAGCAATCTTCCTCCTGAATTTGCTTAGCAAAGACAGCTTTGGGGGGTTAAGTTAAAGGTGGGTGCTGAGCACAAAGTTCCCTCCTTAGCCCCCCACCCCTTCCAAGCAGCAGTTTACAACGGTAACTGATTTGTCAGGCATCTCTTCCCACCCACCCACCCCCCTCCTCCACCCTCCTCCCAAAAAACCCCTCTAATTTTTGACAACCTGAGACAGACAGCTCGGAACAAAATCAGGAAGAGTTAGCTTACCAGGGAAATTGTAGGAGTCAGCTTGTTCGGGGAACCTTGCAGAAATAACACTTAGCAGTATTTCAGTTTTTTGAGTACAGCTTGCTGTGCAGCATTATGAAAATAACCTTTTATCCCTTCTATCACCCGGAATCCAGAGGCTGTTTTGATGAGAGATGCTTTTGCAAATAGATTTGCATTCATCGGCAAGAACCACTATTGTGTTTGAAGTCAAACACCTGCTAAAGGCATATGACTGTCAAAAATTATGTCAAAAATAGGATTTATTTGGGACATTTTCCCCAATACATCAACAAAATAAGAGCTCTGATAACTTTGCAAGTAAAGCCTGAGTATCCTTTAGCTGGAATTCCAAAATACTCCAAAATCCAAAACTGGCCACATGGGTAGCCAAGATAATGGCACTTTTGCTTTCTGGAAGTTCTATGTGCACAAACTTTGATTCATTCACAAAACTATTTAAAATATATACATACAAGTACCTTTAAGCAATGTGTATAAGGCGTATGTGAGGATATGCTCACAAACACCTCTAATGTTTATTTATTTTATTTATTTACATTATTCATATTCTGCCCTTCTCACCCCGAAGGGGACTCAGAGCAGATCACAGAACACATGTACAGCAAACATTCAATGCCGTTATACACTAACAAGACAGAGAACTGTACATGCATATATGGAATATATAGGCCTTCCCATCTTCGGTATCTTAGAGACTATGCTCGGTTCCGGCCACGGCGTGCGTGCATATTTATGTACTATCGCTCCACTTTCCCTGCCAAAGAACGTTGTTTGTAAACTTCCTTCTTAATCGAATCACCAGCATTTTTCTGGCATTTTGTTATGGGTGCCTTACATCCCCATTTAAGTGGTACATTTATCTACTCATATTGCTGTTTTTGAAACTGCTAGGTAGGCAGAAGCTGGACTAAAGGCCAGGTGCTCACCCTGACCCGGGCTTCAAACTGTCAATCTTTCATTGGCAAGTTTGACAGCAGTTGGCGGTTAACCTGCTGTGCTAAAGCCCAGCCCAGGTCAGTCCCTTCCTAAGGACACCAGGAGAAAATTTCACATTGCATTGGGCCTCACAGGTTGACTTCCTTAACATCAGGATTATTGCTTCTCCCAGGTAACATAAAGCCCACTGCATTAGTGGGATATCAGAAATGTCTTCTATGTGAACAACACAAAACTAAGATTTTGATATAGTATATGATTATAATGCCTCTTACATCATAAACTCATTATTATTTTTTAATTGTACAAAATAACCCTACATTCCTTATGGCATTCAAGAAAACTAACAATTCAAAAAATGAAAATGGCAGAAGCTATAGTGGGTGTTAGATACAATGTTATTCAAAATTGCAGAAGGCAGTTCTGATATATATGCAATTAAACGTAGACATGAAAGGAAAATTGCAGGCAAAAGGGATGACAACAGGTAGGCCTTTTTCTGGTTTTTAAAGTTAATTTACATGCCACTCTTTATGAGCCAACAGACTGCAATGGTTAGAGATCAAGGTTCAAAGCCTCACTTAGTCATGTAAATCTGCCAAGTGTCCTTGAGCAAGTCACACTCTCTCAGCCTGAGAGGAAGGCAGGAACAAATCTGCTCTGAAGGAATCTTGACAAGAAAACCCTATTATAAGGTTGGAATAAGTCAACATCAACTTTAAAGCACAGAACAACAAAAGAAACCCTGGGATAACTTACAGGAAAACACAGTAAAATACAGTAAAACAAATTGTAGACTTAGCTTTCAGGTTTGAAAGGGACAACTGGATGCCCACTGATTGGGATTGTCCTTCAGGAGTTTTCCTCTTCTAAATTGAGATTGTCCTTATATAAAACTTCAGTTCTTCTAAGTCTACAGGTTTCTGCTCTTCTTTATGACTGTTCTTAGTTCGATTGCATGATCAGGTCTTTGAGAGTTTTCTATTAGCATACAGAATGCCACTCTATAACAATCGACCTTTATTTAGATTGTTCAGAAGGAAAGTCAAAACTTAGCTCTGGGACCAGGCTTTCGGAGACTAGTGTAGTGCAATATAGATCGGATTATGTGATATTGACTATAGAATCGGCCTTGGACCACGATTTTTGGATTGTGTGATTTAATACTGAATGTAATTTTAAAATGCTTAACTGGTATCAATTTTAAACCAACTGTTTTAAAGTTTTTACTGTCTGCAATGTAAGGCATTTAATAATTGCCATATGTAAGCCGCCTTGAGTCCCCTTCGGGGTAGAGAAGGGTGGGGTTAAAATGTTCATTCGTGGGATTAACATAACTCAAAAACCACTTGACAAATTAACACCAAATTCGGACAAAATACACCTATCAGGCCAACAAGTGACCATCACTCATAAAACACTGAAGAGCACAGCGGAAGGGACTTAAAAAGCAAAAAGATGCTACAGCGCACGTGCAGAAATGACTCCCCCTGGCAAACAAAACACACAATATCATATCCACACCCTCTTCTGGACTACAGCTCCCAGCATCTCCTAGACCAGGCCCTTTAGGAGAGGATGATCCAAATGGACTTCTTCCAAGGTACAAGCTTTCTTCTCCTTGCATTTCTTTGAGACTTCCAATTTCCTATTCCTGGACTGCAACTCCCAGCAATCGGATAGATAGATAGATAGATAGATAAGATAGAGATAGGTGGGTAGGAAGATAGATCGATCAGGAGGACTGCTGGGAGTTGCAGTCCAAGAATAGGTAGAGAAGGAAGAAAGAGGGGAAAGAAAAGGTGAGGGGAAGGAAGGGAAGAAGACAAGAAGGAAGGAGAGAAAGAAAAAAGGGAAGGAAGGAAAGAGGGAGAGAAAGGAGAGAGAAAGAAGAGAAAGCGGGAGGAAGGTTGGCCATAGCAACATGTGGCGGGTACAGCACGCACACGCACACACAATCACTGAAGCAGAATAAATTTGCCGAATTCACATATTTGTTTAATTTAAAATAAGAAGTGCAATTAATACCCAGTAACTATAGAATTCAGGTGTTCTTACCACATAGTTTGGATCAGATAGAATTACCCTCCTCCCCCCTCGAACTTACATTGGGTAATGTCCCCATCAAAGTCATAAAATCACAGCCTTAAGTAACTCAGCAGTTACACCACTATAGATAGTTGATGTAATTTCTCCTTTTCCTCTCAGCAGGCAATTGACAATCTGGATAAGCAGGAATGGCACTAGGAATGTCAGTTGCAGCATCGGATTTTCCTGCCAACATCAGCAGATAACTACAATATCATTCTCGGAGAAGGGAAATACTGCCATTTTACCCCCCTTCCTGAGAATATAATTAGAAGGCATTTCTTAATTGGACTGTGAAGATGAGCAGTGTTTTCTTGCTTGCTCAGCTCATTGTATGGTTCAACAAACCATTCATTTTAAGAAGGGGCTGAAGGATTTTAGGGAGAATTACGACTTTGTTCTGTTCCTCTGCTTTTTCTCAATCCAGAAATTTTGCAAGGCTGAGGAACTCTCCCTGCCCTCTATTCAGAAGAAAGGGATTACTCCCCCGAGGGGCATATAATACTGTAGTATCCCAAATAGACTTTATCCAGTTGTCAACTCTATTGACAGCTGGATAACCCTTCTCTGGGATACTATTGTATGCCAAGATGTGCTTTTGGTTTCTCTCTCTTTGTTCCCAACCTTTGGCCTGCCAGATGTTTCTGACATCCGTTCCCCCCCAAATTTCTGACCATTGGCCAAACTAACTACAACTTTGAAGCCAAAGTTGAAGCCAAAGCATCTGTAGGGTCAAAGACTGAGAACCACTGTTCTATCTATTGTTATTCTTACATTTTCTAAGCATCTACTATATGTTCCCCTTTCCATGGAAAATCCAGAAGGAAGTCAGTCACATGCAAGCTGTGCCTCATAAGACCCTGAAAACTGCTTATAAGTGTGACCTTGAACCAATTGTTGCACCTTTGGCTGAAGCGGTCATTTCACAACCCTGTAAAATTCTTGATGACACCCAACAAACTAACTCTCTCCTTTCAGGAATATTACAGATATCAGGAAAAATGATAGTGATGGTCTCTAGCTTGTCTCTGTGATCTCAGATAGTATAACCTCTCAAACAGCGTTTCTTAACTTGGGGGGGGGGGGTCACTAGGGGATGTCAGAGGGGTCACCAAAGACCATCAGAAAACTGTTGGTCATGGGTGTTCTGTGTGGAATGTTTGGCCCAATTCTATCGTCGGTGGGGATCAGAATGCTCTTTGATTGTAGGTGAACTATAAATCCCAGCAACGACAACTCCCAAATGTCAAGGTCTATTTTCCCCAAACTCCATCAGTGTTCACATTTGGGCATATTGAGTGTTTGTGTCACATTTGGCCCAGATCCACCATTGTTTAAGTCTACAGCACTCTCTGGATGTAGGTGAACTACAACTCCAAAACTCTAGGTTGACGTCCACCAAACCCTTCCAGTATTTTCTGTTGGCCATGGGAGTTCTGTGTGCCAAGTTTGGTTCAATTACGTTGTTGGTGGGAGTTCAGAATGCTCTTTGGTAGTAAGTGAACTATAAACCCCAACAACTACAACTTCCACATGACAAAATCAATTCCCCTCAACCCCACCAGTATTCAAATTTAAGCATATTGGGTATTTGTTCCAAATTTGGTCCAGTGAATAAAAATACATCCTGCATATCAGATATTTACTTTATGATTCATGACAGTAGCAAAATTACAGCTATGAAGTAGCAACGAAAATAATTTTATGGCTCGGGGTCATGACAAAATGGGGAACTGTATTAAGGGGTTGAGAACCACTCCTCTAAAATGCCCCTAAATGTTTATGATCAGTGATTTTTGGGGGGTGACTAAGAGAAGAATGGGATGGAACAAAAGTGAAGAACTCCAAGTCAAGGGGGGGGAGATCATTATGACAAATGTGAAAGGCTTTAAACAGCCTTCCTTACAATTTTAGGAGTGGTAAGGAAATCTATCAGGATATTGTTCAAATCTTCTTGTGCCATTGTAGGCAATTTCTGCTTCATCCTCCCTGCCTTGGGAGCAAGGTTGCCAAAACCAGCCCTGAGGGGAAGTCTTTATCTTTAAGAGCTGAACAGAACTAAGAGCTTTACAACAGACAGCTTTTCCCACAAAGGAGCAATGATTAGTGGAATCTTTTTTCTGTGCACCTAGTCAACGAGAGTCTGTTTTTTGAACTCTATTTAATTTTTTGCAACCCTATGTTGCTTGGACGGCATTAGCTGTACTTCCATGGTACTTCAAATCGGTGCATCTAAGGAAACAAACAGCCTTCTATTGAACATGTCAAATTAACACTGCTAATCAATTCCTTCGAATTCATCACAACAGAAGAAATTGTTGTCCTGCAAACTGCCAGGACGCCTCCTTCCCAGAGCTCGCCAGACGCCATCACACGACGACTGTGGCAACTTTCAGCAGGGCTCAGTGGAGGAAGCATCCTTACAGCATGGTAGGGAGCAATGGGGGCAGTGGGGGGGGGGGGGGAAGCCATACAGTGACACTTCCCCACATGTGTTGGGGAAGCATTACTGCAGGCGAGGCAGGATGTCCCATTGCTCTGTGGATTTGCCACAGAGGTTGGCAAATCGCCCTGCTGTCTCTCATCAATGTGATGAGGTCCCTCGTTTTCCAGTGCCCATCCAAGGGCAAGAGCAAAGGAGGAGACAATGGTTTCACATTGAAATCTATCCTCTGCATTTTTCACACATGTGCCTTAAGCTGGTTTCTTAAGGAAGACATTGCAGGAGGGTTGCAGGCATCCTGGAACAGTTGTGTTGGGTTTGCAACTTGGGTGTTCTCCTGGACTTATTACTGAGCCTGGAACCCCAGGTCTCGGCAGTGGCCAGGGGAGCATTCACACAATTAAAACTTGCGTGCCAGCCGCACTCATACCTTGGGAAGTCAGACTTGACCGTGGTAGTCCACGCTCTGGTTACATCCCGTATAGACTACTGCAGGGCTGTCCAACTTCTACCGGACCTGTGGCCGGAATTCCAGTTACTGATGACCTGGGGGGCTGAAGGGTCTGCCTCCGCCCCGGCTCCGCCCCCTCCCCGGCTCCACCCCCACCCTGGCTCCGCCCCCTCCATGGCTCCACCCCTGCCCAGCCCCCTCCCCGGCTCCACCCTCTCCCCGCCTTGGAGGTGTCTGTGGAGGACACCGGGGCTTTGACTTGGAGATAGAGATGAACACCAAAATCCCAGTCTCAAGTCCCAGTCCCTGCTTTGAACTGGATTATATTGCAGTGTGGACTCAGGGCCCTTCACACAGCCATATAACTCAGAATATCCAGGCAGGAAACCCCACAAAACCTGCTTTGAACTGGATTATATTGCAGTGTGGACTCAGGGCCCTTCCACACAGCTATATAACCCAGAATACCTGCTTTGAACTGGATTATCGGAGTCCACACTCATATAATCTGGTTTAAAGCAAATAACATGGGATTTTATTCAGATGTGTGGAAGGGCCCTGAGTCCACACAGGCCTATAACCCTGAATGATAAGGCATCATATTCATTCTGCCTCTGCTAATAAGGCCTAATAACAACAACAACAACAGGTTCCTGGAGTGATAAGGCCATCCAGGGCCATCCAGTCCAATCTCCTTCTGCCATAAGGGAAAATACAATCAAAGCATTCCTCAAGATGACCATTCAGCCTCTGATGATGATAATAATAATAATATTAACAATGGGTTCCTAGAATAGGAGACCTCCAAGGGCCATCCAGTCCTCAAAGCATTCCTCACAGATGACCATTCAGCCTCTGATGATGATGATGATGATGATAATAATAATAATACAATGGGTTCCTAGAATAGGAGACCTCCAAGGGCCATCCAGTCCTACCTCCTTCTGCCATAAGGGGAAAACACAATCAAAGCATTCCTCACAGATGGCCATTCAGCCTCTGATGATAATAATATAATAATAATAATTACAATGGGTTCCTAGAATAGGAGACCTCCAAGGGCCATCCAGTCCTACCTCCTTCTGCCATAAGGGGAAAACACAATCAAAGCATTCCTCACAGATGGCCATTCAGCCTCTGATGATGATGATAATAATAATAATAATAATTACAATGGGTTCCTAGAATAGGAGACCTCCAAGGGCCATCCAGTCCTACCTCCTTCTGCCATAAGGGGAAAACACAATCAAAGCATTCCTCACAGATGGCCATTCAGCCTCTGATAATAATAATAATAATATAATAATAATAATTACAATGGGTTCTTAGAATAGGAGACCTCCAAGGGCCATCCAGTCCAATCTCCTTCTGCCATAAGGGGAAAACACAATCAAAGCATTCCTCACAGATGGCCATTCAGCCTCTGATGATAATAATAATAATAATAATAATAATTACAATGGGTTCCTAGAATAGGAGACCTCCAAGGGCCATCCAGTCCAATCTCCTTCTGCCATAAGGGGAAAACACAATCAAAGCTTCCTCAGCCATGTTGAATCAAACCTAAACTCTCATGAGAGCAACAGAAAGTACTGAACCTTGAGTTTGGGAGTTGTAGTTCTCCTCCATCAGGGAGAGCACTGTGGACTCAAATAATGATGGATCAGGACCAAACTTGGCATGAAGCCTCAGAAGAGGAGGAAGCCGGAAAGGGAATGGATGAGCACCCCCCCCGTGCTCCGAACTCAGCCCCGCCCCTTTTTCGCTCTGGCCACGCCCCCTCTCACTCGTGCACTCTCTCTCTCCTTCCCTCTTTCCTTCAGGTGGTGGAAGGGGAAGGAATGAAAGGGGGAAAGAGAGAAAGGAGGGAGGGAGGGAGGGAGGGAAGGAGGAGGAAGAGAGCCTGCTCCTCCTCCCTGCCCCGCCCCTCACCCCCCACCGCGAAAATAAATAAAAAAAATATTCCAAAAAATATTCAAAAAAATATTCCAAAAAATATTCCAAAAAAATATTCCAAAAAAATATTCCAAAAAATATTCCAAAAAATATTTTAAAAAATATTCCAAAAAATATTCCAAAAAATATTTTACTTTTTTTTAAAATCTTAAAAAGCAGATATCTTGCAGGAGGGTAGGGGGCCGTGGGGAAGGGGCTGGGGGGCCGTATACGGCCCGGGGGCCGCCAGTTGGACAGCCCTGGACTACTGCAACGCACTCTACATGCGGTTGCCTTTGAAGACTGTTTGGAAGCTTCAAATGGTCCAACGGGCAGCAGCCAGATTGCTCACCAGAGTGACGTTCACATAGCATACAACCTCTCTGTTACGCCAGCTCCACTGGCTGCCAATTTGCTACCAGGCACAATTCAAAGTGCTGGCTTTAGCCTATAAAGCTCAAAATGATTCTGGCCCAGCTTACCCATCTGAATGTATCTCTCCCTATGAATCTTGAAAGACTTTATCATCCAGGGAGGCCCTGCTCTCGGTCCCACCTTCTTCGCAGGCGTGACTGCCGGTGATGAGAGACAGGGCCCTCTTCGTGGTGGCCTCTCAGTTGTGGAACACCCTCCCCGGGGATATTAGATCAGCCCCCTGCCTCTTAACCTTCTGGAAAAATGTGAAAATGTGGCTATTTGAACAAGCCTTCAGTCATAGATGGTATTAGATGAAAGTGAACATTGGAATGGCTCAGACAACGATTTATGGACAATGGGACTAACAATAAAAGCACTGGTTTTATATGTTTTATTGAATGTATTTTCAATTCTGTTAATTGTATATTGTTAGGCATCGAATTGCTGCCTGGTTATAAGCCGCCTTGTGTCACCTTCGGGTTCAAGAAAGTTGGGATAGAAATAGCGTAAATAAATACTTTTCATGCTCTTTCATTCTTAGAACACTTCATCAAAGGTCATAGAAATATCCATGAGATCAGTATTGAGTCCCCATGGAGAGATAGGGTGGGATAAAAATAAAGTTTTAGTTACTTACTATTTGCAGTTTTAATTATTCATATTTGACAAAGTATGTCCTTTCTAGGCATTTTCTAGCTCCACTAACATGATTCTATGGTGTTCTTGAGCTAAATGTCCTTCATTCAATAGGGGTTGCATTTTCAATAGGGGTCTGCATTTTCACAAATCCATGCAACATCCAGGAATTTATCCCCATGTAAATGTAAATGTAAATGTAAATGTCCTTAGGTAAATAAAATAAACAAGATGAAATTGCAATGTGAAATATGCAACGGGGATGAATAAAAACACCATCAATGGCTTTCTGTCACATGTTTTGAAGACACACTGGAAGGAGCTGTAGAAATTCAAGCTGTGATTGTTGCTCAAGGCGTGCAAGCCTCTGATGTTGAATAATTCATAGGAAGTCAGGAACAACCAATGAGTCAATGAATAAAAGCAGTGCACAATGCAACATAATTGTGAAGTGGCAGCAGCAAGTGGGACGCAGATGGAGCTTTCAGATCCTCTGATTATGATGACATCACACAGCAGCCCATCAAGTCAGGCAAACACCCCAGTCTGTTTTCATCTTCCCTAATGGTGCTTTGCCCCTGTCAGAAGAAACTCTTGAAGCCACTTAGCAGCCCTCGATGACATTTCACACCATCACTAATAAAATACTTAGCCTTCCATTTGATAAGAGGGGTGGGAAAAATTATGTTTTAATACTTCCCATTATATTTTACAAGTCTCTGCTACACAGTGGGTGATTCTGCTACTGAAGAACAGTGAATAGGGAGGGGGGACACCAATGCTTAGTTCCATTTATGGTATGAACATGAAACCTGACCTTGAACATCTGTGCTATTCAGAAGACCTGTACCGCAATGACCTATTAAGCCTTTCTGTAGGGGTAGGAGGCTACGGGAACATATTGAGCCCCCGGTGGTGCAGGGGGTTAAACCGCTGAGCTGCAGAACTTGCCGGCCAAAAGGTAGGTAGTTCAAATCTGAGGAGCGGAGTGAGCTCCCACTGTTAGCCCCAAGCTTCTGCCAACTTAGCAGTTTGAAAACATGCTAATGTGAGTATATCAATAGGTACTGCTTCGGTGGGAAGGTAGCGGCACTCCATGCAGTCATTCTGGCTACATGACCTTGGAGGCATCTATGGACAACGGCAGCTCTTCAGCTTAGAAATGGAGATGAGCACCACCCCCCAGAGTCAGACATGACTAGACTTAATGTCAAGGGGATACCTTTACATCTTTTAGGAGGCTAAGGGAACATATTTGTCCTTCCAGGAGCAAGTCAAAGATCCTCGATCCATTTCCTTACAAATGCTTTCAAAACATGCTTTTGACTTGCTTTGTTAAACTTTTGGCTCCAGGTCAAGTCCTGGTCTATGTATACTGGTATGTATGGCGACTGCTCTCTGCCACCAGAAGGATCAGCAAGCAAACTCGCCTGCGAGAAATAGGAGAACAAGAAAAGCGATGCTGGGAGTCTTCTCTCCAACCTGCATGCCTCCCCCAAGTTGTAAAGCTAAATATAGTTGAGGATAAGAAGTCTGCTACATACTGTACATGTCAGTAAGGCAAACCAGCCTACAAATAGCTGCAACTCCATCTTATTTTGTTCTACTAGCACATGAAAGCTAATAGTTTTCTCTTAGGGAATTCCATTTAGGACTAGATGCGCCAATGAGTAGGGGAAATGTAGGTCAAAATGTTTACCAGCATGTCTTTCCAATCCCTTTACAAGTGAACCAAAGGGTGAAAAGGGCAGAATTCGAGAATACTTTCTCCCTCTTCTCCAGTCAAGTTAAAACACAAGTGGGCACAAGTTAAAGCATAGTGTACAGCAGGGCTGTCCAACTTCTACCGGACCGGGGGCCTGAATTACGGTCACTGATCACCTGGGGGGCCTTAGGGTCTGCCCCCACCCCGGCTCCGCCCCTCTCCCGGCTCCGCCCCTCCCCAGCTCCGCCCCACTCTGGCCCCGCCCCCTCCACCAGCTCCGCCCCCTCACCAGGCTCCAATTTACTTACAATTACTAGTTGCATTATTAATTATAAAATAAATAAAAAAATTGGAACTGAATGAAATAAATATAAATATAAATAAATATCAGAAGAGAGATGGATTGAGGAAGGGAATATATATGGGAGTGAAATAAATATAAATAAATATCAGAAACACACAAAGAGAGATGGATTGAGGAAGGGAATATATATGGGAGGGAAATAAATATAAATAAATAACATAAAAGCAAGAATTAAAGTAAGGAAGGAAGGAAGAAAGGAGCCCACCCCAGCAAAACAGCCCTCAGTTCCAAATTAAATACATATATACATTATTATATTTCTGCCCCATATAACTACATTATTATTATATTTCTGCCCCGGCTCTGCCCCCTAATTAAAATACAATTAAATATAATTATAACAGAAAGGTGGAAGGTTGGAGGTTGGGAATAAATTAGGGAGGGATTAAAACACAATTAAATATAATTATAACAGAAAGGTGGAAGGTTGGATATTTAATATTATATCCCCAGAACAAAATTATATTAATGAAGCAATCCATTTAATATTAGATATCCCAGAACCAGGGCCAGGATTTTGGTTCGGGGCTGAGTTTGGTCTGGGGCTGAGACTGGGTGGAAGAGGGTCTACCTAGCAAACCTTTTGTATTGTTATCCCAATAACCCCATGAATGTGGGATATAATGAGCATGGTGATCAGATCATGATATGAATAAACATAACAGTTTAAATAATGTACCAGTAAGGCCTTCTCGCGGACCACCCTGAGAATTTCGGGGGGGGGCTGAAGTCCCCTTAGCCCCCCCCCCCTGGCTACATGCCTGCCCAGAACACAATTATATTAATGAAGCAATCCATTTAATATTATATCCCCCAGCCCAGAACATTTGGGAGTTGTAGTTGCTGGGATTGGTAGTTCGCCTACAATCAAAGAGCATTCTAAACCCCACCAATGATGGAATTAACCAATCTTGGCAAACAGAACTCCCATGACCAACAAGAAATACTGGAAGGCTTTGATGGGCATTTACCTTGAGTTGTGGAGTTGTAGTTCACCTCCATCCAAAGAGCACTGTGGACTCAAATAATGATGGTGGGGGGGGGGAGGGAGGGGAGGAGGAGGAGGCAGGGCAGGGAGAAGGCAGGGAGCCAGATCCTCCTCCCTGCACCGCCCCTTCTTCCCTCTCTCGCCGGCGCCGATGCGATCCGGTTTGCATCGGCACCAGTGAGAGGGACAAGGGGCGGTGCAGGAGGAGGAGCTGGTTCTCTTCCTCCTCCCTGCACCACCCCTTCCCTCTGTCACTGGAACTGGATCACATCAGTGCTGGCGAGAGAGGGAAGGGGGCGGTGCAGGGAGGAAGAGCTGGCTCTCGTCCTCCTCCCTGCACCCCGCCCCCTTCCCTCTCTCCACGGCACCGATGCGATCCGGTTCGCATCGGTGCTGGCGAGAGAGGGAAGGCGGTGCAGGGGAGGAGGAAGAGAGCCAGCTCCCTCCCTGCACCGCCCCCCTTGTCCCTCTCACCGATGCCGATGCAAACCGGATCGCATTGGCGTCGGCGAGAGGGAAGAAGGGGGCAGTGCAAGGAGGAGGAGCTGGCTCCCTTCCTTCTCTCTGCCCCGCCTCCTCCTCCTCCCCTCCCTCCCCCCCGCTGCTGCGATCTTGCAGCGGCGGCGCAGAGAGAGGGACGGAGGGGGCGGTGCAGGGAGGAGGAGCTGGCTCACTTCCTCCTCCCTGCCCCCGCCTGCTCCTCCCCCGGCCGCCATTTAAAAAAAAATTTTTTAAAAAATTCTTTTAGGAGGGTAGCGGGGGCCGTGTCCAACAGGCTGGGGGGCTGTGTACGGGCCGCCTGTTGGACAGCCCTGGTGTACAGCATTCAAAATAAACAAAAGCTCAGACAGTATATAGAGAGCACAGCCCAAATACTTGTTAGGCAAATGGGCTTAATAACAAAAAAAAGACCCTCACCATAAAAGTATAAAGCAGAGTAGCTTATTTAGCAGCAGCAGCATGACCCAAAACCAGTAGCCAGTATAAGACAAAATAAAAACACACAGACTATTGTTATTTTACTTTGGAGGCCTTTCTTGTAGAAAAATAATATGGTTACAGAACAAACAAGGTTTCCATAACATAAACAAAATTCTTTATACTTCCTTGTTATATCTTTGCTTCAGCTTCTTGCCTTCAGGGTGGGCTTCTCTCACATGTAGATAAGGAACATACAACAAACTTCAATCTGGAGCAGCTCTCTCCTAAGACTAGTCAAATACAGCAGTCCTTACACCAAAGCATTCTTAACACAGGTAGAAGTCTTCACACAGGAGGAGCAAGTAACTCACAGGCACACCTGTTTATATTACCCTACTGGTTTTGCTCAGTCACTGCATCATTTTTGTAATTAAAAATACACTGTTAATTTTGAATATTTCTGACAATACTAAAGAGACTGCTTTAATGCATTTATTAATGGTATTGACCATCTGTCATTTAAAAGGAAACTGCATGTTTAATCAGACTTACGGAAGCCTCTCCCATTATTTACTTTGCAAACTGATTAAACACAGAATTAAGTGAACTCCATGTGGCACAGCTGGTACTGCAAAGCAGAGGTGATGAAACTTTCAAATAAGAGCATGGAAATCCTCAACTCATACATTTAAATTAAAATTTCAATCTGGATATTATTAATTGTACTGAAATCCTAAACATTCTTACCCAAAAGTAAGTCCAGTTACGTATCCTTCAATACTTCACAGATAAAAAGAGGCATGTGGCTAAGTAACATCAGAGTCAAGATGACAAGTTCACAACAAAGAACACAATCTTCAAAAGAGTCAAGATGGTAACAGTTATTCACAAGAAAGAACACACAAGCTAAGAGAGGTTGGAGGATTTTGCTTTTACCTGAGCTTGGTAGAAAGGGTAAGATTGAATTATTTATTATTTATTTATTTATCCCGTCACTTCACAACCCCCAAAGGGTTTTTTTTTAACTTGGTGGGTCTTATTTATTTATTTATTTATTTATTTATTTATCGAATTTGTATGCCGCCACTCCCCAGGGGCTCGGGGCAGCTCACAATTACAGTCATAAAAGAAAACAGTTAAACAAAAAAACAAGAAAATAAATACAAATTGAAGCATAATAAAAATTAATATCCATCAGACACTCTACTAAAACGTCCAGGTCCGAGCACCTCTTGAACACATATGCCTGCATCTAGCGCCAAACTTCCCCTTCCCCATGCTCATCAGGATCCTTCTCATCTAGGGCTTGCTAGGTGCCCAGTGCTCAACTAGCCCCCTGAAAAGTGGACAGGGCAAGGCCAGATAACAAATGGCTATGAGCAAAGCCTTCAGGTTGATGGGGGCAGGTGTAAAAATTAGATCTCCTGGATAGCATCGCAGATGGAGGGATGGTCTAGGGAGCTTTGAGTCCAGATTGGTTGTAGAAAATTGGGAAAGGTTTCCATCCCCAGTGAGCTGGGTGGGCACCCTCTCCTCATTTCTAACAGAGCTATGGCTGTTTAAAGTGACAGACCCTGCTTGTTGGGGAGGGGCTGAGGCTGCGGATCTTACCCACCCCCAGAAAGTCCTAGTCTTAAACCTTCTCTGGCAGAAACCACGCTTCTGAGGTCTACGCCTCGAAAGCCTCCAAAACTTGTCAATTTCAGTAGTTAGGCCCCTCACGATACTCAGAACTTTTGGGTTTCCAGGGCATAGCTCATTTTTAGATCCATTTCCATCCTCAGTGTCCTGTCTCATTGTAGTCACAGGGCTTCGGGGATCAATAGGGACTCCCCTGCCTGCCGAAATGGTTCCTCTCGTGAGAAGTTGAGAACATGTCCAGATGTTGCTTCCGCTTCTGGATGCGCTGCTTGCGCTTGTGCCGAGGCATCTCAGGGCCTGATGGTGAGGACTACAGCCCACTGGTGGCATTTCCAAGGCCAGCCGCATTCTTTAGAGCCTGCCTCTCCAAAAGGGAGAGGCAGCAACGCCGATGGTGGCCCCCACAACGACGGGGTGCCGCAAAGGAGACGGATTCCCTTCCAGGGGACCACAACACATCTAGCGCCTCTGTCTCCGGTGGCAAGGGCAAGCCACCCCCATATCCAGCGACCTCCAATCTCCTCCGCCCAGACCAAGGACATGGGTGGGCTGGACCCAAGCTGAAAAGGCAGCGGTGGCCAAACGGACACTCCAGGGATGCCGGCCCTGAGAACTTCCCCTCTGACTCCAGAGCAGCTGAAGTCGTCCCAGGCTTCATGCGAGCCCCTCTAGCAGAGAAACGGTCCACTGGAGCTGCATCCAGGTTCGTCTCAAGTCTCCCATTTAGCTCTTCATGAGTGAGAGAATCTCTTCTTGTATTTGGGAGAAACTCCAGGGGAAAATCCCATGACTGGTCCCAGATCAAATCATTGGAATTCCAAGGGCCCGGGTCAGCAGGTCACAGAGTGCCCGGTCCATATGCATAGTCCAAGGGTTGGGTTGGTGGACAGTTCAGCCAACCCAGCAACTTTCCAAATCGGCTAAGTTGTCGGACAAGATGATTATATTCCACAAATAGGAGGTTCATCATTCCCGAGTCCGATCTTGTATTTACCTGGTTAGATTCATGACTATCCAAGTAGTCCAAGCAGTCGAGCCCCTCCAGGCTTCGTTCCAGGAATCCCGGTGGGGCGTGAATGGCCCTCAGATCCAAGAATCTCACAGGGCTATAAGCAGCCCTATCGTAAGAATCCACTGGATGCTGAGGGTAGTGTAAGTCCTCCATCGAAAGCCTGAGCTAAATGAGCCGGCAACAGCTCAAGGGTGCCTACAGGCTGAGACAGACCAAAAGAGCAGATTCTGGCATTTACAGCGGGAGCTCACTTACAGAGCTGCTTACTGCATTGCCATCTTCAAATTCGAAAAACAAAACAAAACACTGCAACTGTACTCTTGGTTTGCCTCTGATACGATAAATGCCGTCCAGCTTTCACAGCCATATATAGAAATTGGAAATACGATGACATTGACAACCCTAACTTTAGAATTCAGTTATATATCTTGACATTTCATGAGGTTATCTAGTTCCTTTACAGCTGCTCCCCAAAGTCCTAATCTCCTTTTCAGTTCTTGATTCCTTTCTGATTTATGACTGAGCCAAGGTATGAAAAATCTTGAAATACTTCAATACATTGATCATATGTTTTAAAGTTAAGTAAAACATCTGTGGTCAGCTTTGGTTTTTAAGATTCAACCATATACTTGCCTTTGCACTTTCTTCCTTGACTTTCTTCTGTCATTGTTCCAAGCCGTTGCTGTTTTCTGCTGCAAGTTGATATTACTAAAATGGAAACACACAGCTTTCTATCTGATCTTCCTCCAAGGGAAATGTGTTTCTTCTTGTCAAGAGAGAAAGGCATCCCTTGTTAAGAATGAACTATGCTGGAAAAGGTAAAAGCCTAGCATTTACAGACGCCTATAAAAACATATTTCTGCAAGTTTTCAAAAGATATTAAAATGATTCAATTCAAGCATACAGAACAATATTCAATATTTAAAGCAGTTTTGACATGGGTGACACCAGACTGAGTGAATATTCAGGATGGACACAGCGCATGTCGATTTTGACTCTAATACATGTAAACGCTGTGAGAAACATGCCTTGAAGAGATTTCATATCCAACAGCTCCAGAGTTTTATGTACGAGATAATTTATCTCAGTCAATTTCAATTTGATTTCATGCTTGATTGTGTTGGCCACCTTGGTTGACTGGTTACACCAGGTGTTGTATCAGTCAGAAAGTGTCCTGTTGATTCTGGTAGACTTTTCAGCAGCTTCCATACTATCAACAATTACATCCTTTTGGGATGGCTTTTTGGGAAGAGGTCTAGGGGGTACCATTCTACAGTAGTTTCATTCCTTCCTGGAGAGGCAAACTCGGAATGTTTGCAGGACTCCTGTTTGATCCTGTAGCCATTAGCGCGAGGTTCCTCAGGTTTTGGTTTTTGTTCCATATGCTATTTACTATATGAAGCAAACAGCAGAGCAAGTTTGTCTGGAGTTTTGGGATTCATGGAAATCAGTACGTGGTTCTTTGCTTCTATGTTTGAATACGTGTATTCTACTGCGTGTTTTTAAATGATTATATGTTTTGATTATGTATTTTAGCAATGTTGTAACCCACCTCGCGCCATGAGGAGTGGCGGGTAAGAAATATAATCATCATCATCATCATCATCGCAAAGGCTCTGGCATAAACCAGTCCAGGTGGTACCAGTGGTAATCGGCACACTGAGTGCCGTACCAAAAGATCTCAGCCAGCATTTGGAAACAATAAACACTGTTTGGATCTGTCTGCATCATTTGAAAATACATCACACAGTCCTAGACACTTGGGAAGTGTTCGACTTATGATTTTGTGATAGGAAATCCAACATATATATCTCATTTGCTGTGACATACTGCGTTTTTGTGTCAGTAAAGTTGTTGTTGTTGTTGTTGTTGGGGTCGGAGAGATAGCACAGCGGTAACAACAGCTGTGTTGGCAATCTGAAGATCTGAAGATTGCAGGATCGAATCCCGGGCTGAGTTAGACGCCAGCTGTAAGCCCTGTCTACTGTTTACCCAAGCAGTTCAACAGCCCAGCTGTGAATTCACAACAAATTGGGGACCATAAAAGTGGGGAAGGACTTTTGCACAGACTTGTCTGAAATAGGCTGACGGAGAAGGGAGAGGTGGAAGTGGTGGAAACAAGAGGCTCCTGTCATGAGGATGGAACAACAGTACCCCCTTGTGACGTGATGGCGCAATGACGCAGGGACATAACAACAATGATGTAATGGAGCATTCACACCCGATGACGCCCACCTGTATGACACAGCCAGGAAAGAAGAAGTCCTTCTAAAAGCTGCACTGTATTTGTCTATGTGTAATTGTATGTCTTTCCGACAGGGACTGTCTGTCATATGTGTATTGTAATCTGCACTGAGTCCCCTTCGGGGTGAGAAGAGCGAAATAGAAATAAACAGTATTATTATTATTGTTATTCCCATGCCCATCCAAGAAAGCTATCTTGGTTCTAAATGGGTGCCTGCCATCAGTAAATGACTGGAGGATGGTGAATTTTTTTTATTTAATCTGAACAAGACAAAAGCTGCTCCTGGTCAGAGGAAAGATAAACCAGGGAACAGGTACTCCACCTGCCCTGGATAAGATTACATTCCTCCTGAAGATGCATGTTCTCAACTTGGATGTATTCTTGGTTTAAACCTTGGGCTTGGAAGCTTAAGAGTTCAGCAGTGCTTATGAAGTCCTATACAGGCCAGCATGTGTTCTTTGCTATACTTCAGTAGTTCTCAACCTGTGGGTCCCCAGATATTTTGGGCTTCAGCTGGTAAACTCACTGGGACTTCTGTGAGTTGTAGGCCAAAACACCTGGGGGCCCACAAGTTGAGAACCACTGCTATACTTTCTATTTCAACAGGCCCTTGATGGTTGATTGCTCAGGAGGAAATGGTTGCTTAGGAGGCCCTTTCAGAATGTGTCATGCTTTTCATTTGATATTATTTTCCTTAATGCTCTTGCTATTGTTAATTTATATTTTTAATTTCTATATGATACAAGTGTTCAAGCCATTTCTCTTTTTATCAGGGGAGAAAAGCAAAAGGAGAAGGGAAGTCGGAGAGAAATTTTGTCCTGTGGAGAAAATTTCCTGTACAAGGTCAACAGACATATATCCCCGTGTATATTTTCACATCTGTGACTGCTTTGTCTAATTAGATACATTTGGAAGGAACATTTGTTAGATCAACAGTTTCAGGTTTTTCAAAACTGGGTTGTTTAGGCTACAGTCCTACTGTTCTGGGAACGTGTTCCAGGGTTCATAGAAAGCTGTTCTCTTTGGACTTTGAAACTCCAGCTTTGAAGGGGAAATGCCATGTTAGATGGCATAGGAGGAAGAGAAGGTAATGGCTTCACCTTTCCAATAAAATTTCTGATAAGGCCTGAAATGCTAATTCATGCTAGTAAGGCTATGGCAGATATATGTCAACCTACTATTAATACAGTAAAAGCTGTTTAAGATTCACTTTGAGATTAACTAACAGGTGAGATTGTATTCTGTCATAGATCATTCTTTGAGTGTTAAGATGAAAATCCAGACTAACATGATGGCTATATGGCTCAATATAAGATACATCATATGGAATGGAATTGAATAATAATGCCTTGCATATACTTTAATGGACTGTAACAAAGTATAAGTGTCTGTAAATTGCTACATCAGTTTTTCTTCTTGAGATTAACATAATGGCTGTATGGCTCAATGTAAGGCAAATCAAATGGAATCGAATCGAATGGAATAATAATGCCTTACATATACTTTTATGGAATGTAACAAAGTGTAAGTGTCGGTACATTGCTATGTCAGTGTTTCTTCTCAAGGAGCATGTATTATATGCATATCTATCTGTACTAATACATACAATAGTCTAAAATAGTATCAAAAGAGACAACTTCTTCTCATGCAAATTTGCTAGAACTTAAAAGACTTGAAAATATTTGAGTGTTGATGTTAATTTGACTTGTCTGGTTCAACCACTGTCATAAATTAGTAATGTTTACCACAGAGTGGACCCAGAATTAGCTGACAATTGGAAATGATCCCCATTCAAAGAGATAGTGGTGATGAACCATGCCTATTTCATATAAATTATTTAAGAATCATAAAGGTTTTCTGGGCAGCAGCCACTGCAAGCAATGTAACTCTGTTCTCCTGTTGAGACCCAGTAAGGCTGACATTTCCAATCTCCTCCCACAATCAATCTCTGGTAAAATAGTCAGAAGCAGAATCCCAGTCGCAATTCCTTCTTGCACTGGTAATTCTGGGATGGGTGTGTTGATCAGTCTGGTGCATGTAATCTTCAAGAACAACCTTGGTGGTTAATTGGTTCATGCATGGTATATCAAGATTGGGGAGGGTCAGGCCAAAAGGCACCTCTTGGAAACATAACTAAGGTAACTGCATAACTAAGTAGTAGATTTAAAATCTAAGTCTATGTTTAAAATAGCACTCCAGACAGTGCAGAAGATTTTCACACTGGCCTTTCTATTCCCAGGTTGGCTCAAATCTTGGACAAGGAGCAGGGCTGTGCATTATAGGATGACAATGAGAAATGTGCTAGCTTCACAGTCCTCTCTACTTTTAATACAGGAGAAGATTTTGACCAGGGTCAATGGATCAAAAATATTTCTTCAAAGCTAAAAATCCATATTTAGTTCATAGCTGAGATTTGGACAGAACAGATTGCTCCATAAATCTATCAAGATTATTATCCTCCGTATTATTGCTGAGAAGAAAGCAGAAAAAAGTATGATACAAGGGTCCAGAAGGATCAAGGGCCGTGTGTTCTCCTTGGTTACCCACCCTTTTGTGAGGATGAAATTCCACCAAAACTATCCTGAGCATCTTGATATAAACATGATACGTGGCAGTCTGTTAGGTATTATTTACAACATAAGAGACTAATAAGCATGTGAAGATGAATGGCGATTGTGCACAATGTTATATTCTCAGAAGGGGAGCAGAGATAAAGCTTTTTGAACCATCTTAGTGTCAGGATTGGGAGACCTGAGCTTAGGAGAAGTTCAGGCTGCCATCCTGCCATGAAATTGCACCGACCTTTGTCCCAGTTATTTGATGACCTTGGCTCCAGCTGCATAGAGCCGGTGCTGAGTCAAGTGGGAGTGACGTAACTTCCAGATGTGTGTGTGGCTCTGGAGGGAAGTGAGGTAACTCCTCCGAGCCTGGACATTGGACAATTGGACTCATAACGCTGACTCATGGGGCCATGAGGTCACATCCCTTTGGACTATGGAATATGCTGAATCACCGGACATGGTGCAACCCTGCTTGGACATTGCATGGGCAATGGGGAGGGGCTCGGGGTATATAAGGTGTGTTTGGGTGGCGGGGCGGTGCTTTTGCTTCACATGTGTCGTACCTACAATAAAATCGTGTTGGACCGTGCTACAACCTACGCGTGATCCTTATCGAGTATTGAAGAGTCGTTACACTTAGAAGTGAAACTAGTAATTCAATGGGGCATATTGTGCAATGGACATCATAGCACTATGGGTTCACACTGCATAAAAGGTTACTGTGCAAAACTCTCAAATATGCAATATTGCAATTCAGTAGAAGGGTTGTGTACCATGTTAGGGCCGTAGTTGGACCATTATGTTATGTGCCTAGTCTCTGATGCAGAAACTCAGATGATATTAGTAACAGTAGAGTTATAGTTTTATGGATTTTTTTTCATTTTTCTCCTTTTCATGCACAAGTAATAGCTGTTGTTGCCCCCTTGTTGCGGGGAAGAGGCTTGCGTACCCTAATGAAGTTGTGAGCTATGTTGGCAGTGGCATAATAGCCACCGGTAGGACCTCCCATGCCAGACAGGTCACAACTGAAGGGTCTGACAAAGAGCGTCAACGGGCAGGATGGGCTCTCTAGCCTTTTGGTAACCATCCTAAGAGAAGGAAAACTCTGATTTCAAACCCGAGCAGATGGTGCTCGTTTAACCGTGTAAGGTCAACCATCTAAGCTGTTGTGTCAGCTCCACTGGCTGCCTGTCCAATTCAGAGCTCAATTCAAAGTACTGGTTTTGACCTTTAAAGCTCTATACGGTTCTGGCCCAGCTTACTTGTCCGAACGCATCTGCCGCTACACCCCACCTCGTAATTTAAGATCAGCCAGGGAGGCCCTGCTCTCGCTCCTGCCAACTTCTCAAATGTGGTTGGTGGGGATGAGAGATAGGGCCTTCTCGGTGGTGGCTCCCTGCCTGTGGAACGCGCTTCCATATGATCAACCCCATCCCTCCTGGCATTCAGGAAAAAAGTGAAATCATGGCTCTGGGATCAGGCTTTTGCACATTAGCACAATGCAGCACTTTGGATTGGAATTGTAATTGGTAAGTTGATAGTTATGGCTCAATGCTTATGTGGTGGACGGAACTTTGTTTTTAACTTAAGTGTATGTGTATTATGTGTTAATGCTAATTGTATTTTAATCCTGAATGTCTATCGTTTTATATTGTATTCATATTGTGTAACGGCATCGAATTGTTGCCTTTTGTTAGGCCGCTCTGAGTCCCCCCTCAGGGGTTGAGAAGAGCGGGGTAGAAATGATGTAAATAAATAAAAATAAATAAGAGAAGGAAACTCAAATGCCACCATCCCAGCTTGCTAGGCCCCGGCAGACAAACCTTAGGTTTAAAGAGTGAGGCCAGTTCTGTGCACACTACGCTCCACCAGAAAGGTCCATTGCACAGGCTCGAAGAACACATCCAATCTCCGAATCATCGACACGCTTGTAGAAAGCATGGGATGAATCCTTCCTGAATCTTCGTTCACAAAGAAAAACCAAGAAGAAAGAATAGCTCGGCTTTTAAAAGAGAAACTTGAACAGCTATAACATGACAATGGTATTAAATACATATATAGTATTAAATACATATATAGGACAAGCTAGAAATCTGGAAGAAGTGTATCATTTTGCAGAGATGCTCCAGGCTGACCTCGAAGGCCACAGCTACTACCTGCTAGCTGCAGACGAATGGGATAAGAGGCTGTGTCATCTGTCCCCTTGAGCTTGTCTTCTCTTTATTCCAGAGGAAACCAACTAACTGGTCAGTAAGCTTTCCTAAAACATCATGCCTTGGGATTATTATAGCCTCTTTGAAACATCCCACAACCTGGAGGTAGGACATCAGTCAGTGAAATAAAAGCACACTCCAGGGTGGTTTGTAAAGATACAGCTGTCAACAGGAGACAATTGCCTCTGGTGTTTTGTTGTATTTGGCATCATAGCAATGTGGACTGCCCTTGCTCTTTATTTTCTCTCTGTGTACATATAAACCAATGGTGAGGGGATACATTGGACATGGAGTAGCAACATTGGATACAGTTGTTTTCATTAGTTGTGCTGTTTCTCTCCCCTTCTACAAAAGGATTTTAACACAGTTTGTGGATGGGCTCCCATAGGAATCAAGTGCAACCTCCCCGATTTCCTGCTAACTTTGAAAATATGGTTTAAGTTTAACAAATGCATATATAAACAAGCTTGTATTTGTTGAGAAGGTTGTATACAGTATGTATGTATGCTCTCTCTATACACACACACACACACACACACACACACACACACACACACACTGTAACACTGACTTGCAAATACACCGAGGAATGGAATTGTTTGGATGGAAAATTAAGAGTCTTCCATATATATATTTGCAAACCAAATCTAGGCAAATGATAACACCAGCAAGCAATTAAAGCCTGGCTCTTCAAAGAAATGAAAATTTCACATAGGTTCTCATGAAGAGGAAGCAGCAGTCTGCTGATCACATAAGCAACATATAGATTTGTCCTATGCTTCTAGCATGTTCACTTCTTTTAACAACACAGCTAAAGAAGTGAGTTACTGGGGTATAGTGAAAAGTCTAATGCAGCCAGGATGCAGAATCAAGTGGGTATTATCTCTTGGGGATTTATTGCTTATTCCCGCATCCCACCTTTCAAGCTGTCTGAACAGCCTGTGGATAAGTTTTGTGAAATGCCAAAATCATGTCTGTTTATCACATTCCATCATGATGTAGCAGCATCAGTTTCCTTTCTGCTGATGAGCATGCGGGAGAACCATATAAATCCTGAACATGCTACTATTGGAAATGCTTTTGTGAACATTATGCGGGTTTTCAATGCATTTAACAAAACTGTTGTATTAGCTTTTCAGAATTGATCTCATTAGATAGCATATAAAAGTGGTTTGCCATGTCACATAATTCCAGTTTATATTAATCCATTTATCCTCAGTGCATTAAATATTTATCTTTACTCTATCCATAGATTTAACTGTTAAAGGCCTGGGAGGAAACTAAACACTGAAAATAACAACTTTGGTAACATATCCAAAAGGGGCAGGAAAACGGCAAATATTTGCATTCTCCTTGAAAACGGAGGCAATTGCGACAGATTGGAGTTTTAGGCAGTGTTAAACATTCATGACCTGGGCTCTGTAAACAAATGGGGAAAAATGAACCTAACTGGAGCTGAAGAATGGAGCACTGACCAACTGAAATGAGAAGCTGTCTTGGATAAATGCTGAATATCCATTAACATGGGTATATTAGTTTAATCACTGATAGTCTATATCATATTTATCAAACTTGAAGCTCTTCAAGGAACACTAAACATTAACATAATTAAGCTCAAATTGCCTTGGTGTGCCTTCCACTACTCTGCAAAACAAACTGGCATTTGGTTGCAATATGTTCATCTTCAAACTCAAGAATATGTTCAGTTAATGGATTCCAGTTTCAAGTTTCTATCAGCTCTGCAATCATCTGAATGTTGGATGGACAATTTTTCCATCCAGCATTTACATCCGATTTTTGCCTACAATAAAAACCGAATTGTATTCATAGGATCCGTTGCTCCTGTCTGGGTTTATCAAATGCCAACATCCTCTTCGTGGACTGAAAATAACCCAGCACCTCGTGGATTTACTGGGTTCCATTACAAGAACATCTGGGCAACTGTGCTTTGAATGACATATTAGTTAGGACTGGGAATTGTGGTGTCCCTGTTGGATATACCCTCATTCAGAAGATAATTATGTTATTTTATTGTTCACTGGTGACCATGATTATTTACTACATATGATATAGACTATCAGTGTTTGCACCTTTGTGTTTCTATTGATACAATAACCAGGCTTGTTTACTCTATATTAGTTTAATATCACCAGGATTCTGTGGGAAATCTTAGCACCACTGCCTTAAAATTTTAAACTGAAGTTATTATGAGCTGCCTTCATTTGAAGGTCACATAGCTTTCTTGATACTAGAAATCAGTACTTGAAGCTCTTCAAGGGAAAACTAGAAGTTAAAATTGAAGCTAAAATTGCCTTGGTGTGCCTTGCCGAATTACTCTGCAAAACAAACTGGCATTTGGTTGCATAAGTGTTCATCTTCCGAACTCAAGAATATGCAGAAGCTATTCCAGTTTCAAGTTTCTATCAGCTCTGCACATCTGAATTTAACAATTTTTCCAAATTGTTTTTATTTACTTAATTTTTTGCCACAATAAAAATAATTAGCATATTCATAGGATCCGTTGTCCTGTCTGCATCAAATGGTACGTAACACTGAAAATTAAAATATCCCAATTACACACACACATATATATACACACATGCATACATACTTTGGCATACTTTGGAATAGTTAACACCCCTGTGGTGTTTGTTTGGCTATGCCCCTCTTCAGAAGATATCCCTTCACTGTCTGTCCCTATAATTGGATTTGGAAAAAAATGTCTTGTTGTGGAAACAAGGATTGGTGATAACGCTTCAGTGGAGACATTTTTCCCCCATGATAACTCTTTTGGAGTGAATTTCCCTTCCTAGGGGTAGATTTCTCTCACTTCCTGTTGTCTAACCCTTGTTCTTAACTATGAGTCATGTTTAAGTTTGATGTTTGTAACTCAAATACAGTCCATATACAATTATTGTGACACTCACTGGTAGGGCCTCCCATGCCAGACAGACCACAACCGAAGGGTCCGACAAAGAGCGTCAATGGGCAGGATGGGCTCTCTAGCCTTTTGGCAAATATCCTAAGAGAAGGAAAACTCTGATTTCAAACCCGGGCGGATGGTGCTTTTCTAACCCTGTAAGGTCAACCATCTAGAGAAGGAAACTCAAACCTACGACCTGAGGACCTCGCTGCCACCGTCCAAGCTTGCTAGGCCCCGGCAGACAAACCTTTGGTTTAAAGGGTGAGGCCAGTTCTGTGCACGCTGTGCTCCACCAGAAAAATCCATTGCACAGGCTCGAAGGACACATCCAATCTCCGAAAACGAAATCATCAACGCGCTTGTAGAAAGCACGGGATGAGTCCTTCGTAAGAATCTTTGTTCGCAAAGTAATGGCAGAGATAGCTCAACAGTTTCAACAGGAAAATGGAAAATCCCTACCAGTGCATTTAGTAAAATATTTGTCCAGCCCATTAAACAGCAAACAAAAGGTTTTCCAGTTAATATATAATTTGCAAATGTTAAGTTATATTCATAATTAATGTACAGTAACTGATTCCAGTAATATTCACTAAAACTGTTGTTTTTGTGTGCATTCAAGTTATTTCCAATTTATGGTGACCCTTAGGCATTCTCTTGGCAAGATTTGGTCAGAGGGGCTTTGCCTTTCTCGGTGGCTGAATGTGATTTGCCTGATTACTCCATTGGTTTTCATGGCTGAGCAATTCAGGGATTCAATTCTGGAGACCAGGGGTTCAAACCCTGGTCTCCAGAATTGTAGACCATGTCCAAACCATACCACACTGGCTCTCCATTAAAAGAGCTTCCAAACCTGTAACTGTACACCTGCTCAGAGGGTATCAACACAAAAGCATTACTCTGCTAGAATCAACTCTGTCTCCCTTTCTTTCTTCTCTAAAGAGGCTTAAACCTGTCAGTTTTTCAGTAGAAACTAAGCAGGATCAATGCTTTTATTAGTATTATCTGGGTTGGATGGAGAAGTGTGAGCTTCCCTGCTTAATCAGATTATACAAGGAGAGCTACTAGTGTGTGTGAGCACGTGTGTCATGTATGTGTGCATGTATGTGCAGACACACACACACAAACACACTGTGCTCTGTTTAGCTTAGTTTAAACTGGGGAATTAAGGTTTCTATATTCTACTGAGCACCATCTGCTGGTCATTGTGCATTTTGAACAGATTTTAAAATTTAAGTTTGTAAGAATGTCTTATATGTATATTTGAAATTGGCCTTTCATATCAGGCAGAATGAGGAGCAGTAGATAAGTGGTAGGAATAGTAAAAGAGGTAAAAAACAAAAATGTATTGTCGAAGACTTTAACAGCCGGAATCACTGGGTTGTTGTAGGTTTTTCGTGCTATATGGCCATGTTCTAGAAGCATTCCCTCCTGATGTTTCGCTTGCATCTATGGCAGGCATCCTCAGACCTCACAACCTCTGAAGATGCTTGCCATAGATGTAGGTGAAACGTCAGGAGGGAATGCTTCTAGAACATGGCCATATAGCCCAAAAAACCTACAACCCAGAAAAGGCAACACACACACAACATACACACACAGCCTTTAAAATTACCCAATAAATAAACACACTGCTAAAAAGACCAAAAAAACCGTGTACTAGAGAAAAACATAGAAATGCCTGTACCTATAGTTGCACCTGTACCTTGGGAAGTCAGACTTGGCCATAGTGGTCCATGCTCTTGTTACTTTGATAATAGATTACAATTTGCTCTACATGGGGTTGCCTTTGAAGATTGTTCAGAAACTTTAAATGGTCCAATGGGCGGCTGCCAGGTTGCTCACCGGAGCAGCATGCAGGGAGCATACAAATCCGCTGTTGCATCAGCTCCACTGGCTGCCAGTCTGCTAGTGAGCACAGTTAAAAGTACTGGCTTTATCCTATAAAGTCCTGCCCAGTTTATCTGTCCAAACATAACTCCCTCTATGATCCACCTTAGAGGTTATGATTGTCGGGGGAGGCCCTGCTTGCAGTGCCACCCACTTTGCAAGCGCAACTGGTGGAAATGAGACAGGGCCATCTCAGTGGTGACCCTTCATCTATGGAACTCCCTCCCCAGTGAAAATAGATTGGCTCCCTCTCTCCTAGCCTTCAGAAAAAGAAAGCAAAAACACGGCTTTGGGATCAGGCCTTTGGTCAGTAATGGGAGCAGTGCAGTAAAAGATTAATCTTATTCTAAATTGTTGTTTTAAATGTGATATTTTAACTGGTTGGTTTTAACGTTTTGAAGTTTTTGTTTATTTATTGATGATACGTATACATGCGGCATCAAATTACCACCTTTGTAAGGCTGGGGTCAAGAAGGGCAGGATATAAGTATGGCAAATAAATAAATAAATAAATCCATAGAGTTGGAAGAGACCACAAGGACCATCAAGTCCAACCCCATTCTGCTATAAAGGTACACATAATCAAAGCAATGTGAAGATCCAGGTGCAAATAACTTATATTTTAAAATAGAAGCAGATTTTAAGTAATGGTAAGGATGATTAGAAAACCAATTATAGTTAAGTATTTTAAAACAATATAGTTTAAAAGAAAATCTGCCTGAATACTACTGACTTACTGCATGTTCACTCCAAAGAATAAATAGTTTAATGTATTCTAGCAACATAAGTGCTACTTGATTCTTGTGGTGGTTTCTAGTAATAGCTTGAGATGAAGATGTCACCATAGGGGCCATGCTATTTCCCACTAGGATCATTCATTTGGCTCCAGTGTTATGACATCCAATGATACTCTGCAACATGATTACTTCTTAGAATTATAATCACATGAGTTAAATTCCTCATAGCTGTTTGCTTTCCAGCTGAGAGAAGGAAATTTGCCCAGCAACATCTTTCTCATGGGAAGTTTTGGACATTTGCAATATGAATATATACTATGAAAGTTTATCGGAAAGCAAGCTCCATTGGGTTCAACAGGACTCATTGTCCAATAAGCATGTACAGGTCCTTCTCAAAAAATTAGAATATTGTGCTAAAATTCATTGTTTTCCATAACAATTAAACTTTCATATATTGCACACCAACTGAAATATTTCAGGTCTTTTTTGTTTTATACTGATGATTTTGGCATACAGCTCCTGAAAACCCAAAAATACTGTCTCAAAAAAATTAGCACATTTGGTCAGATGGAATATGCTAATTTTTTGAGATATGTATGCCAAAATCATCACTATTGAAACAAAAAAAAGACCTGAAATATTTCAGTTGGTGTGCAATGAATTGAAAATATATGAAAGTTTAATTTTTATCCTTACATTATGAAAAACAATGAACTTTAGCACTATATGCTAATTTTTTGAGAAGGACCTGTATATACCAGCATACAGAAACAAGACAAATCAAGATCATTCAGGAAATATGTGCATTTCAACAATTAGGAATCTAATTCATAGCTTTAAACAGGCTTAATGAAAGTCAGTCCACCATGTGAGAATCAAGACTCAGATTAATGTGCATTCACCTTATCAAATGTTTGTCAGAGATTATCTAAATTGGGAAAAATGGATATGATATAATCATAAGGTTACAATTTTTGCAAAGAGAAAAAACTGAGATATTCATTCTTTATAACAGTTTTATTCAAGTTTGTGTGCTCTAGTGTTGAGACAAGGCCTAGAATAGCATTACACTGTAATACAATAATAATTTTAGCCGTTGAACCAAGCCTGCTTGGCATCCTTGGTTTACATTTTTTCTCCAATACATCCAGAAAAAGTAAAAAGAAAGCAAAAGGATCTCCTATCAACCTCAGTTACCTCTGTGTATTTAAATATTGTTATCTAGCATAAATTAAAAATGTATCAAAGATATACACATAACATACTATTAATGAACAGACAGCAGGTTATACAAAAGTGTAACCTGTGGATGTGAAACAAACCAGTGAAACAAACCAGCCACTGATATAAATTTACAGTATTTTAAGCCTCAAATGGCTTAAAGAGGCAACAAGATATTAATTAAAGCTTTTTCAGAAAAAAAATCCATCTTGTAGCCCACCACTGTTGACTTGCTGCTGAGCAGAAGCTGAAAGGCAGATTTCAATACCCACTTACCTACCGTCACAGAACAAAGAACACAGTACCTCACAGACAAAACCTGTAACATATATTTGGAATCAAAACAATCTTTTCAGTGCTACAGCTCCCTACCAATATTTGTGTGTGTGTGAAAACAGTCATTTTGTTAAAAGCCTCAGGTGGTTTCAGCCAATATTAAGAGTCAAAATCATCCTCTAAGGTGTTTCACAAAACATTTGTTATGCTACACCTAAGCAAACATATATCAGAAATGAAAACAGTCTACACCTGAGCATGCAAGACCGCATGGGCTAACCTGTGAGATAAGAACATAAAAAGAGCATGCTTGTCAGCCCATCTAGTCCAGCATTCTGAATTATTCTCAGCACAAAACCCTGAATACAATCTTTCACCAACAGAAAACATATCCAATGAAGAGGAGGAAGAGGAGGTGATGGTGGTGGTTCCAGGTGAACCAGTTATGCAAGTAGCAGAGATTCATACTACTACTACTACTACTAAGTGTTGGCAACCCTGGATTCAAGGAAGGTGATTTAGCAAGTCTCAAAACCTAGCTGTAACTACTTACAGTGGACATGCATTACTACCCCCTTACAAAGGGCAGTAATAGAAAAGCAGATTATTTACCTGTTACCACTACAGGGTCACAACTATGGTGCTGCACCTACCCCTAGCAATCTTGTGAAATTTCCAAATCTTTGGTTAGCACAGGGGTGATAATTCTGCAGCCTTATAAATACTGTTGAATGACAACTTCCGGAATTTCTCACTGCAGGCTAGGACAGTTAAGAATACTGGGAGTTGCAGTTCAACATCTGGAGAGACGCACATTTCTGAGCTGGCAACCTGGCACTCCTGTTCCCTCTGTTGAAATAGACTTCTCCTCTTTAGCATGGCTTGAGAAGGGATTTTTAGAAAGCACCTGAAGCAGGAAAAATGGGTGGTTGTGTAACTGTGAAGATGACCAACTAAGAGAATATTGGTCAAAAGTATGGAGCAGCTATAGATGTTTTGGCCTTCAAATCCTAGAAATCCTAACAGCTGGTAAAATTAGCTGGGATTTCTGGGAGTTGTAGGCCAAAATACCTGGGGACCCACAGGTTGAGAACCACTGAGCTATAAGATAACATCCTATCAGTTACTGGGAAAAACTCAAGAATGCACACAAACTAAATTACAAAAATCAACCAGATCAAGGTTCTACTTCAGAAGAAAAACACTACATAAAACAAAAGGAAGTTAACAGCAGCTGAAAAAACAAAAAGAGTACAGAATGAGAGTAATCAAAAGAATTTGGGAACAAACATCCACAACCTTCATCCTATGTGTTTCTATACATCATGCATACATTTAAACAGAAGGATATCTCAAACATTACAGGATACAATTTTGAACAGATACAAATTTAAAATGATTAATATTTAAATAGAGAAGATAGTCATTCTTCTCAATTCACCAGGAACAGGATATTCCATCAGTTTCCATTGTCTTGAAAAAGACAGAGGATGCTTTAGGGTTTTATGTTGCATGTAAAATGCGAACTCTCATGTGGCAAAAGAAACTTGATTCTCAGAAATGTATTAGTCTCACTATCTGGGACATGGAGTCCATTCTGGTCATGCACTGGTTAAAATTAGAGTTTACTCCTAAACATTCAACATCCTCCTAAAACTTACACTGTACTATAGTACCTTTATGATTAGCACCAAGATCACTATTATTTCTATTTAGAAAATAAATCAAGTGCAGGCCAGCCACACGAGAGGAAGCCGTTAGCTTCAAAAACCATCAATAGGAATTTCGAAATAGCTGACCTAGATGAGGGATGTGGAAATCTCTTGGTCACTTTCACGCCCTTTTTCTGAATTTTCTTAACTTTCTTTAATATCAGATTGTGTAATAATGGTTTTAGTTCCCACTTTGAAATCTGCACTCATATTTTCCTATTATACACACCTTCTTTACACATTTTATTTAAAGTTTGGGGATTTTTTAAATTTACATCTTGCCTTCTTCCTAGCAGGAGACCATTTTCTGTACATTGAGTAAAGCCTGTTTGTGCATTTTTTTCAATTGTGTGCATTTCAGCAAATAACATTGACAAATACTTGCATTATAAGTATTGTGAACATGTGAATTTTCAAGTTGACATGTGTTCCTTTTCACAGTGAGCCCTGGGAGGAGTGAAAAGGTTACTTTCATTGAGCCTTGTACATGCTTGCTAATTCAATAATGCAGAAGTTAAATGTGAAGCATGCTAAACAGCAGGACTTGACCTTAAGAGGGAGAAAGATACTCAGCTACAATTGATACATATTCAAAGAAATAACTCTTGAGATTTTCTTGTCTGGTTGGGCCTAGAGAAAATAAAATAATCTTAAAGTAGCATAAGATTAGTCTAAAAACTGCTACAAAGAAGCGGTTTCTCTGCATGAACATAAAAAAAAGATATTTAAGGATTTTTAAACACAAGGAAGTATAATCACACTTCTGTTGACGATACAATGATAACTGCAACTTGCTCAGTAAATCCATACTCCTGCTGCACGAGGTAGCTGTTAATACAGATGAAACAAGAGAGGCACATATGGCAAAATGATTTGCCCAATATCATACAGCAAGATGGTAGAACCAACATTAAACCTAAAATGATACTACTTCAAATTTCAGTTTCGCTTCTAGACACAATGGTGCCACAGATTTACTCAAAACATTTTACAACTGGTTAATTATCACTCAGTTTTGAACTGTAGACATTTCTCTTTGAAACACAGCAAAAGGTCCAAGAACAGTAAATATAATACAGGAAGAGAGATGTCAGAATTGTGAGCAAAAGGGGCTAGGAGGAAACATTAACAACACATTTTCCAGGACTGAAGTACTACTACTCCAGTTCTTTATTTTATGATAACTTTACAATTGTAAGAGTTTTAACATCAGAATAAATAGGATAGACCCAGGCATACCTCAGTTAACAAAATTCTGACAAAAGGATCTCCTTTTCACAAAATCTTATTTCTATTTTGGTGGTCAAAGTGATAGATCTATGCTTCTTTAAAATGATGGGAGAACTGGTAAGGCAGATCTCTCAGCTCTGATGTTCAACATGCTTTGAAAGGTATTCTGGAGTGAGCTGATCTTAGCTTGCCTGTGGTAGATTGATACACAGAATTCACACTTGTTACTACAGTCACACTGCAACCAACTGGAACTGTGTTTCTCCAGACCCTCATTGCCCTTCTAATGCTAAAGTTATTTTTTTAAAACTTCCAATTAGTCTGAGAACAAAAGAAAAAAGAAAAAGCAAATTGGGGGAACATCAAAAGGAGAAATGGCAGCTAATAAAAACAAATCATTGCTGGATGCATTTTGGAAGAAGCTTTCAAGTAGTCTCTCAATAATTCAAGATGTTGTTCTTTACTCATGCTAGTTTTACCCGACATCGCTGATTAATTTCACATTTGTATACTGTAATTTTGAGTTGAAAAAGTTGCTAAAGCACACTGATCTGCTATTCCTTTTTCGTGGTATAGGTATTTATTTTATTAGATGTTGTTTATGTTTTTGATATCAAAAATTATGTTTAAAAAGTAATGTCCAGGAACATTTCCACTTTGTTAACTGAGGCATGCCTGTAGTGACAGGAGGGACCCCTACATTTCCTCAACAAGTAACAGAAATCTGTTCACACCCTTCACTGAGCCAGTGGTGGGAGGCATCTTTAACAAGACGCTTAGTCTTGGAATTGCCACTAAGCTCTCCTGAGTTCTGAATGAAGCAAAGAGACTAGAATGCAAGCGTTCATCATTATCTGTCCTGCTATGCTCAGAAATATTCAAAGCATTTCCAAGATCAGTGTGTGATCATAGGATACTTTTTTATCTTGTTTATGGAGATTAGAAACATTGAAGAGCTGGGCATCTTTAGCCTGCAGAAGAAAAGGCTGAGAGGAGACATGGCGATCATGTATAAATACGTGAGGGGAAGTCACAGGGTGAAGGGAGCAAGCTTGTTTTCTGCTGCACTGGAGATTAGGATATGGAACAATTGTAAGAGTTTTAACATCAGAATAAATAGGATAGACCCAGGCATACCTCAGTTAACAAAATTCTGACAAAAGGATCTCCTTTTCACAAAATCTTATTTCTATTTTGGTGGTCAAAGAGATAGATCTATGCTTCTTTAAAATGATGGGAGAACTGGTAAGGCAGATCTCTCAGCTCTGATGTTCAACATGCTTTGAAAGGTATTCTGGAGTGAGCTGATCTTAGCTTGCCTGTGGTAGATTGATACACAGAATCCACACTTGTTACTACAGTCACACTGCTACCAACTGGAACTGTGTTTCTCCAGACCCTCATTGCCCTTCTAATGCTAAAGTTATTTCACATTACAGGAAATGAGATTCCACCTGAACATTAGGAAGAACTTCCTAACTGTGAGAGTTGTTCAGCAGTGGAACTCTCTGCCCTAGAGTGTGGTGGAGGCTCCTTCTTTGGAGGCTTTTAAGCAGAGGCTGGATGGCCAACTTTTGGAGGTGCTTTGAATGTGATTTTCCTGCTTCTTGGCAGGGGTGAGAGCTTTGTCCATCCCAAGAGAACATAAAAGAAGTATCAGCACCCTCTACTCTCTTGGTGATCCTTCAAGAAAAGAGCTAAAGTGCTATTATTGCCACAGCCATTTCCCTACTCAGATGTTCAAAAAGTCAGAAAAGGTGCTGTGAAAGAGTACAGGGGTTTGGTGCTTCTATTACATTCTCTGGAGACAAAATAAGCTCTCAGTTTTTGCCCCTCTACTTAGAGAAAATGGTTCCTCTACAGTGCTTACATTGATCAGTGGATTTTTCAATCATTTTAACTAAAATTTTGGAATTATTCATGTGTTTTGGTCTTGCTAAGAATCCAGAGGAAATCCCTTTTCTCTATGATTTGAGAAGGGTAAGAGGTCAGATCAGAAAGAAAAGATGCGAAGATGACAGATCCATGGGTAGTAAATCAAATGGCATGCCTTAATGCATTTAGTACCCCCAGATTAACTAGACATATTAGCTCATTATTGGGGAGGAGTCATTTCAGAGAGCAAGATATAATATTCAATGAAATGGGGGCATATAAAAATGTCTGTTTTCATGCAACATACTGATGAAATTTTGCAAGGGGTACAAAACTTCACACCACATGATTGACTACTGTATTTCACAACTTCCTGGTTGAACAAAACCTTGTATATCCAGTCATTATAGTTTGTGCTAAAGTTTCCCCCTCCTCCTTCAGTGTCAAAGTTTTCTTTCCTCCACTGCTTAATTTGTATCACTGCATCTTGACATCCATTTAATTAAGACATGATTTCAGGATTTTTCAAAAATAACAACTCAAGGTCCTCTGCCTTTTTCAGTAAAATACAATAAATGTGTTGTGATACGCGATATAGGTGGTATTGGCAAGTACATAATTTTTATCAAGACATCCATTCCTTTTACATTCTCCAGCACTCAGTTTGGAAAGGTTGAACTTCCAGTATTTGCATATCCCAAAAGAGGAAATACTAGTTTTGGAAAATTAAGAGAAAAAATGAAATGTGGCATGAGTGCTGGTAGAAAAACATGTAAATGTTAACACATATTCCTGTAGCCTAATAGCCTGTAAACAAAATTACTGTCTATTACTGCATTTAAAATATTGAAGTTGAGGTTATCATAAAATTTGTACCAATATTGGGTATCTGAGTACTTGCAATTTAAGAATGGAGGCTTAGATATATCACACTGTATGCCACAGTTTAACACTGTAATGAAGAAACAAGGAAGACTACAGTAAACCCCACTTCAAGACTCAGCAGCTCTGTGTAGCTCAGCTACAAGTGGCTACAAACAGATAATCTATTACCATATCTGTAGTAGACACGACATTGCAAAATGACTTCAGCAGCATCACTCTACTTCAAGTGTCTTCAAAGTGCATTTGCAGTGCAAGAAGTAGAACTAAATGAAACAGAGTTTACCAACTCTTTATGGATTTCATGCTAAGACCAAAACTCTGGTTTCAGTTCATAAGCTGCAAGTTTGTGTGTTCTCAGTCCAGTTCTGCATAGCGGCACAGTGCTGTCCTCGTTCTGCCCTTCCACATCTATGTCCAACAGTGTCTGTTCTTCTTCAGGCAGTCTGACATGGAAAGAAAGTAGTGCAGGCCTCTCTTCAACAGTGCTGCTACTGCTGGCAAAGCAGGAATCCAGGTTACTAGGCGTTTCTGTACTGGAACTATTGGCAGATGAATCACCCCTAGCATTACTTGGGGATGCAAACCACCAGGGGTCAACCCGGTGCCTGTTAGCTGAAGGGCGTGGCCTAGGTAGGAACTCCAAGGTCTTCGGTCTCTCCAGCATGGAGTCTTGCTGAGCATTATGGCGCCTGGGGGTTGGAGGAAAGATGAGGTTGGGGTCTGGGAGTCGAGGGACTTCATTTGGACCCTGACTTGGACTGGGCGTTCTTAGTACTCCTACTCCCCATCAGGAAGAAAGAGAGAAAAGAGAGGGAAGGGCGAGAAGAAAGAGAAGAACCAACCAGTTAGACAACATTGATGAAATGAGACACTGGGCTCATTTAATTAAAAAAAGAGTGATGTCAGACAGAGGGTTGATTCTGTTTATTTAAGGCATGCAAACAAAATAGAACTGCACTGATCTTCATGATGATCCCTGTAGGATCATATGATAGATCTGGGCAATAACAGGTCCAGCAAAACCAGCACTATCTCAACATGACATTGTCCAAAGAAGGTTGTGAAAATGCACAACTTACACCCACCTCCCCTTTTTCCTTGATCATCCTGGACTAGAGGGATGTTGGGGAGACTAGAGTAACATTGGCCCAAACATGGACTACAGCTCATTTGAAAGCCTACTCCACAGCAAGAAATCTTTTTTTGCTGGCATCATTGCAATTTCAGAAAACTGCCCAATTTCAAGTGGTCAGAGGACTATTACAAACTAGTCCTCAAGAAAATGCTGACCACTCAAGAGGTCACCGTGAGATAAAGTAGCTCAAATTTGCTCTGACTTGGATGCTGTAGTTGATACAGCCCAGTGAATGCATGATGTAGCTTTGAAAAAATGATAAAGCAGGGCATGATTATAGGAATAGTTGAATCTCAATAGATATTAAGTTACTAGGAATGCATAATAATAAAATATGTCTTCCTTCAATTGGTTGAAATCTAAACAAAGTTATCAAATGATTGCTATTTCTGAAATGAATCTACATATTACAAAGCAAGAAAAAGCAGCACCAGTGAGGATTTTTAAAAAGAGGAGTTTTACTTAAACAATAATTGCAATTATACCCTAAAAATATTACTAACAAGTAACAAATTAGAGCCAAATTTACTATACATAACAAAGTTCAAACTGCCTTTAGAGGTTTGATGATGGAAGGAAACTAACTAGTAGATGTCAAATGGAAATGAAACAATAGGAAAAGAAATTAACCTTTTGTGGTTTACTGCCCTTATATCCAAACAGAATGAAGAGCTGCATATAAATGTTTTATGAAATGGTAAATAGAATGTGGAAACTGATGCAAAGCTATAGTTTGCATGGTTATGACCCTTCAAAGAATCCACGTATCTTTACTTGCAACCCTACAAATTTCATCCTTGTTATCAAATATTTATTTACTTATTTTATTTTTATTCCAGCTTTCTCTCAATACAGTGAATTTTTTTAAAATCAGTTTTAAGCAGAAAGATTGTTTGCAGAAAGTGCTGAAAATAGATTTGTCAGCCAAAGTCTCTAACATGGCCAGTAAAGGGAATAAGTTGGGTGTTTTACAGTAAAAAAAAGCTGTTAGGCCATGGTTTGGCAAGCAAGGAATTATTTTCTAGATATGGCTAAAGCAAAAGAAGTTTTTTATAAAAAAATAAATAATTGAGGGTGAGAACGATGCTAGAATCAAAGTGATCCTCTTTCTCAAGAGAACAAAAACTACAGAGCTGCTGAAAGTGACCTTCATGGAGAAAATCTGGAGACACAGTTTTGTACAGTATGGAAAAGAATACATGCAAGGAGAAAAGCAATATTAAGAGTAGAACAAAGTAGGAAGGAAAGAGAGAAGTTGCAGCCATAAATGAAGGACAAGGCTGCAAGATGTGAAGAAAGATGAACCAAGACCAGACAGAAGCAGGCTTTGTTGCTGAACTCTAAAGGGGAATCTGCCATTCACCCTCCCCGAACAAGGACAGCTCCATCTGATTGCATACAGGAATTCTTAACCTAATCCAGCCATTAGAGCCAACATCTACAGCTTCTACTGCAACAGAGGCAGTGGCAAACCATGTCCTTTACTGACTTCTATTCTATGACGCACAAAAAGGGAATAGGATCTCTTACCTGTCCCCAGTGCTCCTGTTGGAGAATTACTGGAAGGGCATCCATTGGCAAGCAGACCAGCCACTTTTATGGCACCTTCAGAGGGGGTGCGTCTATGTCCCTTTTGTCGGGCTCCAGATGAAAGAGTTACATGGGTAGGAGTCAAGGACTGGTTGGGGTCCTGCTTGAATCTCTCAACACGGATATTAACCAGTGGGTTATTAACAACTGGCAAGGGAGCCTTCACTGTCACAGGGCTGACAGGCATCTCATACACTATTATCTCATCACTATCTGATCGCAGCAGGGAACGTGTGGAATTACATTCAGAAATAGAAGACAAGGAGAGCAGGGTGAGAGAAGTGGATGGCTCTCCTAGCAGCAGTGTGGGCTCCTCTTTTTTAAAGAGCTTCCTTGAAGGAGGGCTGGTGCTTCGACGGGCGCGCCCTGCTCGCTGGAAGATACTGTCACGCTTCTTCTTCTCTTCCTTGGGGGCATCCTGCTCATCCTGGGTTAGCAGCTGGCACTTGCCAGCCTCCAAGAGATCGAAGCCTAGGCCAGCAGCAGCCAAGACAGCCCCACAGCCAAGAAAGGCAATCTGACACTGTTTGTAATGGGAGCCCCCACGTTTGAGGCTATTGGTGGGGGTGAGCTGAGGGGTGCTTGTGGCAGAGTTTACTGGAGTGACCTCCTCATTGGCATCACTGCACTGGCCATCCCAGTCCTCATTCTTCTGAAATGGGATGCATAGATACGATGGGTTAGACCTAGGAGAAGGTGACATCTTGCTCTCCCCATTTTTCAAAGAATCACCATCTTCATTCTCTGGAGCAAAGACATAAACAAGAATGAGGCATTTTCACTGTCTATATCAGCTGATTAGATTTCACAAATGTAGAGCCGTAGTGTGGGGAGCAAAGGATGAATAAGATAGATGAATTAAAAAAGACAAATTCAATCATTAACAGAAGAAAATGTGGGAAGTATAGTGATTGGACTACAACTCTCAGAATAAACAAGTTATTCACGCTGGGGCTTGTGTGAGTTGAAATAAAAAAAGAATCTGGGGGGCATCAAGGCAGCTATCCTGATCTAAAAGATATACTTGAAAAGATAAGGATGAATGAAGCACATTACAGTAGTCAGCCTTACATCCTTATAACTCAGTCCAAATCAGGGGTGGCACTATTAGTAGCTGGCTCATCTGAGAAGGGGGTCAGGATAGCCTCCATAACACAAAGCACTTTTCGTAAATTGAACATGACGTGTCATCAACACTTGGGTGGACACAGCCCGGCCATAATAACTCCTCCCTGTTAAACATCAGACTAGATTATTCTAATTTGTTATACATTAGGCATTTTCCCCCCCCGTTAATTTTACATATTATTCTTAGGATGAAAACTGGTATATGTTCAACAGCTCTTATTGTTTCAGTACTGAAAACTTGCCTGATTGATTTGTTTCAAAGAACAACTCATACTAAAGCTTACCATAGAAACTCTATATGGCTTAGTAAGCGAGTTCCTAAAAGACAGCATTTCTCCACATGTAAATGACTATGCTTTAAAATCATTGTTAAAGATTATCCTCTAACTTTCTCCTATCCCATTCTCATGTGGCCAGGCAATTCTGTAAGGGCATATGTCCCACTTAAGTCAATGATGGAAATAAAGTTGCTATGTATGGTACACCTGTAAAGAGTATTGTATTAAAGCCCTGAAATTACAGTGCAGAAACAGATTTGAAATTTGCTTTTAAAGGAGGGGGGTGGGGGGGAGAGATTGAAATGAATGAAGCAGGATGCTTGAAGCAGGATGCAGTTACTTTAATGCAACTCATTTAATAAACATTTTACCAATTTCTGCTAGGCTTGTAAATCCTAGAAAAGGGATTATTGTTCTCTGGACTTTCCCTAGGTTTGGTGCACTGGATGACCACTGTCTTGATCCATCGACAAGGGACTTTAGACTAAAATAAAGAGAAGAAAAATGAATAAATAACACAAGTTATTTTCCCTGCACAGTTTATGACTGACACTGTTGAAATTAGTATTGTGCAAGTAAGATGTTAATTTCAGTTATTAGCTAAAGAGGCGTCCTTCAGTTATTAGCTAAAGAGGTGTCCTTCCATAAAGGACATAGAGAGGAAATACCAAATGAATAAAATTCAACAATAAACGTATATATATAAAGACATTATAAATAACTAAATGAGCTATTTTACCATCACCTGGACTAAATATACTGCTCCTATCTATCCACCTACCTACCTATGAAAAGAGCATCATATTGCAGTTTCTCAAGTCACTCCTGACACGAAAAAAATGTTTTCATTTTTTTGCACAACCTGGGATATACTTGGAGCCAGACACAGTTTGGGGTCAGAAATCCATGTATTTCATGGGTTGTAATAGGTTATGTCTAATTTTAAAAAATGTGTTCAAGTTGCACACATTTGAACGATGCGTGAACTTGCCAACTTCATTTTTCAGGTAAATATACATAGGTAAAGGCACACCTTGAAGTACTGAAGTAACAAGCCACATAAGGTTTTAAACATCAGCAGAAGATAGCCTTGAATTCAGATTGGAAACAAACTAGAGTTAACACAATATAATATATGGTAGAAACTTAATTCAGTTATAACGCTGTTGTACCAAACAAACTAGCAGCCAATGCAGTTTGTGGCCAGTTTTACATGCTGTAATACCTGAGGCTTTCAAGCTGTCTTCAGCCACAAATAGAATTCAGTATTTGAACTAGGGCGTTACTGGAGCTAAGGTATACCTGCCCTGGAAAGCTCATAAGTTAGTGAAACAATTTATATTGGGTCTCCAATGGCAAAGATAGATCCTACTCATTCAGGGGGAATGAAATCCCGTTCAGAGCAGGCAGTTTACTTAGTTCACAGATTTAAGAACCACCAGTCCTTAACACTTCTGTTGCATTGGGATTCAGCTTCATTGTATTAAATACAATTAAGCTTTTTCTTCTGGAAAGCCTCTGAAAGCCTCAACTAAGTGAACAGAGTCCACATATTTTTAATATTAAAATTGCCAACAAAAGAAGGGGAAGAGGCTGGGGATGAACATATCTAGCCCTTTTTGAATCAGGTATAAAGTATGCGTGACTGTCCTTAAACAACTCATTGATCACATGAGAATGTAGTTTTGTTTTGTTTTAAAAAAGACTTCCTTTTAAAAGAACTGGAGCTAAAGGCAGTAAATGCAGTGCTACTGCTGAACAGGAAATTGCATTTGATAAACAAGTGCAACAAAGAGTAAAGGTATTTTAAATGGCTGACTGCACATGTAGACTTTTGAACATTGGCACTCATAATGGAGGACAGTTAAAATGGCCATTCTGGAAAAGGCAGAAAAGGATTGTTCCCTTTGGTACTCTTTAAGAGTATATGTGATATGTATATAGAAGTACTGTCCACCATTATGTCCATACTGATCATGACAGGCAGGGAAAGCTTAATAAAGAGCAAGTATCACCAGCAAGACAAAGAGAGAGTGAAAAGGATGGAGCAAAAAAGGAGGAACACAATATAGGAAAGAATATGTGCTCAATAGCAATGTGATGAAAGGATTAAGAATAAAACTAGTTAAAGAACATGATCTGAGTTACAGCAAGAGAACAACTAAGGAAGAAGTCTGGTTGGCATGAAGGGATTAATCCATTTGAGAACCATCCCAAGAATTATGTTTTTAAAGTCCCATGATCCTTGACTTGTTTAGTAGCAACCCATTGATAGATATCTTCTTTGCTGAATTCACAGAATAGCTGAATGCTGGATGAATATACACTAAGAACATAGAATACTCTTCTAAGGACCAGTGATCGCATTGGGAAATTTGTCTGATAAAAGGAACGACGAAGACTCATGAACAATGGATTAATCTCTCACAGATAGGCTACTTTACTTACTGACTTTTGTTTTATAGAAGACACATAAACACAGGAAGGGCATCTCCTCCCAACATGACTGCCCCTTTCTTGCTGTAATATGAATAGATTACCCTAAGACTGCATTGTCAAAACAATGATAGCAAGAAGCAAGCCTTCCTCTGAGAAAGATTAGCTTGGGGAAAATACTCAGGTCTCTTAAAACACACAGTTGAACTCCTCTGCAATATAAGATGGGGAAATTGGGTGCTCCCTTGATGAGCCACTTCTTGGAACATTCTGGGACAGACATTAGATTTTGTGCAACAGAAAAGCTGAACTCCATTGATGAGATGATTTCGCTGAAAAAATGAAGTAGAGGGAATTTTAAAATTAAGATCATGAATGAGGCCTCAATTGTCTTCCACTCTTATAAATTCTTTCAACATTTTCAAATAGTCCCTTTGCCTCAAGCCCTGAGACATGTTTCTAATTTCACCTGCTCATCAGCCTTTCCCACACATTCTCATTCTGCCAGTAAATGATTGGAAGTTCTTGGCTCTTAAATTTCTGCAGCCTCAGTTCTAACTGTGTATGTACAGGCCACAACTATACAAATGTTTATATGAGAACATGTGTGTGTGTTGTCTTTTGATGTTCTTATATAGCTCCCCACAACATTTTAAGAGGATTCACAGTTTGAAATGGATTGGGCTTTATGGCTAATAAAATATAATACTTTATTAAGACCTCTTATGCACCTCAAGATATTGTGTTGGTTGATCCACAGTTTGTGGGCTTTCTTTTTAAGCAGAGAACCATTCTTAATTTTGTTTTGTTTTGCTATTTGTTTTGGATACCAACCAGAGATGTGATTTGGAATAATGGAAGAAAGAAATTGAATATGAATTGGCAATAACTTCCAGATGAAGCATGGAAGATTTACGAAGAAAAAGGCATGCAGGCGGAGACTTTATGTTTAACATAATTGGGGTTACTCTGACTTTTTTCAGGTTTTTCCACCCATTTGACAAATGACATTTTTATTCATTAAATGACAATATTTTTCACCACATTTTATTTACACTTGTCAATTGAAGGCTTTCCGAATGTCACCAAACCTTTATACAGTTTTAGCTAAGATAGTGTTTCTTACCCATCATCATCTGTTGTTAGCTCTTTATGACAAAGTGAACTTGGGCCCCATGTGCGGCCTTTCTTCTTTTGGCCTTTTTTCTCCTCTTCTCCTTCTTCTCCTTTTTGGGATACAGAGTTGCGTCCCCATGTTTTGCTGCTTTCACTAGGTGTTACTGATAGAGTGGTTGGGAATAAAAAAGAAACTTATTTGATTTAGTTATGTTATATCCCACCTTTCACCCAATATAGGACCCAGAGTGAGTTTTATAATAATAGTTTCACAGTAGACAGTAGTTTGTCCAGTGTAAGCAAAAGCAAAATGCCTTTCCTGAAAATTACAAATCTTAGGGGGGGGGGGGTGTTATGGGTGCAATATTTGCACCATAGTATCAACCTTATTATCATCTTTGAGCTCAAGGTAGTATCATTATACCTATTTCTCATGTAATGGAGAAAATATTAAATTTGTTGCTGGGGAAAAGGGAAAGGTCTTTATGTAGGAAGGATGATGGTTTGCCACTTCTCTTTTCAAAAAGGTATACTGTCATAACATGTATTATTTTATTTATTTACTGCATTTGTATACTGCCCTTCTCAGCCCTCAGGTGAGTCAGGGCGGTTTACAGTGGCAACGATTTGATGCCCCAAATTGCATAGCTTGTTACAAAAGGTATACAAAACAAAGCAATGACAATAAATTTGTACAGAGAAACCCGTAGGGGAGAGACAGAGAAAGAAATTAGCATAATTTTGCTTATGTGCCCCTTCAAATGGTACCATCATAAAGTTTCAATGTCTCTATAAGTATATTTACACGTCGGAAATTTCTGACTGCAATGAAAACACTGGCAAATGAATTTGAGAAACTGAATTAATCTATCACGGAGAAATTATCTCAAAAGACCATGGGAAGTCAATATTTTTTCCTTTTTCTTCCTATTATTATTATATTGGCTCTGGGTGACTTACTTTTTATGATTCCTTTTTATATTTCCTACTTTTACCTTCCTTATATGTTTCCCCCCACTTTCGCTGTAATGCTTTCTTTATCTATAATCATAATAAAAACTATTTAAAAAAATAAAGTTTCAATGTCTCATTCAAATCCTGGGACAGAGATAGCCTTCGATAACATTGATTTTCCTCTTTTATTTGTTGTTAATAATAACAAATAACTTACATTGGATGGCTCTGAGCCTCGGAATGATGGTAGGGCTGGCAGGAGGACTGGAGCAGATACTGATAAAACTTTTCCTTTTATCTGTTGTTGGAGATGCTTGCACTGTGAACTTGTGTTGAAAATCTGTTAACAAAACAAATTTTGCAATTCATAAAATAATCCCAGCATGTCTAAAATGGTGTCTTTCTATTAAGACATTAGCACCATTATAATGATGCAACATCAGTATTAATCACCAGGAAGATTGTTTCACTGATCAAGTTGCTACCTTTAACAAGGCACTGTGTGATCTAAAAGTACTGTAGGTGAAAAGAAGAATTTGGCAGGGAGTGCATACATTACCATTGTAAATAATCCCCCTCAAATAATTAACAGCTTTGCCCTCTTTTGCATCAAACCATGCAGCTTGCTGTACAACCTCAGAGTAGGAGCTGATAATGGCAATATCAAGAGTATCATCATCATCATTATTAAGGCTGTGAACAAATGTTGTCAACCTCACAGTAAGCTTTTTATATCTTTAAGATTTTTTATATCTGCAAGATTATAATAAAAAGAAAATATTAATACTTTTATCTAGAGCATAAATAATTGTGAATTAGCTCAAATTATAGCTATATAGAGTGGAAAAGTAAATGACTTTTTAAACAAAGGGATTTGCTAATTTTGCATATTCTCCATGGTACAGGTGATTGTTAGCATGAAATATTTAAAATATAGTATTTAGGTAGTGTTTTCTAATGTTACCAGACAATCAAATATATGTACTGTATATTATCCATTTTGTGGATGTATTTATTATGTGTTTTATATTATGTTTGGGATCAAATTGTTGCCTGTTTAGAAGCCATTTTGAGTCCCTCTGTGGAGGTCGAGAAGGATGGGGTATAAATGGTATAAATAAATACATACATATTTTTGGAGGAAGGGTAAATCAATACATTTGGGGAAAGGATAGCACTAAGTACGGAGCCCTTTTGCACTATAACATACCAGAAGGGAGACTGATACGGTTGCCATCTTTCAACTTGAGGCAGTTTCTTCGGAACTTGCCCATCCGTTTCTTGACACGAGGCTTTTCCTGGCAAAGCTGGTGGATGATTATGTTCAGCTCCCTTTCTAAAATGTCAATCTCTCGTTCTGCCAGTTCCTGTTCCCGCTGCCGCAGGAACTCTTCGTGGTTCTTCTGCTGAACTGCTGCTCGGGTTAATTCTTCTTCCCATGTTCGCAACTCCTTCAAAGGAGTAAAATATCACATTAGAAATGTGGCATGTTACCTAGTATAACCATTTAAAATTGACAGTATCAGAGTGGTCTTTGTTATTTCTGCTGTTCTTTAGCTTTAAAGGTTCAGAAATGAAAAATGCAGGAAAAGGTGTTTTTCAGCTCCCAAATAAATGCAGTAATGTTAAGTCCATGCACGGTAGCTTCCTATAATGGCTGACTTACCTCTCTCTCTCTATCTCCCTCTCTCTCTCTCTATATATATATACAGTATTATATATACACACACACACACACACACACACACACACACACACAACCTGAAGATAATGTGAAGACAAGGGAGGGTAGGCTATAAGCATTTATAATTTTAAATAAAGTTCGAATCATTAATATATCATGATATACTGTTTCGCATCAAGATAGTGCTGCTTTGATATTCTACTTACACTAGCAACTGTTAAGAGGTATTCTATAGTGATGGTAAAAGAATCACTACAGAAAGGAATCTCATCCAGAAGGAAAAATATGTAGTGATTTACTATTTCTATATAAAACAAGAAGACATATGTTGTCATTTGTCTGTACCGACTATCTCTAGAATAGCTTTCTCAAATTCCATCATAAGTAGTTTCCAAGGTTAAACTGTACTACATAGTATTGCAATAATTTGATTGTTTTATTTCTTGGCTATTGAACACTACTACTGCCTCTTATTGTCTGATGTCTACCTAAGTTATCACTCTCCTTTATTCTCCCTTACAGAAATTGCTCTACTTTTGATTCCTTACCTTTGGAATTATTCGAGTTTTTAAAAAAATTCCCATCTAATATCAAAACTTTCCCTTCCATTTTCTATTCCTTTCTCTTAAATTCCCAAATCAAGAGTCGCAGTGTTTTGCAGTCATTAAAGAATACGTATTTTATATACAATTGTAAATATTAAGTGGTAATGACAGAAAATTCATGAACTTCGTAGATGGCAGAACAGAGAACAAAAACATATAATGAGCAATATGAACAGAGACAAGAGAAACCCCAACAAGCTAAAAGATGGGTCTTGTGATTATATCTTACAATTTTGTGGTGAAATCAGTAGATGAAACATGAGCATCAAGGATCAGAAAAGAAAGCATGTAATTAGGCAAAAGTGTGGTAACTACCACTGCATAACCTATACTGGAGAAACAGATATTCTATAAAAAGACTTTCTGAACTTATATTCTGAACTTGAAACTGTATTTTCTAAAGGACTAATAATCCACTCTTAGACAACTAAAAATCTAACATGAGATGAGATAGATAATACCTTATGTTTTTTAAAGTGCTATTTCTACTGAAAATTTGAAATGTTATGAATCTTCATTTATTTTGAGTTACACACACAAAATTTAAAATTCAAGTCGAATTTTTAGACATGCATAGAATGACAGAAATTTCACATGAAGGCCATAATTATAATAGTCACATGCGTCATCATCTAGCCATTTACCTTTTCTTTGGCCTTAAGGTGATCAAACATCTCCTGGATCTCTACTTTCCAGTCTTCTTGCAGGGAATGGAAGGAGTCCTTTGGCATTTCAAAGAAGCCAGACTCTTCTATATTGGTTAGATGGCTTAAAATATTGGCAAAGGATGGCCTTGAATGAGGATCGGCATTCCAACAATCTAAACAGGACACAGAGAGACATTCTAGCTCAGAAGCTGCAAGAACATCATGTCTTAATTACTGAATTCTATTCAATGATCTATCATATCTTAATATGACTATCTAGATATCTCAAATGTATTAAATTATTTATATCTTGCCCTTTATTTGTAGATTTCAGGCTGACTTACAACAAAAATTTTAAATGATTAAAGATTTCTTAAATAATTTCAATTTTAAAATAAAAATTCACAGAATTTTGTAAGTATTCAGTAATACCTGACACTGGAACACTGTACTTTATCACATTTGAGGAAGGCAATCGTAATCCATGGAGCTCATAGTAAATTTAAACATTAAAGATTTCACAAGATTTCTTATTTGCTTACAATTTTTTAGTTTTATGGTTGGGAAAGACTGACGTACATTTCCAGTTCCACGAGCATGCTCAGTGACTCACTGAGCTGTTCTGTGGGCTCCCTTCTCTGCAAACTTTAGAATTTCTCAAATCTTGTAAATCCCCCAGTGCATGAATGTTTAAATTTAAACACCGTAAGGATTGGCACTTGGAGAACTGAATCTGTTGTTGATGTCACAGTGGGATAAATAAAGCAAAAGTATAGCTTTCAATAAAAAAGCAAGCGTTCTACTACGTCACATTAAGGAAGTACAGAATCAACCTATAATATATGATGCTCATCACAGCTATATTCTAAAAGCCAATAATTTTGTCAGGTTCAGTTCATCTTCTGCTTACCTTCCATCAGTCGGGCAAAAGGTTCTGGGCAGGTTGAAGGAATAGGGAGAGCAAGTTTATTCATGGCAACCCCATATGCCACTGCTAGGCCATCAATTCCTCGAAATGGTACTTCACCAGTCAGGAGTTCCCAGAGCAACACACCATAGCTAGGAAGAAAAGAACTTTAGTCATTCACATAATCTCCTTCTTAAAACCAATTCATTCTTCCACATGCAGAAAGTAAGATGAAATACATCCTTTTACATATCATGAAAGTACACTACATTTACTTTATACCGTATAAGAGTAAAAAGAGTGGTTTTTTTAAATAACTAAAATATTTTCAGGAATTGATGGTTTTGATCTTATCAGAACTTTTTTTTAAACAAAGAATTTGTTCAATAACCTTTTACTACCTGCCATTGGACATGCTATCAATTTTGTAACTGACCCAGTAAGTGTACTTCATTATGTTACACATCCTTAACATGTTACTATTAACATTCCTCACATAGCAAATCTTGCATGCTTTTAGCAATACCTTTTAAAAATATTAAAAGCTCTCTGTGAAAAGTAGGTAAAAGTAAAGGTTCCTCCTGACATTAAGTCTAATCGGTTGGCAGAAGCTCATCCTACTCTCCAGATTCGAACCACCAACCTTTTGGTCAGAGATTTAACCCACTGCACCACCAGGGGGGTCCTTTTCTGAAAAGTGCCTCATCCAAAATCCATTATAGGTAGCAGCCATTCCCAGTACTAAAAACCAATCTACTACCCATCTTGTTTATTTTTAACCCCACCTCCACAACATTGTAGCATATGTCAATTCAACCCAAAATTCCAGCTGTGCAGTTCATTTGCACAAAGAGAAGGAATCAGTTTTTAATAGTAAAAGGAAGGTCAAAAACCAATATGTGAATAAATCTTTTTCAATAGAGATAAAATGAGGAAGAAGAGGTTACATTCAGTCAGTTCCAAAAGTAAGATCACTTGGTAGTTGTTGGCACTAAAACCAGTTGCAGGACTAAATTACATAGTAATATCCTGGCACTTAAAACAGTTTGTGGTTAGAAGTCAGATAGAAGGAGGTTCTGAGTCAAGGCTTCATAATGGACAAAATACATTCATTTTCAATTACTGTTGGGAGCTTGGACCTGTTGCCAATTTGTTTACATTTTATGCCGGGCTTCCAATTTTAGTCTTTTAGTTATTTTCTGGCCTACAACTTCCTTCAGTTCTAGTCAGCTCAAATAATAAAAGCTGGGAACCAGTGTACAAAGATTTCAACAGGACTGGGCAAAAATGTAGCTTCAAGGTAATTCCTCCCCTACAACCTGCCCTCAGCAAATCCTCTGAAGAAAATGGGTGTGAAACTGAACAAAAGACTCAGTAAGTGTGCAAAAACTGTAGGTACATTCCAATCACTTCATGTACATATGTAAAAAAAAACTGTCTCAAGTCTAAACAAGGCCTTGAGAAGGGGATTGAAAGAACTTGTAAATGGGGAATTGCACCCCTCTCTCAGATATATCAGGGGCAATTACTGGCCACTTATACATCATTTTTCTTGTTTGAAAGTAATTCACAGTACGACCCAACTGTATAATGACAAAAAAGGCTCCATTTGGCACAGCTACCCACCCATCACTTACCCCTCTAGAACAGGGGTGGGCAATTACCGGCCCTCCAGGTGTTTTGGACTTCAACTCCCAGAAATCCTAACAGCCGGTAAACTGGCTGGGATTTCTGGGAGTTGAAGTCCAAAACCCCTGGAGGGCCGGTAATTGCCCACCCTTGCTCTAGAATCAAGTGAGCAGCGACACATATGCTAATTTTTTAATTAAAAAAAACCACCCCAACCATATTAGATAGAATAAACTGAAAGAAGGAACGATCCATAATTTGGGAATTTTTAGTAGACAAACATGGTAACCTGCAGAGAGTGCATGCACTTTGAGAACCTGGATAGTTACAATTTAGCAGTTTAAAGTGTTTTTAGTGCTAGCCAATATACCTCCATACATCGCTTCCTTTAGAGAACATGGATGAACGTATGACCTCCGGAGCCATCCAAGCATATGTCCCAGCTGCACTCATTTTGGTTGTCTTATACCACTCTCTGGCCAAACCAAAATCAGTAATCTTCAAGTTCTTGTTGTTCAGGTCCCCATTTTCCACCTTCTCGAGTATCAATACTGGAGTAAGAGAGAGAAAAAACTTTATGAACATACACCAAATATATCTTTTGAATTTGAGTTTTCTTCCAGAAAAATGTATGTCTGCATTTTTAAAGAATTCATATCATATATTAGTGAAAGAGGAAAAAAACCTCCTGTTATCACTGCTGGAAAATGTTATCCCCAGCAAGTGATACATTATGAATCACAAGCTTTTAAGCACAGCAGAAAATAACATTTCTAGGAGTTTGCAAGGTAAAAAGATATGATCTCAACACTAACTCACTAGAAAGTGTAACAATCTTTAAAGAAATGGAGGTAGTAATAAAGTTTTCATGATTATTGTTTACATTTTAAATTGAGATTTTCATTCACAATGCATTCATTAGCCATTTACACCACCTACACTCTTTCTCTCTCCTAGTCAGTCTATAAGATCAGACATCATCAATACATATCTGAAATTAAGATTTTGAGTCCCAAAGTACATCATTTTATATTAAACCACAGTTGTCATTTTAATGCCAAATCCCCAATTTCTTTGGGTACTCTTTGCTATGTCTTTTGTTTTATCCACTCTAAATAAAACTGTTTTCAGCAAATTTGGCAATCTCACTTCCTCAATTCAGATTATTTATGAGTTAATTAGCCTAGTCCCAATACAAATTCTTGGAGGTACTCATGGTTTACACCTTTCAACTGCAAAAAATATACATTTACTCCCACTTCTCTGGTTATTCCTTGTCTGAGAAAACCCAGTGAAATTCAGAAGGTCATCATAAACAGACAAACAATTTAAAGCTGAGTTCTTTCCTGAAAATATAAACTTTAATTTTCTCTGGTGAAAACAGACAAAAAGAATTAATGCAGTTTCTCGGAGGTTCCATACCGTTTCTGAATCCAGATTATTTGATTTGAACTGGATTCTATGGTAGTGTAGACTCATATAATCCTATTCAAAGCAGATAATCTGGATTCAGAAACTAGATTATATGGCAATGTAGATCCAGCCTGACATTTTATCTTCCAGTATCATCCAGTGGTCCAATATACCTACTTTGATTCTTATGTAACTCTGGTCTTAATATAATTACGTAGCAATCTGTTCATTTTGACATCTTTTTATATCAGTTATCAATTGTAGTTTAGCTGGGCCTCTTTTGCTAAGTAAGGTAAGTTTTTGAGCCCTTGTTAACTTTATGGCTGTGTAGTAACAGTTCTACACAACACTGGTGACTTTTGTACTGTGCTTTTTTGTATTAGCTTGGCAATCTGATGCTCACCTCACCTAAACAACATGCTGGGGTTTTCTATTTATTGCGCTAGTGTGTGTATGTTGATTGATTTTTTAAAATCTTGCCCTTCTCTCCAAATGTTTTACAGGTTTATAAATCTGACCTAAATACCCTAAAGGCACCAAATCCTTGTTGATTTTGGAAGCTAAGCAAGGTCAGCCCTGGCTAGCACTGGAAGATCAGCAACAGATACCAGATGCTATGAGGCTAGTAAACCGCCTCTGAGGCCCCTTCTAAGCTGCCATAAAAATCCAGATTATCTGCTTTGAACTAGATTATATGGCAATGTAGATACATATAATCCAGTTCAAAGCAGATAATGTGGATTATCTGCTTTGACAGGCACACAAATACATTGGTTTTAAATATTTTGATCACTTATTTCTTTAATTACATAGCAATGAAAAAAATCCCATTTCACTTCTTACAGATGGAGTATCTCTTAACTGAATTGCTTGTATTCTGTGAGCTTGTGACTATGTTAAATCTCCTATGAGCCATTTTAAGTCCCAAACTGGAGAAAAGGCAGAAAATATAATAGTAATAACTGCCTGCACAGTTCCTTTTAGCTAACTGAATGATACGCCATACCTGCATACTTTGGTTTCTTTTTTGCTTCTGTACTAATGTAAAGCCCCCCTGGGTTAAGCTGCTGGGCTGCTGAATTTGCTGACCAGAAGATTGGCAGTTTGAATCCAAGGAGCGAGGTGAGCTCCCACTGTTAGCCCCAGCTTCTGCAAACCGAGCAGCTCGAAAACATGCGAATGTGAGTAGGTACCGCTTCTGCAGGAAGGTAACAGTGCTCCATATAGTCATGCTGGCCACATAATCTTGGAGGTGTCTATGGACAACACCAGATCTTTGGCTGAGAAATGGAGATGAGCACCCCCCCCCCCCCCAGAATGAGACACAACTAGACTTAATGTCAGGGAAAACCTTTACCTTTTTACTAGATAAACCTTGGAAATCCAGCTTCCATAGCCGCAGACAGGGAGTAAAATTGTACCCCATATAAGCAGTGATGAGGAATCTGGTTTCCAGCTGGGGATAATCTGGATAGAATTAAATTGAGGGCCCAGAACTACTGTTGGCTGTGATGGGATACTGGACCCTTTCAATGAATACTTCTCTACTGTGGACTACTTGCTGCATCATTTACCATCAATAAAATGTATGCTTTAGAAGTAATGTGCATCAGTGTTTGGCAGCAAAAGAACGTTTTATGAGGACTGAAGCTGGCACAAAGCACTGATTTTGCATTTCTTTATTACACATGCCTATTCCTTTTTGTTTATTTTATTCCTTTTTAGACAAATCTTTTAATATATCAGAATACTTTTAACTCTGAATTTTTAGTGACAAAATGTTTCTCTTTTGAGGGAGGTGTCAGTTCAGTAGAAGATTATTCCTGATACCATTGTAGTCTACCAATGCCCATCATAGCTTCTCCAAGATGTCCAAGGGAATGAACATGTGTGACTATCCTAGACATATATAAACATCCAGGACTTGTATCTACGATAGTTTCAGTATAACTTTAGCTTTCTACTATAAAAGGTTGTTTTCACCACTTTTGTTTGCTTATCCAAAAGCTAAATGCCTTGAAAGATAACAGAATCTAATTCAAAGACTGCAGCACTGATGTAATGTGTTCCTGACAAACTATTCTGAGAGAGTTTATTTATTTATATTTATTTATAAATTCCTGACAAACAATAAAACATTAAACTAAAAGAGAGAGTTCAGGATGTTGGCAGCTGGCAAGTTGCCAAGTTGTGTATTCGCTGTAGCTTGACAACAGTCACCTTGTAGGCAATATACCAGCACACTAAGTCCCAGTACACTACATGTGGTTTCCATTTTACATCTATAAATGAAATGCTTGAGATCAAAAATAATTTGAATTTTGGATTCCCCCAACCCCCCCAATATTTTGGTATACATGCATTTGTACAAATGTATATGGCTGACTTGGAGATGGGATCCAAGTTCAAACATAAAATACATTTGTTTATACTTTTATACAGCAATTTTAATAATTTTGTGTATGAAATAAAGTTTGCACACACTGAAATATCAGAAAACAAAGGTGTCACTATCTAAGCTTGCCATGTGGGCAATTCTGGATTTAGGAATATTTCAGATTTTGTAATTCTGGGTAAGTGGAGCTCAACCTATACTATATTAAATCCAGTGAGTTCTACTTGATTTTATTCTAACCAATAAAAAGGTAGATAGCAGATAATTACAAAATCTAAAGATAGTGAGAAAAGTTCCTGAATTTTTAGATCCGTAACCATAGCTTAACTGTCAAGGTATTAATCCATTTCAAGAAATGTGTCAATTGCAGGAAGAAGCAGTGGAGCATAAAATTGACACAAAGACTTATAAAGGGAAAGCCACAGGATTCATTTGTGCTGTTGTAGTGTAAGTATCCATGAAACAGACATCCAGCTTCCAACAACGGCAAAGATGTCAAAGATTGCAAGTGGAGAGTCAAACGGGAAGAGGTGGCCCAAGCTATCGCTTAGTATCTGCAAAGCACTTCTACTCATGTTTGCCCAAATCCAATTGCCCACACAGACATGACTGTGTGTTCTATAACTTCTATAATAACTGATCTATTGCAGACTCCAAAGTCTGGGAGGACGCTGATGGTGTTGAAACAAAAGTTGGCAAAAAAGCATCTGCTGAGTCAAGTTGGGGAGGGAGTTTTGTAGGCAAACTCTATCAGTAACAGTGTGCCATCTTGGAGAACAAATCCACTACTCCCAAAATGAAAGTGTGACCCGCATACAAGGGTAGATCCATAATAAAGTCCATGAAAATTATCCTCTAGTGCTAGAAGGAGTAGGTAGTGGTTGTAATAAGCTGGTGAGCCCTGATAGCTGATCACTGGTACAATCACTGATAAACCAAGTCCTTGGATTTGAGGCCACCAAGATTCTCTAATGAGAAGGTGCAGCTGTCAAGGCACAAGCAGAAGACTTCCTCGAAACAAGATCCTATGGGCACATAGATGCACCTATGGTGATACAAAAGCCCATCTTGGAAGGAATAGAATTACAATCCTCTCATTCCTGAGTGCATCTGCACAAGCCCATCACAGCACATGCCGGTTTTCAGGAGATCCAGATTCCTGGCAATCTGCCTCCTTCTGTTCATCTGAATTCTTCAACTCCAGAGAGTGAGTTATTACAGGAGGAGTAGTAACAGAGAAGCAGGGATACATAAGAAGTAGTTTCATTTAGGAGATTGATGTTAAAAAAGATGGAGGATCCAAAATGGCTAAAGAAAGCTAATGTAGAGTATAAACAGAATGAAGACAAGAGGGAGTGGTGAACTACCACACAGAATAACTGATCAATAAATATTTTCACTAAAATGTAAGACAAAATTACCTTGTTTCTGTCTTTAACCTGCACTGGCTCTACTAGCAAAATACCAATGCAACTTTATGGTTTGAGATAGATAAGTAACTGTGGATTATTTTGATAAGAGTGTTAGGAAGATAAAAGCAAATTCAGAATGAAACCTCACTCTAAAAAGCCTATATCTAAAATGCATCTGACATATGAGATACTGCAGAGTGATCCTACATTTGAAAGCCTTTGGCTTCTTGCCTTTCACTGCACTTTAGCTGCTTATAGTTATCCATTTTTGTGTGCCAGTCCTCTTAGCTAAACATACCTCTATGCACCATCAGAGATCAGCAAAGTGCATTTTGCACTTCACAATGTCAGCAGAAAAAAATGTAGTAAGATGGAAAGACACAGAATACTGAGTAATAGTATAATCGATGCACTGTTGAAAAATGTATTTTCTGGGTTGTTGTAGGTTTTTCGGGCTGTACGGACATGTTCTAGAAGCATTCTCTCCTGACATTTCACTTGCATCTATGGCAGGCATCCTCAGAGGTTGTGAGGGCTGTTGGAAACTAGGAAAATTGGGTTTATATATCTGTGGAAAGTCCAGGATGGGAGAAAGAACTCTTGTCTGTTGGAGCTAGGTACGTTTCAATTGGTCACCTTGATTAGCATTTGATGGCTTGAAAGTTTTTAGGTATGGCTTGTTACTGCCTGGGGGAATCCTTTGTTGAGAGGTGATTAGCTGTCCCTGATTGTTTCTTGCCTAGAGTTCTCCTACAACAAACCAGTGATTCCACCCATGAAAGCCTTCAACAATACAATGTATTTTCTTCTTCAGAAACTGTAAGCAATTGAGTTGATCCAGCTGTAAGAAGAAAAAAAAAGAGTTCCCGGAAAGTAGAACCATTAATAGAATCAACTAGAATACATCGAACTTTTTAAAGCTTTTCAATTCTCCAGAACTTTTCTTGAGAGTAGATGCGAAGGTGACATACAGAGGTGTACAAAATCTTTCTTACTGAAAACAAAGGTAAAATTGTAGCACTGAATTTTGTAATTTTCTCATTGACCATCAAAATTTTCAAAATGACAGAAAATTGATTAAACTACGATTAGAAGACAGTGTTATCAATGCAGCAGTGAAAAAGAGCTTAATAAAAAACCTAGACAGGAAAAATGTCTGCCCCATACAGGATGAAAAGATGATTAAAATCTCTAGGACTCACAAAACTTTAAAAGTTGCAAAGTTGTAGAATTCGTCGAACGGTTGATGTTTGAAACAGGCATCAAAGCCAAGATAGAGCTGCTTGGGAAGTTATCACAGAACTAGATTGATTTGCCATTATTTTTATTGCACAAGGAACAACGAGTCCCAGACTGAGGAAAAGGCTAGATATAAATAACCAGAAAGAAACAGATTAGATCACTTCTCCTGAAAGCAGCTTGAAAGAGGAGGCAAATCCCATTCTGAGGATCCTAAGCAAATACACTTAAAACGCCATTAAAAATAATAATCAGGATTGGGATTAAAAGAGGATTTGCTTTCAGAAGATTTCAAGAGAACCATCATGGAAGAAGGAAAAACTTTTGAGAAGGAGATATTTGACTTGTCTAGGAAAAATCATGCAAACAATGTCGTCTTTAAAATACCACAAGTGTCTTTCAGAAAGTAGTCAATATCTTTCTTTTAAAAATAACATTTCATAGTCAGGTAGTAAAGCAGCTATCTTATTTGCCGAACTTCCTACTTGGTCCATATTTTGTACTAGGGGTCTGAAGTGCTGTACGCAGGTCTCAGGTCGAACTTTACTGACCCTTGGTCTATAGAATTAGCTGCATCCAAGCTCTACTGGGTAGAGTGATCTTTTTTATTTTTATATTTTTAAAAATTGCATATATCTTCAGTATTACAAACAATGATCTAATTGGACTAACTGGAAAGGTATAAATGAAAAAGAAGTGAAAAATACAAATGATCTCATACATAATAGTGGTATACAACTATGTAATGAACACTGCAAGTCCATCACGAATTGCGCATTTAGTTTACTCAGTTATTATCAATTCCCAGGTTCATTTTTACTTCTTTACTGTTACAGATGAGTTCTGCACAACATCCTTTAAGTACACATTTCCACACATCCCTCCCTCCCTCTGTGTGTGTGTGTCTGTGTAAATGAGTAGTCATGTCTATTAAATGTTTAGGAAATGTGTCACAGTGTGCCAAAGGGATATTCACTTGTGCTATTCAGAAGATTTCTTCTAGAGAACATTGAAAGAACACATTTACACAGAAAGAGTACTATTTCCTTACCATAATAATGGTCACAATATGCTAAATAATATAATTCATACTTGTGCATAACTGCACTTATATGTTTTCTGCCACTTTGCTGTACCCTCTTAGCTCCATGTTCCTCATCTTGATGGTAGACTACTAAGGAACCAAGGTGGCACTGCAAAATGATTGATTTAGAGTTATAATAAGGATAAAGTACTGTTTTGCTTATGCATGAGAGTAAAGGGTAAACTGCACTAACTATCCAAATCTACCTGTTTTCATTAGGCAGGCATCTGGTTTCACAAAAAGAATCTGCCTGAATTTGGCTTTCAGCCTTAAAATTTGACATTCAGAAAAAAGATTAATTCTGACTTTACCAATCGGTATATATACTACATTGAAACACACTGCTGTTATTTACAATACTTACAAAGCTTAAATTCTGACAGCAAAACATCTCTATCAGGAATCCATTTCTGCTATTAGAAAACTCCTAACTGTCCTGTTTCAGGCATGAAAGATACTCTGTATAAGAAATCACAGCAATTCTTCAACTGGGATGTTCTATAATGCTCCTAGAATATCAGGGAGGGAGGACCACAGTTTCTTAAACTAGGATATATAAAGAAGTCAAACCCTTTATTTACACAGTCCAAACCAATACAACTGCTTTAGCAGCTCTATACAATTTTCAGTTACTCCTTATGAAAATCACTTGGCTGAAAACTACACAGGCAAAAGATAAGTGCTTAGCATGTGGATTAAGCTCCAGTGTTGGCAGCCAATTAATGCAGTCCCGAATAAACTTGTTCTATATTAGACTAACCCATCCTTGACCCATTATAAACTAAGAGCAGAGCTATACTAGTCTTATAAGTTCACAAAGTAATCAGCTTGTACAGTGTGGTGGCTGATGGATGTTGCTAGCCCACCAGACAGGAGATTATGATGTTAGTTATTTACAACCTAAAAAGGGAACAAACCCAGACTATTTCCCTACTTGAAAAAATTCTTACTTGTGACAAGTGATCAAGAAAATGACTGTTTATAAAACTTAGACATATTTTCAGAAGCAACCTTGAGCTAGAAATATCAGCTATATCTTTGTTGCAAATCTATTGGGGACATAATGAAGTCCAGTTAAAAATTCAACTCCTTTTTAAAATTTCATGCAATGAACAGTAAAATGGAACATGGAACCTTGAAGTCATCATCAGTGAGCGATATAAATAGAGTTTCTTAAAATACTTAACCAGTTTACATGGATGAAACAGTCCTGCAGAAATACTTTCTCTGCCAAAGATGTACCAAAGTAACAACCTTATAAAGCGCCACTCTGATGTGGTCAAATAATCATTTCCTTAGCACAAAAAGCAACAAATACCTAAGCACTGCTGAGACAAAATTCTTTCCAAGGTCAGAAAGATTTAACATACATTGACACTTAGCATCTCACTAATTATATTGGAGATTGACAGAGGGGAATTTGCTAAGAGGTTTATTCTTGTTTTTTTAATTAGTTGCACCTTGTCTGAAACAATACTTTTTTCTTCCACAGCTAAAAATCCCAGTCAACCTACTAGCACTCCCACACTTTTTAACTACCAAGTCAGTGTTGAACACACATATTTACAGGAGTTTCAGCAATTTCCATTTTGTATTTAGTTCAATAAGATTTTACTTAGAAGTCCATTTTCTAAGGTTCAAAGGGGATCAGAACAAAAAGTACAGTGATTTCTTGTCTCCATCGCTACTCATCAGGCATACGTGTTCATTAAGTCTTGAAAATTACATCAAGTTTGTCCTTTGTCTCTCCATAAGAACATGTTCTCTTTTGTAGTCTAGATTTTACAACTATTTCATTATATAATATTCTAGAAGCAGCATTTATGTTATGATGGCGGGTCAATAAGTCCGTGACTTTTTGAATGAAACACAGGTTTTTGGATTTAAAAATCATTTTATTTTTCAACATAGTCTCGAGTTCTATACACTTTGTCCAACATTTCTCCATTTTTTTTATCCCTTCCAAAATATAAGATTTGTCGAGGTCATCAAGATAGGTATTTGTTTGCGAGATGATTTCATTCTTGGAGTCAAATCTCTTTCCACCGAGCCATTTTTTCAGGTTTGGAAACAAGAAATAGTCATTTGGGGCTAAATCTGGAGAATAGGGAAGATGAGGGAGCAATTTGTATCCCAATTCATAGATTCTTGCCATGGCAACTGCACATGTGTGCACCCTTGCATTGTTCTGGTAACTTTTTTCTTGGCCAAATGCGGTTGTTTGTTTTTCCAAATCCTAATTAAATCGACCCAATAAATTGGCATACTATTTGCCATTGATTGGTTTACCCTTTTGAAAGTAGTCAATGTGGATTATACTGCGTGCATCCCAAAAAACGATCGCCATGACTTTATTGGCTGACAAACCCACCTTGGCGTTCTTTGGTGCCGATTCACCCCGAGAAACCCACTGTTTTGACTGATGTTTGGTCTCTGGTGTGTTGTGGTGGATCCACATTTCGTCCACAGTTACGAAACAGTGCAAAAACTTGTCCATATTGCAGTTGAACAACTCCATACACTCCTGCGAAATTGTCACACGATTGCGTTTGTGGTCAATTGTGAGCAAATGCAGCACCCATCTTGCAGAAAGCTTTCTCATACCCAAGTGATCATTTAAAATTGAAACCACTGAGCCATGTGAGATGCCTATGGCTTCCACAATCTCTTGCACTTTCAATCTTCGATTGGCCAACACCATATCGTGAATTTTTTCAATTGTTTTGGGTGTAGAGACCTCAACTGGGTGTCCAGAACGTTCGGCATCTTCCGTGCTTGTACGGCCACAACTAAATTTAGTAAACCACTTTTTTAACCATTGAAATTGATGGTGCAGAGTCCCCATAGTATTTATCAAGCTTCGCCTTGGTTTGAGTGATGGTTTTTTTTCTTGCAAAAAATAATGCTTAATGAGCATACAAAATTCACTTTTTTCCATTTTCTCCTCAAATCACGCGGTAGTCTGCTATCAATGGCTCTCAAACACAAACTAAATGATGCAGCTTGTTCAAATTTTGACAGGAGTCAACTGACAGATGCCTGTTGACAGGAGCAGTGTTGCCCTTTCAGTTAAGAGGCGGGAAGTTCAAAAAATCATGGACTTATTGACCTGCCCTCGTATACTGAGAAGTAGCTCCGCAAAAGTTGTCCATGACCATATGACGACTAAGTGATCTTCCTTCCTTTTTGTATCTTTCATTTCAAGAACTGCCAACATTTTGAGGATTGGCTAGCTGTGTTGGGCAGGGGTTGGGGTTGATTATTTTGCTATGCTACTTGGATGCTTGTATGAGTGTTTGTTTTTGGCTGCATGCTCTCCCTAAACACATGATCTAATGGAGCAACGTTTCTGCTGACTTTGTAAGGGGCAGACACAGCAAGCAGAATACAACATTTGGAAATAACATATTTGCTAGGAGTTTTGCAAATCTGATCAGGAAGGCTTTACACTGAAATACATAGGGTAGGGAGAGAGGAACTGTCTGATTGAGACATGATGCAATGGAATCTCATGATTGGAACATAGTAATAGAAGGGAATAACATATTCTAAAGATATAGACCAAACAAGAATGGAGGAAAGTGTTGTATCTCAACAATGTGTGCACATGTGAGAAGATTGATTGAAAACAGATTGAGTGCCTTTCATTTATACCGAAATGGAAGAAAAACAGTGATCAGATTGTTGGAGTCTACTATAGGCCAGACTGAAATTTTGGATAACATCTTCCTAAAACAAAACATCAAATATTCATAAAGGAGAGATATAGTCCCTTACAAACAATTTCACTGTAAAAAACATGAAAAGGGTAACAAGAGGATCAGCTATTTTGGATTGATCTTAACTAACAGCAGTGGTCAATGGGGTGAAATAGTGGGATCCCCAGGTGGGATTTATTATACTGAGGGACGGAGAAGCCAAACCTAGTTCCCATCTTTGAAAGTGTGAAAAAGTGACCTATGCAACTAACAACCAGTCAGATTGACATCAATAGCAGGAAATGTCATAGGACAGATAATTAAATAGTCAGCTTGTGCATACTTAGAAAGGAATGCTGTGATTACTAAGAGCTAGCATGTGTTTCTCAAAAACAAATCATGCCAAGTTAATCTTACCTCTTTTTAAAACAGAGTTAACATATGAGAGCAGGGAAGTGCTGTGATGTAGTATATATTGATTACAGCAAGGTTTTGGACAAGGTTCCCATTATATTCTTGTGGGTAATTTGGTGAACTGTGGCTTGGGCAGTACTACAGTTAGATTTATTTATTTATTATTCCAACTTATATACCGGCACTCCCTGAAGGCTTGGAGCGGATACATCTGTAATTACTTGTTAGACCAAACCCAGAGACTGTGTGCTAATGACTACTTATCATCCTGCAGAGAGGTGACTAGTAGAGTGCCTCAAGGTTTTGTTCTGGGACAGGCGTTGAACATCTTTATGGATGACTTACACAATGAAATGAAAGGCATGTTTATTAAATTTGCATACCCACCAGGTGGGGGAGGATTAGCAAATAATCCAAGGGTCAGGATCAAATTCAAAATGACTGTGACAGATTAGAGAGCAGAGTCACAACTAACAAAATGCATTTAAATGCGGATGTAAGGTACTACCGTGTTTCCCCGAAAATAAGACACCCCCGATTGTAAGACGTATCGGGGGTGTCAGAGGGGTCGGCTAATGTAAGCCGTACCCCGTATGTAAGACGTCCCGCGCCCATGGCGCTCTTTCACCTTTGAAGGGGAGGAGGAAGAGCGCCATGGGCGGGGAGAAGGGACGACGCCAGAGTGACGCAGCGCCGCTTGCCACGCCTCTGGCTCTCTCTCCCCACCCTTCCTGGAGGCCTGCCAGGAGGTGCGCCGCGAGGTGTGCCGCGGCCGAGGGGCCGGTTGCGGCGGCGGGCGTGATGGCGGCAGCAGCGCAGCGGCGCTGGCGGCGGGGCGTGGCACGGGTACGGCTTACTGTCGCCCAAAGTAAGCCACCCCAAAAGTAAGACGTAGGGGACTTTTCGGGGGAAAGAAAGTAAGACGCTGTCTTACTTTCGGGAAACACGGTACTTCTAGGTAGGAAAAATTGAATGCACAGTTAGATCATGGGTGGCATTTTGGCTTAAAAGCAATACATGAGAACAGAATCTAGAGGTATGAGTAGACCACAAGATAAACATGTCAAAAGTGTGATGTGGTGAACTAAAAACAAATAGAACACCCAATGCAGTTCAGTGCCACATAAACAGAAGTTTGAGAAAAATATTGACAAGCAGGAACATCTACAGAAAAGGGTTGACATGATCAAAGATCTGGAAACAGCCTTCGGAGAAATGACTGAGGCCCCTTCTCCAAACGGAGAAGCACTTTCAGATGTTTGTATTAAGGTTGTGCCAATTTATGGCTTGATTATATGTACTTGGATATTATCTGTGCTTTTGATATATTGTCCTGATCATTTTATTAGGAAATGCTTCATATTGCTCATTGGAACTTGAATCATTGATATATAATATATTTTGTGAGATATACAGCTTTGTGTGATACTATTCCTTTGTACATTTGATCATTAGTCATCTCTGACTAGTTCTGATTTTTGGGGGCCCTTCTACACTGTCATATAATCCAGATTATCAAAGCAGATAATCCACATTATCTTCTTTAAACTGGATTATGAGTCTACATTGCCATACAATCCAGTTCAAAACAGATAATCTGGATTTTATATAGCAGTGTATAAGGGGCCTGAGCAAGTTGGGTATTGCTGTGTCTGGAGAAGAGAAGATGAAGATGACATGATAGCTACATTTAAATATCTGGGAGGTATCTTGTAGAAGAAAAAGAAGGCTGTTTTCTGCTCCAAAGACTAGGACATGAATCAATGGATTCAAACGACAAGCTGTTTGACAATGCTAGTCTCGGGTGGAGACTATCACAGTATCTCCATCACTTGGGATCTCTAAAATAGAGACTGGATGGGCATCAATTCAGGACTATTTTAGTTGTGTATTTCTGCATGGCCAGGGATTGGATGAGTTGGCCCTTGTGGTCCCTTCCAACTCTGATTCTATACCTTCTACAAAAGTATCAGATTCAACCATACATTATTCCATTATTTCTTCTATAGAGTAAAGTGACATAACTTCCTGCTCAGAGTTGCTGCCCACTCACTCCTACACCATGGCTACGATACTACTGTAAAGATTAGCCTTCACCATCTAACACTATTCCAGTGATCAGACGAAAGGATGTCTTCACAAAGGAGCTGCAAACGTTCTTTACCCATGGCAATGGAGATATTCTCAAATGACCAGAGAAAGGATGTGTTACGGAGCTTTCTTTAAAGTTAGCAATATTTATGGATCATATGAATTCTGAAATCTGGAGTATCATGTGTATCACAGACTGCTAATATTTGTCAGTGCTTAGAGAATAAATGTAGGTACAAATTGAGACTATCACAATGCCTTACTATTGCAAGCTGTAACATCCAATTAATATTTGATCATCTCAAGGATGGGAAGCCTCCCGTGGTGCAGTGGGTTAAACCCCTGTGCCGGCAGGACTGAAGACGGACAGGTTGCAGGTTCAAATCCGGGGAGAGCGCAGATGAGCTCTGTATATCAGCTCCAGCTCCTCGTGTGGGGACATGAGAGAAGCCTCCCACTAGGATAATTAAACATCCAAAACATCTGGGCGTCCCCTGGGTAACATCCTTGCAGACAGCCAATTCTCTCACTCCAGAAGCGACTTGCAGTTTTTCAAGTCGCTCCTGACATGACAAACAAATCTCAAGGATGGGAACAATATGGCCTTCCAGGTGTTGTTGGCCTCTAATTTCACAACATTATCACTGGCTATGGACTGCAGGGAGTTGTAGTATAGTAGCACCAGAGGACTACACAATTTCCACTTTTAATACCTCTCCTTATACTATAGAGGCTTTCTTCCACTTCTGCAGTTCCTACATCTCAGTTCTAATTTGGAATTCAAGAGCCTCATTCTTTCCATTAACTCCCATCCCATCATTATTATTTTTATCAACCAAATATTATTGGAATACATCTCAAGAAATTAACATATCATTAGGACTTTGAGATTCGTCTTGCATAATTGTGTTCAGTACTCTCCCATACTACTTCAAAATTATTAGTATGCCCAGTCTCCCTGAAAGCTATTGACATCACATCCGAAGCATGTTCTTTACTCCTTACTTACTATTGCTGGACTTCAGATCCCGATGGATAATAGGAACAATTGCTTCATCATGCAAATAGTTCATTCCTCCAGCAATCTGGACGGCCCAGTTGACCAGTATGTCTGGTGGTATCCTTTTACCAGACAGCACTCTGTTTAGTGACCCTCCACGAGCAAACTCCATGATTAAACAAAGGTTAGGTTCCTTTAGACATACACCTTTCAGAGCAATTATGTTGGGATGTTTTAGCATTGCAAACAGTTTGGCTTCTTGACGAACATTCTCAATTGCCTCACTGATGTCTTCATCTGGATCATAGCGAGCTGCCTTGACAGCAACTTCCTCTCCAAGCCAAACTGCACGATATACTTTCCCAAAGCCTCCTATGCCAATGATTTCTTCCAGAAAAAGCTCTGAAAAGTCAATCTCCAGCACTAGAAAGAAAAAAAATTGAAAATATTAAATTTCTGAGAAGCTTATGTACAAAATTCAATATCAACATAATTCTTTGACTAAAATAATCAACCCAGTCAAGCCAATCAAGCAAGTATGTAGGCTTTATCCAGCATAAATGTATGACTTGCTCCTATATCTTTATTATGAGAGATTTTTATGGGGCAGGAGGTAATGAGTTTACGAATATGTGATTTTAACCATGTTTTAACTTTATATTATATGGTTTTATTCTGTTGTAAGCTGCCTTGAGCCCTCTTGCAGAGATAGGTGGGGTAAAATATATTTACTACTACAACTACTTATTATAATTATTATTATTCAATAAAATTGGAACAAAACTGTTGTGTGCCTTCAAATCATTTAGAATTTCTGGCAAACCTATCATGAGGTCTTCTCTACAAAAATTATTCAGAAAAGATTTATTGCCTTTCTCTGATGCTGTGAATGAGTCACTGAGTCAAGGTCATGCAAAGGTTTTCCATGAATGAGCAAGATTCAAACCCTGGTCTCACATAGTCCCAGTCCAACACCCAAACCATGACACCATGCTGTTTTTCAATACAAAATAGTATCATGAAAATGTCTTCCATAACTGTTGCAACAAAAACAAAGGTTTCACCTGCCTATATGTACGTCTAGAAATATTTTACACAGAAAACTTGTATCACCTAAGTGTCAGTTTTTCTTCCCATTCTCTGAACATATGGTTAATTCAGTGGATTATGGCAACAGTTTACATTAACACATTATTATCACATTTCCCCACTTTAAAGCAAACCTTAACAAAGGTGGGAACCTTCCTTTATTATTGCTTTAATAAGAGCATTGCTAAAAATGAACTTTAAGTATACAATTCCAAACATTCCAAATAGACTATATTCAACTTGTTTTCAACTTGTTTAGATGGCCAAGTACCACACATAGCTTGTTGAAATCACTGCCTATATTTTATGGCACACCAGGCTGAAATATAGTATGTTACATATTGTCCAACGTTCTATGATCAGTTTTGTTAATCAAAGTTAGTGGCATGATGACAGCCTGTATATATTTTAAAGCTCCTTAACAACCAAGAAAAGGCTGGTCGCATTTTATAGCTATAGCTGCACATGTTGTGATTATCACTACTGTAGTGCTGTCTATACAGTGTTGTCCTTGAAAACTGCAACTTATGCATGATATGACAGCCAGGAATGTTAACATGAGCCTGGTCATATTACACCACTGCTAAATTGTCGGCATTGCCCTCTAGAATGTTTTCTCACACAGCTCAAAATGCTGGTTCTAACCTTTAAAGACTCAAATGGTTTGGGCGGTTGAATGTCTGAAAGATTTTATTTATTTAGAGAAATATGTATATCCCATTTTTTTACCAAAGGACCTCAGGGGAGCAAAGAAAAACAAATTTAGAATCTTAATCAATAATAAAGAATTTAAAATACAAGTACAGAAGAAACTACCTGAAAATTATAAGAAGTTTTAAAAGTTAGAATGAATAAATTACAGAATCTCAAAGGCTTCTATAAAAATGTGTGCTAAAATGAAGCCAAAGTTGATACCAATCAGGACTCTGAGGGGAAAGCATACCATGACTAGATTTCCACAGGCAGAAAGTATATTTCCCACATCCTCAAACAATGCATTGCCTACCCTGGTGGCCCTTCCAGCAGACCTCAGTCTTTATGTAGATATTTATACATAGAGGTGCTCCTTTTAATATTGACATTGTAACCTATTTAAGAATTAGTCCCTCCTGCATGATTCTGTTTTGTGCTAAAGTAACCCAGAGAGATACAGCAATTGTACATAGTGATTTACCCTGTGAAAATTGGGTGCATGACAGACCTTTCATCAGCCCTATTGGACTCAGTACTCAAGGAACTTGTCCCCTCAAATCTATTCAGAGATAAGAATTAGTTTGAAGGCATGTTTTATGTCATTTATTATTTTTTTCATTCTTTTGAGGCTTCTAATTTTAATTTTAATTTTTAAAACTCAAGTGTATTTTAACGGTTTGCTGTCCAAAGTTGCCATACGTAAAGTCACCTTGAGTCCCCTTTGGGGTAGAGAAAGATGGGATACAAATAGAGTAAATAAATAAATAAATTCTACAACTTCAATGCTTTGTTTGCAGTGGTGGCAAAAAAAATGCACAATAGATAATTGAGTGCCACTGTACAATCAAAATGAAAACAGCTAACAACAAAAATATATATTTGATTTGCTAGGAATCACACAGAAATGCAAATTACCACCCCATAATGCTCACCTGAGACTATCACGTAATTTCAAGAAAGGCTTAGAGCAGATACAGGAAATTTTACAGTGCTAGCAACAAACCAGAAAGGAATGTATAACTCATGGGAAAACTACTTTATGATAAATTGAGCACCTGTTTCATAGGGGTGATTAATACATTAAACAAGATGCATTCAATATGTTTGGTCTGGAGTTCTCATTATTGAAATGTCCCTGAATGAATGTAAAAACAAAACAGAATTCTAAGCCTTAAGGGCAAAGTGTCACAGAGGAATGATGTTAAAGAAAAACAGGAAATGGTTTATTAGTGCCAGGAAATGATTTGGATGGTTTAGTTTCCTCATTTACTGCTATATTAAGGAAAAAGGAAGTTTAAACGTGATATGATGAGAAAGACAACACGATCACAGACCCGAGGTCTCTATTTCCAAATATTCAATTGTGCATAATTGCTTTAAGTTCTTTTCTAAGTGGCTTCAAGAGAAGTAAAGAGTCCTACAAAAATTTGCACACTTACGAAGTAAAACATCACAAGGTATTCAGAGGAAGGATTGGGCAAAACCACCTTACTTTTGTCTAAGAAAACCCTATGTAAAATGCATGGGGTCACCACAAGTTGGCAGGCAACTTGAAATCACAGACAGACACTAATAATTCTTTAGACTTTATAAACCACAGTCGGGAAAATCGAGTTCTGAACTAAATGGTGCTGAATGGACAGCTCCTCTGGTAGTATCTTTCAGAAAGATTTCAAACACCACCAGAACTACAGCATTCAAACTTATAAGAGATCGGAATTTTACTATTTTTGCATAGTGAAAATCTCGTCACAAATATAAAACAAATTTTGCTTGAGAATTATGCCTGTTACAAATCTGTAAGGCAATACTTATGGAAATTTGACACAGGAGTTGTATGTTCTCTACCATGTAAACAATATTATAGTTTTAGATACTGTCACAATGCAGGGTCTCGGCCCAGCCCCTTAATCACACACACAGAGACGGTAATCAGCTAACTATTTATTGAATAATTGAAAACAGGTGAAAAGGTAAATTGTCCATAAAAAGTATCAAACGGTTCAATCAAAATGGTAAAGAGTTCATAGGTAAATCCAAAGGCAAACAGCTTGGCAAAAGTTCCCGCAAAACAATGCGAATCAAACAGACTTGGTCCATGGCAACTCAAACAAAGCAAAGTTCATGGAATCAAAGGCCCAAGAATCTTCTTGGTCTCACGAGCCCAGTCCTGGCTCCGTGGATCTTCACTAGCTTCACTCCCTTCAACTCAGAAGTGGCCGAGCTACTGAGGATCCGTTCCCACGGATCCTATACCTAATTCCCTTGGTGAGACCTACGGCACTCTAGGCTTCTGCGCCAATCTGTGCTACGGGGCTCACTGCTCCTGTGGCGCTCTAGGCTTCGATGCCATTCCCTTCTGCTAGACTCAATGCTCCGACGCCTATCAAAGCTCCGTCCTTGCCTCCCAGCACTTGGGTCGTTATCTTCGTGAGAGCCTGACTCCCTTCCAACTTCCATGGGCTCATCCCTCGCTAGCTCCCGAACTTTCTCTTGTGATCCGAAAACACCTGGTTTCTCATACTGATTATCTGAATCAGTCTCCTCAGTGTCAGACTGACCTTCCCAGCTCTCATAACCATCAGGCCAGCCATGATCCCATTCTAAGCTCTCTGTGGGAGATGAAGGCCCAGCTACCTCATCATCCCCTTCTTCTGCATCTACATTGTCCGCAATTGGCCCTAATGCAAGCGGGACCCCCGGGGCGGCCCCCTGCCCCCCCCGGCACGAATGAGAACTGGGTTGCTACAGATACTGAATAGTTTAGGCCATATGCCCTCATCTTTCCTGTGGTTTTTCAGAGCCCTATTCTCTTCCTCACCCTCTAATATAGTTAGATAGTTTGGGGCAGCATTTTTGTTAGGGCAAAGATCAACATATCACTATCAAATTTACACTGCACATTGGAAAAGACAATAAAGCCTATAGCTTAAATACAGGCAGACCCCAAGTTACAAGATAGGTTTTGTAGGTTTGTTCTTAAGTTGAATTTGTACTGTATGTAAATTGATAGCATACATTTGATAGCATAGGGCAGGTTTCACAGCCCTGTAGTAGTGTCTGTTTGCTGTCTGAGCCCCTGTTCAGAAGATTTCTTCTCACTTTCTGCCCCTGTGATCATTGGATTTTGAAAAAAAAATGGCTTGTTGTGGATGTGAGGATTAAGGATAAAGCTTTAGTGAAGACACCCGTTCCCCACTTTTTCTCTTCCAAGAGTGAATTTCTCTTTCTAAGGTAAATTTCTTTCATCTGTCGTTGTCTCACTCCCATTCTTAAATGTGAGTTATTTGTAGGTCAGATGTTTACAACTTGTGGACTGCCTATACAGTTTAATGCAATGAAATATGTTCTTATTTCCTATAAAAGCCATTATACAAATGCACTTTCACATGGGGAAATAACTTAACCACTATTTAACTAATAAACAAAGCAAATTATGTTGCCTCAAGTAAAGAGGACAGGCTACACAGCCAGTTCAAGTTTTGAAAGGTGAGCTATGAACTGGCAGCAAAAGCAACAAAAAAGATTTTAAAACAATGCAAAACAATAATGGCAATATTTTCTGTCTCTAATAGTTGTTAGATTTTTAAGATAGCACAGAGACTCTCATGTATGATTACTAAAAGCACCTAAAGGATTATTACCCAAAAGAATATTACTCTATAGAAGGTGCAGAGAAAAAGAAGACAAGCAAGCAATGATAATTGCTGCTTTTGCTTCAGAAGATGCATCCTTGGACCAAAAATAGTAGCAGCGTTGGCAACAAGTATGGTTTCTTCTTCTAACATTGTCTGTTTTCCATTTTGTGGGGAAAATTAGTTTTCCTGTACTTTCTATATGTACTTCCCCATTTTAAAAACAAACTTATATAGTCAGCAAATATTTTTTAAGATTAATTCCATAAAGAAAGAAAATAACCAGGCTGCAAAATCCCTTTCAGACTTCTCGATTTAGACAACACAATTCAATAATATTCCAGATGTGCTGATAACTTCACACAGGAAAATAGACATTACATATAGTTCAACTGTTCTGGAGCTACTTAATATCAGCTTCTACAACAGCATGATGAAAGACATAATGAAAAGAGGAAGTTCAAATAAAGAGATAAACACAGACCAAGTTCTGCTGAAGGGCAAGCAATGAGTTAGATGTAGAAGAATAAGCATATCCTGCAATAACGTGACGAAACAGAAAGCAGAGCATTTTTAGGCTTACAAAACTTCCAAACATGTCAGAAGACAAAGAAAATGAAAATATATTTGCTTCTTGCTCATAATCCACTCAAACACTTTTTCTGCAATTTCTGCATTCTCCTACCAACTATGTATAGGTTAAGCATTTCTCAGTTCCAATAAAGCAAGCTGTCTTCCCTACACACAGAAGACAGTAAAGGGAAAATATGAGGACTAATTCAGATTATGGCTTTTTGGGAGGGAAAATGTGCAAGTAACGAGCTGGAAAGAATGCTGGACCAGGCAAAAGCCTAGCTAGCTGAACAGGAAATGTATGGGTGGGGAAAAAAACCTGCTTCCCTCAGTGCAATCAATCTCTCTCTCCATACATACATATATAGTATACTGTATGCAATAAGAAATGTCTTGAGTATAAGTACAGAAATGTTGACTATGCACATACAACATATACCTTCAAACAACAGAGCAAACATAGTTTCCAGTAATGTGACCACAAGGAAGTTCCTGTAAAAATGCTATCAGACTGGCCAGATTCTCAAGAAGTCCAGAAGAAAAAGTACGGGAGGAAAAAGTCACCTTAATTTTTCCCAGGGATCTTTACTGCCTTGAAATCAAGAGCAATACAAAAAAAGGAGAAGAACTAACATAGCCAAGCCTCCTGTGCCACACCCCTTCCTCGCTTCTCTGTGGAAGATTCTGCCTGCCTTCTGTACCACATGGGCAAGATCACATCCTTGTATTAAGCTGGGATAACCGCTAGCGTTTCCAGGCTCAATCGAGTGAGTGGAAATCCTCTTAATCAACAAACATGGAGGCTGCATAGAAACCCCAACTACACTAGGATAGATCTCAAGGAAACATATTGCTACAGGTTGAGTACTCTATCTGAAATGTTTGGGACCAGAAGTGTTTTGGACACACACACACCCCGCACTATGTTTCCCATAGATCTTACACACAATGCCTGAAGATCATTTTGTACACAATACAAATGTATATACATGAAATAAAATGTGTGTACATTAATCAACAGGATGCAATGATGTCACCATCTCAGCCACTCATGTTAATAGCTTTGGATTAGAGGCTGCATCTGCATCGTTGAATGACATTAGATATGCTGCCATGGCTCAAAGGTATGGAATTCTGGAATTTGTAGTTTGGTGAGACACTAGCCCTTTTTGACAAAGGCCTTGCAAAACTACACTTCCCACGATCCCATAGCATTCACCCATGCAGTTAAAGTAATGTCAAGCTGCATTCATTCTACAGAGTAACTGCACCTCAGAGGTATTATTCAGGATTCAAGATAAGGAATGCTCAACCTGTTCTTCATTTTTAAAGTAATTGCTCTTTCTTGGGCCAAGCAGCAGGGAACAGGGTTTAATAGATATGTGTTTTAGTTGTCATCTGAATAGGGATATGGGGAGGGGAGGAAGAGGGGAAGCCCAAGAGCAGAGTGGGATCCAGTAAGGCTCATTACACTCTTTATCCTGTGTCAACCCCTCCCCCGCTCACACTGTATGGCTGATGGATACAATTTGACATCACTTTAACTGCCAGGGCTCAATGCTATGGAACCCAGGGATTTGTAGCTTTGTGAGGCACCAGCACTCTTTGACAGAGAAGGCTGAAGCCCTTGTAAAACACCCATAATCCTCTGGCATTGAACCACAGGGTATTTTGGAATTCACAATAAGGGATACTCAATTTGCACTTTCATGGGGAAAAAAATCAAGCTGGTCTTTCTCCATCCAAGCAATGGGTTTTTAAAATAATAATAATAAGTGTTTGAGTTGTTGTCTGAAATGGGTTATGGGGAGGGGAACAGAAGAAAGAGGGGAAGTCCAAGGGCAGTATGGGATCCAGTAAATCCTATGAAACTCTTCCTTCTGATGTGTTAATCCCTTCTGTTTGACCCCACTTTAAACGGTTCTGACCCAGTATATCTGTCCAAACCTATCTCTCTCTATGAACCATTTAGGAGGTTAAGATGGTTCGAGGAGGCCATGCTCTGAGTCCCACCTCCTTCGCAAGTGTGACTGATGGGGATGTGATACAGGGCATTCTCAGTGGTGGCTCCTCATCTGCAGAACTCCCCCCTACTGAAATTAGATCAGCATCCTCCCTTTTGGTCTTCAGAAAGAAAGTAAAGACATGGATGTGGGACCAAACCTTTGGGCAGTAAATGTACAGAATTATGTGCAATTGACACTTGGAAAAGCCTCGAACTTCGGTTTCTGGATTATGTGATTTTAATATTTATATTAATATGTTTTAATTCCATGTTTAAATGTCTAGATGTTGTCGTTTCTTTATTTAATAATAATAATAACAACAACTTAATTTTTGTACCGTTTCCATTTCCACAAAGAGACTCGGAGTGGCTTATAATTGCACAAAGTGCCAAAACAATGCATAAAATAAAACACAGTACCATACAAAATAAAACCAGTAGTACATAAAACAATTTGAACTCAAAACAGCACCTAATCATCTATAGTGTCAACTGTCGTAAAAAACATGTCCAAGTGTAAACAAGAAGAAAGGAAAGGGGTAGTGCAAGTTGTGGCTAAAGAACAAGGGCATGGGATGAAAGCGCTGTACTGTATCATAATTGCAGCCCATTGGGCTAGACATTCTCAAAGGCTTTCATCCAAGTCTTCAATTCCCTCTGCAAGGAGGACAGGGTAGGAGCCTGCCTAATCTCCCTGGGGAGGGTGTTCTAAAGTCGGAGGGGGCACCACCAAGAAGGCCCTTCCCGTTGTCCCTACCAATCATGCCTGGAATTATTGGCTGGACTCTGGTTTTAGTGGCATGTTAACGTGACTGTTGGATGATTTTTTATTGACGATTTTATAATGTTTTTATACCACTGTTTTTATTAAATATATTTTTGTATAGCATCATTGATGCACATGCGAAGCCGCCCTGAGTCCCCTTGTGGGAGAAGGGCGGGGTAGAAATAAAGTTAAATAAATAAATACAGTGGCAGTGGCGAGACCATGAGGAGGGCAGATCTTAATGCTTGCACAAGATGTGGTCACAAAGATAGGCAGGGCCTGAACCTGCGGATATTTAATACAGTTTAATATTTTCATCTATAGTTATATGATACAATTGTTTTTAAACTAGCTTTTTTGTATGTCGTAAGGCAGGGGTGCTCATTAGGAATGCAGAAGGGCAAAAGAGGGGGTGGAGTGGATGACGCGATGGCATCCATGCCCGCCTTCCTCTTTGCTCTGTGACGTCTGTGAGTGGCTGGAGAAGGACGGAGGGAGGAGGAATGCAGAAGGGCAAAAGAGGGGTGGAGTGGATGACTTTCCATGCCCGCTCTTCCGGTTTCCCCCTCCCTCCTTCTTCAGCCTCTCAAAGTCATCACAGATCAAAGGAGGGGGGCGGTATTGGATGACGCGGTGCTCAGCTGGCCCGCGCAAAAGCACAAAAGAGCCCATTCTCCCTTTTGGAGTCTCAGGCGTGCTTGGAGTGTGCAGGCGGCGCGTCAAGAGGAGCAACGACGGAGAAGGAAAAAAGGACGCTTTGGGAGCCATTTCCTGTCCAAATTGAAGCACAAAGTTTGGTCTTCTTACTTTCTGCCTAATAATATCTGTGTATATATGCCAGGTCGGGAGAAATGGATGCCTGTGTGTATTTTAGCATGTCCCATTCTTTATATTTCTGAGAAACAAATGGCTTTGCAGTTACCAGGTCTCTCTGTTTACTTTCTGCCTGATTATATCTGTGGGAAAATGGCAGGGAGGGAGAAATTGGTGCTTGGGTGTATTTTAGCATGTCCATTGTTTATATTTCTGAGAAAGAAAGAAGCCCCGTGCGGATGAAAGGTGGCAGCAGGAGTGGGTGCGCGCGCGCATATGCGCGCGCACGCCAGGTGATCTTTTAAACTTGGTTCTTCATATGGTAGCTCCCATGCTGAAAAAGTGTGAGCACCCCTGGTGCAGGGTGTCCTGGAAGGCTCAGTCCCACCCCACAGGCCACCAACACCACTCAGTCCCGCCCCACAGGCTCCCGATGCAGAAGGAGGTTGGACGGACTGGATGGCCCTTGGAGGTCTCCTCCTATTCTAGGAAACCATTATTATTATTATTATTATTATCAGAGGCTGAATGGCCATCTGTGAGGAATGCTTTGATTGTGTTTTTCCCTTATGGCAGAAGGAGGTTGGACTGGATGGCCCTTGGAGGTCTCCTTCTAGTCTAGGAACCTGTTGTTGTTGTTATTATTAGCAGAGGCTGAATAAATATTATTCTCATCATCATTATTATTACGAATAAATTCAGGGGCTTATTATACTCACATTTAGTTGAATTCAGTCTTAAAATATATTATTTATTTATTATTTCGACTTGCTTAACCACCCTTCCCGAGGCTCAGGGCGGTTTCCAACATATAAAAGCACATAAAAGATTAAAACATCATAAAAACACTATAAAACAATCCTAACCATATATGGCTCTCACTAAAATAAATTTCCAAATATTTTTGCTTTTATGGCTCTTTGAGTAGTGAGTGGGTAGGTAGATCATTTTGACTTGGTTGTTTTTATAAGTAGCTCGCATGCTGAAAAAGTGTGAGCACCCCTGTGACGTAAGGCATTACATTTTTGCCGTGAATATGCTGGAAACCGATTTGAGTCCCGTCCCCCGGGGGGGGGGGGGGGAGAAAAGCAGTATATAAATGAAGTAAATAAATCTGCTCCTCCCTCCCTCCCTCTCCTCATGCTTTATGTCTGAAAAATAATAGTTGGACCCCACTTTAATTGCTGTGGCGCAATTCTGGGGAGGAGGGGGGAGATCCTGGGAGTTGTAGTTTGGTGAGGCATAGGGTTCCCATATGTCCCTTATTCTAAGGGACGTCCCTTATTTTGGCCCTAAAATTTGTGTCCCTTATTTTCAGGCCCTGTCCCTTATTTTTGACTAGCAGGACAGGACTGGGCGGGGTTGACCAGAGGAAGGTGCGCGCTGTGGTTTCCACGGCAATGCCTGCCCGGGGATTCCAACTCGCAGGGCAGCCTGCATCCCCGTTGGAAGGAAGAGGCGATACAGGACTTTTTCAAAGTACAGTAGACTAATTAACCATTACCCAAGGGGAACGTTGGCTCATGTTGGATAAAGGAAGTTTCTGGTTGCTTGAGAGTTACTCTTAAAATAGGCCTAGCTGTCCATCCCAATACTATACAATGCTGTGTATCCCATACTATACTATACTATACCATTAACTATTGACATAATAATCATGAAGGTGTACTGTCTTATAAATTTTATTTTATTTTAATGTTTAGACAGTGCACTTTTAAAGTCAGCAAAGTCAAGTACTAAATACAGATGGAGAAAATTAGGTAGTTCTAATAATGTTTTTTCCTGCATGACAAAGCATGCAGAAACATACCATGTACTGTTAAGAGGGTGTAAGTCAGTTTCTTTTGTGAGTTTCAATCATTATCTTATTCTGTTAATAAAACTATTTCTACCTAATGTTTGAGTTTCAAGTTTTTAATGAAGTGTCCCTTATTTTTGTGAAAAATCCCGTAAATGTCCCTTATTTCTTATATCAAAAAATGGCAACCCTAGTCATATTACAATGTAGATCAAGTATGGGCAAGACTTGGGCCCTCCAGGTGTTTTGGACTACAACTCCCAGCATTCCTCACTGCCTCAGGCTTAAGCGGCTGAGGGGGGAAAGGCAGTGAGGAATGCTGGGAGTTGTAGTCCAAAACACTTGGAGGGCCCAAGTCTGCCCATACCTGGCGTAGATCACATCAAGTCCATGTTGGGCCACATCTTCTCCGATTTCAATGCTTCAAGAAGAGCTTCTCTTCTCTCAGGAATGTCTCCCTCAAACCCGCGGGTGTCACAAGGCCCTCCAGGTGTTTTGGACTTCAGTTTCCATGATTCCCAATAGCTTCAGGCCCTCCCTTCCTCCTTCCCCCTCCTTACGCTGGATGGCCGGCGCCTGCGGATACTGGGCCCGGAGCTCGGCGGCGCTCCCCCGGCTCCCGCTGCTGGTGGTCACGTAGTTGCTGGGGAAGATGCCGACGCGCTGGTCGATCTGCCCGGTCCACCAGCCCTCGTCGCCGGACACCTGCGAGTCCTGGGAGAGCACCCGCACCACGTCGCCCGGCCGCAGGCTCAGCTCGTCCTCGCCGCACGCCTCGTACTCGAAGACGGCCGTCCAGAGGGCCGACCCTGACGCCGACGCCTCGTCGTCGTCGTCCTCGGCCTCCGCCTGGCGCGGGCTGCGGGCTGCGGGCGGCTCCATGAGGGGAGGAGAGGAGGAGGAGAGGGGCGGGCGGGGAAGGGCTCCTCCATAAGCCTCCCGCGCTCCTCATTCGGCCAGGTGCGGCGTCGTCGTCCCTGAGGGCCCGTCGAGGACGGGAGCCGAGCAGGTCCTAAACTCGTCCGCTCGGCGGCCGCGCCTTCGCTGCCCCATCGCCCTCGGCCGCCGCCGATTCCAACCGCGCATCCTTGAGCCACCTGACTGACCGGCAAGACGCGAAAGGGGGCGGGGCGTCCGCCTAAAACCCGCCTTCTTCCCTCAAGGCCTTGGTTCCCATTCGCTCTTCTGGCCTTCCGTCAAACTCCTCCCTTACCTGATTGAAAGTCCACATGCTCCCGAAAGGAAGGGGCGAAGTCCCACCCCTCCCGCCGAATGCGCTTGTTCTCATTCGCTGTTCTGGTTGTCCGTCAAGCACCTCCTTTACCTGATTGAAAGTCTGCATTCCTTTAAACCTCGACACACGCCCCTGGGTCTTGTTCAATTGTCTTGCACGCGCTCCGAGTCTCCCCACGCTATTGGCCCGCTCCAGCCCGGCGCCGGCTTCCCATTGGCTGGGATTTAGCGTCAGTGCCTCTTGGCAAAAGGGGAAGATTGCGCCTCTTTGCGACCCCTTGTTACCGAGTGGGCGGGGCTAGGAGGGGTTCTCTTTGTTCCCATTGGGTGGAAAGGGAGGAGAAGACGTTTCTTTGTTTACCATTGGCTAACCTTCACTCAATCGTTAACAGCATTGAGTGCACCTGCTAGAAAAGCAGAAGAGAATCTAGGGGTGGGTCTGCACTGAAGAATTAATGTAATTTGACAGCATGTTAATTGCCTTGGCTTAGTGCTCTGAAATCCTGGCATATGTGGTTTGGTGAGGCATCCGCACTCTGGCAGAGAAGGCAGCAGATCTTGCAACATGACAATTGAGCTCCCATGACTCCAGAGCATTGAGCCACGGCAGTTAAGTGGTGCCAATTTGCATTAATTCTGTAACGTTTGGTCCACATCTATGGCAAGCATCCTCGGAGGTTGTGAGGTCTGTTGGAAACTAGATAAGTGGGGTTATATATATATATACTAGCTTCGGGACCCGGCGGTGCCTGGGTGATTTGAGAAGTGCAGCAGGATGTAGAGTGGGTCATGGGGGCTCTGTGTGCCAAGTTTGGTCTTGATGCATCATTATTGGGAGTTGCAGTGGTATCATGAAATTACTGAAGGTAGTGCAAGTCCCATCATCTCTGGTCCACCTTCCCCCAAAAGCGTAGTAGGATGTAGGTTGGGTCATGGGGGCTCTGTGTGCTAAGTTTGGTCTGTATTGGTGAATGGATGAGGGTTGCATTGTTTTTAGGAAGAGAGTGAAGGTACTTCAAGTCCCATCATCCGTGGTCCGTCTCACACAAAACTGCACCAGGATGTAGAGTGGGTCATGAGGGCTCTGTGTGCCAGGTTTGGTGTTGATCAGTTATAAGATTAGGTTTGTAGCATTCTTGGAAAATGAGGGAAGGTACTGCAAGTTCCATCATCCATGTTCTGCCCCCCTCCAAACTTCAATAGGATGTAGAGTGGGTCACTGGGGCTCTGTGTGCCAAGTGTGGTCTTTATCAGTGTTTGTTGGGGGCCACAGTGGTCTGTGGGAACAGAGGGATGTGAAAGTACTACAAATCCCATCATCCATGGTCAGTCCTCCTCCAAACCTTACCAGGACGTGAAGGCAGTCATGGGGGTTATGTTTGCCAAGTTTGGTCTCGATCAGTGATTGGATGAGGGTTGCAGCGGACTTGGGAAGTGAGTAGAGGTACTTCAAGTCCCATCATCCATGGTCCGGGCTCCTTCAAACTGCAGCAGGATGTAGAGTGGGTCATGTGGGCTCTGTGTGCCAAGTGTGGTCTTTATCGGTCTTTGTTGGGGGTCGCAGTGGTCCGTGGGAACCAAAGGGATTTAAAGTACTACAAATCCCATAATCCGTGGTCCATCTCCCCTAAACCGCACCAGGACGTAAAGGGGGTCAGGGGTTATGTGTCCCAAATTTGGTGCAGGTCCATCACCCGCGCTGGTCGCTGTGGCCTGTGAAAGTGTCTGCCAATCAGAATGCTGCCACATTTCCACCCTCCGCACACATACATACATACATACAAACATTCCGTTTTATTAAGGTATACAGATACAGATACACAGATACAGATACATGCCTCGTTTCCAACAGACCTCACAACCTCTGAGGATGCTTGCCATAGATGTGGACCAAACTTTACAGAATTAATGCAAATTGGCATTAATTCTCTCCTGATGTTTCACCTACATAAATGGCAGGCATCCTCAGACGTTGTGAGGTCTGTTGGAAACTAGATAAGTGGGGTTTATATATATATAACAGATTTCACAACCTCTGAAGATGCCTGCCATATATGCAGGTGAAACATCAGGAGAGAATACTTCTGGAACATGGCCATACAGCCCAGAAATCTCACAACCACCCAATGATTCCTGCCATGAAAGCCGTCGGTAATACAATATTTCAATATTATAATATTGAAAGATAACATGATCAGTGCAAACGTGAGATGACCATTTATTTAAATAATAACTTGTCACTTGATTACTTTAAAAACAATATTCATTTGTATTACTCAATACATGAAATTTATTCTGATTTAATTTGTATTGGTCAGAATACATGGTATAATAAATTTGATTTTTTTTAAAAAAAAACAAACAATTAAACAAATGGGCCAATTCATTATACCCAACTGCTTTCAAGTAACATATAACTGTTATTTACTATAGTAATTATCAAGGAATGGGCTAGGAAGCTACAGCACTTGACATTACTTCCATAGAATCATAGAGTTGGAAGAGACCTCATGGGCCACCCAGTCCAACTCCCTGCCCAGAAGCAGGAAATTTGCATTCAAAGCACCCCCAACAGATGGCCATCCAGCCTCTGTTTAAAAGCCTCCAAAGAAGAAGCCTCCACCACACTCTGGGGCAGAGAGTTCCATTGATGAACAGCTCTGTCAAGAAGTTCTTCCCAATGTTCAGATGGAATCTCCTTTCTTGTAGTTTGAAGCCATTGTTCCATTGCACCCTAGTCTCCAGGGCAGCAGAAAACAAGCTTGCTCCCTCCTCCCTGACTTCCTCTCACATATTTATATATGGCCATCATGTCTCCTCTCAGCCTTCTCTTCTTCAAGCTAAACATGCCCAACTCTTTAAGCCACTCCTCATAGGGCTTGTTCTCCAGACCCTTGATCATTTTAGTCGCCCTCCTCTGGACACATTCCAGCTTGTCAATATTTCTCTTCAATTGTGGTGCCCAGAATTGGACACAATATCCCAGGTGTGGTCTAACCAAGGCAGAATAGAGGGGTAGCATGACTTCCCTGGATCTAGACACCATACTCCTATTGATGCAGGCCAAAATCCCATTGGCTTTTTTTGTCGCCACATCACATTCTTGGCTCATGTTTAACTCTCCTGTTCCAGCAGGCTTTTGGTGCTTCAGACACTTTGCCCCCCCCCCCACACACACTATGTGCACAGCTCTTGTTGAGTTGTATTTTATCTAGTTAATATCTGTTTTATTGTGTTTTATTGTGTTTTTATTCTGAGATTTCACTTTTGTAAGTCGCCCCGAGCCACACTGGGAGTGGCGACTGATAAGTGCAAATAAATAAATAAATAAATAAATAAACTTGTTGTCCACGAGAACTCCATGATCTTTTTCACACGTACTACTCTTGAGCCAGTGTAACTTCATTAGCTTTTTGTTCTGAATTAGACAAAACAAAGTAATGTTTTAGAGGTAGGATTGTTATTTGCAATGTGCAATATGCTTTAGGTCAAAGATATCAAAAACCACAGAGAAATCTAGAAGACTCTCTACCAAGGTGGTAAAAACAGCCTATTATCCTATAACCACATTTAATGCTTTTTACTGCATCTGTTTTTGCTACTCATTTTTTCATAATATTTGTGTGTCCCTTACATAAAGCCTATTTTCCATTTCTTTGTTTTGTTATCAATTTTGAGTAATTGTTCAGCCCATTATGTTTTCAAAAGCCAAAACAGAAAAGGAATTGAGGGGGAAAGATATCAATGTTTTAAATAAATAAATAAGTCTGGAGGCAGCATTGCAAGGAGTTTATATTTAAAGCAAAGTAACAGTACAGGGTGTCCATAAAGTCTTTTTACCATTTAAATGGGAAAGAGATTTTATGGACACCCTATATCATATATACATACACACATGTTAATGGGGAATTCTGCATTAAATTATTACACTAAAATATAGATTTAACTAAAGAGGGCCATTAAAAAAATTCCCCTCAACATTTAGTAATTTGCTTCTTCAATGTTACTAGTCTTCACAAAAGCCAGCAAGCAGCACTGCCTCCCAGTGGCTGATATCTGTATAGCCTGAAGGATTCACATAAGAGAAAAGTATCTGCAGAAAGTACCACCAGAGATTTATTTATTTATTTGTTCGATCTTATATTCCGCTCCTCCCAGCCGGCTCGGGGCGGTTCACATACATATAAAAATGCACAATAAAACAGCAATACATCATAAAACAGCAAAAGGTAAAAGTTGTAAATAATGCAACGACAGTAGTAATGGACAGTTACAATATCCGGGGGCTTCAGTCAAAGGCAAGCCTGAACAAGACAGTTTTGCAAGCCCTCCGGAATGGAATAAGCTCTGCCATGGCCCGGACATTGTCTGGCAATGCATTCCAAAGCATTGGGGCAGCAACTGAAAAGGCTCGTTGCCTTGTACTAGAGAGATGGCAGGAGCGGACTGATGGTACCATTAAGAGGTTTCGCTCCTCCGAACACAGTGATCTCAGGGGAACGTACAGGGTGAGGCAGTCCCTCAGGTACACCGGCCCTAGACCATGTAAGGCCTTAAAGGTCAGAACCAACACCTTGAAGACAATTCGGTACTCGATTGGAAGCCAGTGCAATTGCTGTAAGATGGGAGTAATATGCTCTCTTGCCGGCGCTCCCTTCAGCAAGCGAGCTGCTGCATTTTGCACCAGCTTGAGTTTCCGGGCATAGGGAAGGCCTATGTAGAGGCCATTACAGTAGTCTAACCTCAAGATGACCGTCACAAAAATGTCATTTTGCTGACCGCAGAGACCAGAGCCTCCATGGCCAGCAATGGGTCTAGCCGAACCCCCAGGCTTTTTATCAAAGATGACGAGCTTAACTGCTCGCCATCCAGGGTAGGCAACCGGCACTCATCCAGCCCAGGGCGACCAGGCCACAGGATCTCCGTCTTCGATGGATTCACCTTCAGCCGGCTGGAACGCAGCCAACCAGTCACGGCTTCAAGGCATTGCTGGAAACAATCGGGTACGGAGTCCAGCCTGCCGTCCATTCTCAGCAACAGCTGGGTGTCATCTGCGTACTGATAACACTCCAGACCAAAGTCGCGCACCAGCTGGGCCAGCGGTCGCATGTAGATGTTGTAAATATGTTTTTGTTTGGATACTGGACTTTAGTGACCAGGCTTCGAATTCCCACTTGTCTCTGAAAACCCAACAGAAGACAAGTTTCTTTTGTCGGCAAAGGTAAACCTCAGAACTACAGTATACTCATGTAAAAATCTATAAATTTTCATTACAAAATGACCCCAAAAACCTGAGTGCACATATCCACATGTCAATGTATCTTACAGCTTTTGTAACAAAAAAAAGGAACCATCCCCATTTTGGATGCTATATTGAGCAACCTCAAAAGAAACACCAACTCCCTTTACTTTCTACACCACAGTGTTGCTTCTGGCCTTTTTTTGTGCTAAATATAAGATAAGGAAAAGGTGGCAACGGCCAGACTCTAAGACATTACTTGGCGTTGTTGGGACGGCTGCGGGAGCGGCCAGCCCCGCAGCCTGACCCAGATTGGGACATTACTGGCTTCTGTGCATTGGAGCACCTGTAGCATTATCATTGCTGGGACCTAACAGCTATTGAGCTGGGATCCCCAATAAACTTCTATTATTATTTTCCTAACCTGTGTGGACTTGGATATTACTGCATTGTGTGGGCCTCGCCCATTGCTTCCTGGGCGGACCCCAGGACGTGCGGGACCACCTGCAGCCCCGGACGTCGGGTCAGCTGATCGGACGGGGGCTAGAGCCGCTCCCCTAGGGGCACATCGGAACCCGCTGCAGCCCTGCATTTCATTTGATTTTATTGTGCATCATTGGATCACCCTCTACACAGAGCAGCCTCCGCGGTGCCCGGGCATCTCCGGGGATTCCCCCACCTCCAGGCGGCACCAGCGGCAATGACGCGACTCCAGCTCCACCCAGGGACTCCCCAGCCGGCGCCTCCCACGCGGCGTGGCCCCGCCTTGGGGAATTCCCCATAGCAGCGTCATCCTCCCAGTTGGGATCACCCATCCGGCATCTCCAGGATCCATCCACCCTTGGAGCCCGCCCACCCCACGGCCTCCCACCGGGTCCCTCCGTTGGGGTTGGGCGCAGCGTCTCTCCAGCGGCTGGACTCCCGCATTGATGACCTTCATCGAGCCGCGCTGCCGCCGCCCATCCACCGCCTATCTACATCTTCCAGCCATTTGACTTGGAGGTGCAGGGCAGCTTCGGGACTGGGGGTCCTCCCCAACTGTGTATAGTTTATTTATCATTTTTTGTATGTGGGATTTCCTGGGTTGCGGTCAGCATTGATTGCTATATTTGATTTGTTTCCGGCTCTCTCGCCCCACGGGGCCACACCCGTTCAGGGGGCTGGGTGCGACCTGCGCTTGCTGGGGCCTGACCCAGTGGCATGGGAAACCCATAGGGATTTCCCTGTATATTCCGTATTGCGCATATCGCTCACCCAGTCCACATAGGCACTAGATATCCATTGCTTAGTAAGTCGTTGCAGTTGCATTTGTGACTTGTCTTAGTGTTTCACATTACTGGTCATTTCCCTTCTTCATGGAATGATCCTTGACTTTTCCATGAATCACACCACAATACAAAATTCTGTCCCCATAACCTGCCCTTGACTTATATATGAGGTCCACTTATATCTGAATATATATGATAATCATGCCAAAAAACCTCTTAAGAGTCACCATAAATGTGAAACAAAATGAAGGCATACATACAAAGCAACTTTAACAGTAAAAAAAAATAAAATACTGTTGTATCCATGGGACCAGTATCCAGTTCCATTTATCCTCGTCCAATAAATATGACCTCTCTAGGCATTTTCTAGATCCTCCAACACAACCGTATGGTATTCTTGGGATGGAGCTCCTTCATTTCAATTGCGATTGTTGCCACCTGTGGTTTGTAATTTCTAAGCAAGGCCTGCAACACACCCCTCACATACTGTACTTGAATTATTTATCCTTATAATATAGGGAAGAATTCCTTGTTCTGAAATGTTGGCCATAAAAACTGTCTAATGTTAGAGTTACAACTCTTGGATTTTGTAATCAAATTTGCAGCAAAGTACCATGTGTTTTGCATTTCATCCTCAATAACGCTGTATCAAATTTGTTGAGAACCTTGTGTGTGCATGTATCTATTTGTATGGGCCTCCAAGTCACCTGTTAATTTATGGCAACCCCATAAGTTCAATGGGGTTTTCTTAGGCGAGGAATACCCAAGAGGTGGTTTTGCCTCTTCCCTCCTCTGAAATATAGCTTGCAGCCCTGGTCTTCAATAAATGCTGCCATAAGATAGTTGTGTATGTTCTTGCCTGAATTTGGAAGCTAGATTTTCCAATACTACAGGAATTTAACATGGACACTTGCCCAAAGCTGCCCCTAGAAACAGAGGCCTGGTTTCCTTCGCAACCTGACCGCTGCCGTGACGTCAGAGCAACCCATTAGGCAGGGCCTTGGCAACAGGCTTTTTTCAGCTGCTGAGGTCGATCCCGTTGCTATGGCAACTAGGATGCTCTTCCAAGTTCCCCTGGGAGCTACTAATCTCGCGAGAAAGGGAGGAAGTTCCCCTTCTCATCCCCCAAAATAAAACGCAAAGGCGTGAAGTCCTTCAGATGTCTCTGCTTTAGTTTCTCATCCCCTAACATTTCTGTTCTCAGCTGCTGTCAGTGTCTTCTAGAATATTTATTATTATTTTCACTGACACAAAAACACAGTATGTCACAGCAGATGAGATCTGTATGCTGGATTTCATATCAAAAAATCACAAGTCGAACACTTCCCAAGCATCTAGGACTGTGTGATATATTTCCGAATGATCCGCGCAGATCCAAGTAAAGTGGCCTTTTGCAGTTGACAGATCGTGATTTTGTCAACGTTTATTGTTTCCAAATGCCAGCTGAGATTATTATTTTATTATTATTTGAAACACAAGATTAGTACACGCAAGCAAGATCACTATGCTGCCTGTTGTATTGGATCACACGTTGAACACTTCCCAAGTGTCTAGGACTGTGTGATGCATTGGGCAAATGATTCGTGCAGATCCGAGTAGGGTGGCCTTTTGCAGCTGACAGATGGTAATTTTGTCAGAGCCGATTCTGTTTAAGTGCAGGCCAAGGTCTTTGGGCACTGCACCCAGTGTGCCGATCACCACAGGGACCACCTTGACTGGCTTGTGCCAGAGTCTTTGCAGTTCGATCTTTAAATCCTCATAATTTGCCAGCTTTTCCAGTTGTTTCTCTTCAATCTTGCTGTTGCCTGGGATTGCAACATCTACGATCCATACTTTGTTTTAACACGATCGTGAGGTAAGGAGTATTGTGCTCTAGAACTCGGTCAGTCTGAATTTGGAAGTCCTAGAGTAGTTTGGCATGTTCATTTTCTGTAACTTTTTCAGGCTTGTGATCCCACCAGTTCTTTGTCGCAGGCAGATGGTATTTGTGGCACAAGTTCCAGTGGATCATCTGAGCAATGGTATTATGCCTCTGCTTGTAATCCGTCTGTGCGATCTTCTTGCAGCAGCTGAATATGTGATCCACCATTTCATCTGCTTCCTTGCAGAGTCTACACTTGGAATCTGTAGTCGACTTTTCAATTCTGGCTTTGATGGCATTTGTTCTATTATTATTTACTGGATAGGGATCTACAGAGTTTTGCAAAACCACACACAAGTTCTCTATTGGGGAAAGGGAGATCAAAAACAAATCCCTTCAGGGATGCATCTATATAGAACTGATGCAGATTTGAGATCACCTTTGCTATGCCTTACTGTGTGGAATCATGGGAGTTGCCCTTTTACAAGGCCTTTAACCTCTGTCAAAGAATGTTGCTGCTTCTTCAAACTACAACTTCCAGGATTCCATAGGATTCAGCCATTATTATTATTATTATTATTATTATTATTATATCTATTTATACCCCTTGCTTTATCTCCCCCAAAGGGGATTCAAAGCGGCCTAACATAAAAGCATCAGCATAACAATTTACATTGTACAAGTATGTCAAAACAGGATTAAATATAAACAATATTTTAAAATTCCCAGTTAAAAACCATTAAAACATACTAAACCATGGCAGTTAAAATGGTGTCAAACTGCTATAATTCTGCAGTGTAGCTGTACCCTTGTTCAGTGTTCTCACTCATTGGTCCTCAAGGTTTTTGAGATTGCAATTCCCAGAAGCCCCAGCTAATTTGCCTAATTCTTGGGAATTGTGGTATCTGAAGTCTAACGTATCAGGAGGACCACATTTTCAAAATTATTTTTCGAGGGTGGCATGAGAGACAGCTGTGCTTTGCTCTTATACTACCACTTACATTTCCTCTCATACACATATCAAATCAGTAGTATTGGCATTATATTAAATTTCCTTTGACCAGAAGCTGGCCACTTCAAGTGCCTCTGATGTCCAACCCCCATGATTCCATAACATTTGCCACAATTCCAGTTCATGAACCGAGGGTGCTGAGGCTTCTGGAAGTTGAAGTCCAAAACTCTTGGGAGGACTAGAGCTAAAATACATTTCCCATGACTTCATAGCATTAAACTGTGGCAATTCAAGTGGTTTCAAACAATTTCTTGTCCCCTAACATTTCTGTTCTTATTTACCAGGTAGGGATCTAAAGGTGCACCTGCATGATAGAATTAATGCACTTTGACACACTATTAAATTGCTGGGGCCTGTGGAGTCCAAGCACCAGCACTTTTGTGCAGAGCAGGTTGAAGACCTTATAAAAGTACAACTCTCATGATCCCATAGCATTGAGCCATGGCAATGCAAGTGGCATCAAATCAGCGTTTCCCAAACATTGGTCTTCCAAGTGATTTGGACTGCATTTCCT